>JAWNPO010000488.1:0-600000 GCA_035047525.1 Drosophila quinaria | reverse complement strand
TTTAAAGTGTAAATGCTTATTTCTATCAAAATGAATTGGGGGACACACTACGAAACTTATGAGTTATAGGACTTGGTCAATCTCTTAGAAATATAAATTATTTTTGGAACACCGAAGATTAGATGCCCTTGCTAAATCAAACAAAAACAAATACTTGTCCATTTGTTGACGCAAAAAATTTTATTATATGCTGATTGTCTTTATAATTTTGGAAATATTGTAATATAAAATATTGGGGTGCAATTGCAAATGGAACTATTGGATAATATAAAGCAGCGGTGGGCACGAAATCTGAATTCGTTAGCAACCGCTGGCTCCCGGAGCCATTGCGTGCCCACCGCTGATATAAAGACCCATTTTCCTTAGTTGTGATCGTCTGGCACGAGTCTATTCAATACTCACATTGCTCCCATACAAAAATTTAGGAAAACAGCGGACCACTTTCCATTTAAAATCAATAAACAAAACTATATGTAACCCTTTGGGAAATAGGGAAAGAGGGAGAGCAACTTGATAAATACTAGGTGAGAACGAGGTGAGAAATGTTTTCATATTGCAAGGGTGATCATTGGGAGGCGATAAGAATGGAAACTTCAAGTTCTAATATTAGAAGAAACGCCAAATATAAAAGCAAGCAACTAAAAGCCTAAGTGGAGAGACTGGAGAATGATCTGCCCCCAGTGACACATTACATTGAAGTGCTCAAGTAGGAAATATTTCAATTCGATCAGTCGCACATAAAATACTAAAATTAATTTATGCACTTTGTAGTAGAGTAAAAGTCTCTATTTAAACGAACTGACTGAAAAGAGAAGCTTTCTTGTTTTTACTATACAAATTTTAAAACTCTTTCCGGAGAAGAAATGATGAATAAATTTCTATATTTCCAGTGACTAAAAATCAATATTGGAGCATAAGTCCTGGTCCTTGTTTATTCTAATATCACATAATTTTAAATTTCAACACAATAAGCTATCATCTCAAGCCCCTTAAATAAATTCAAAAATGGTGTGTACTAGAGGTTCAAAACAACATTCATGCTCAACTGAATTAAATGAGTTCGGCTGTGTCTTCCAATGAATTGAATGAGTTGAAACCTAAAACTTCACATTCAAAAAAGGCAGATTGAAACATTTCTGTGCCCCAAATTTTCTGATATCCAATTTAGTGACGAACAATATTAACTGTGAGATATAAATTATTAAAAAAAAAAAAAAAATAAGTTGTATTCTGAATGCTCTGAAAATCTTTGCTTCAGTCAGAGAACTGAATGAAACTCACGAGTATTCATAGACGCTCAAGTTTGAATGCTGCCTTGAAGATCTCTAGTGTGTATTATAGATTCATTTTGCAATTTCTACTATACTGTGTAAACGCTTTCACTTAGTTTAAAATATTGATTTTAATTAAAAACCAGAAATAAAGGTTTTTCTTCGGCATAATAAAGATTTGAGCTCTTTTTCGACGGCCTTCAACACATTACCTGTGGCAGCTATACGAAACAGTAAAATTAAATTAAGCTTCGTAAAATAATTGTGTAAGTTACAATTTTAAAATATACAAATATACAAAGAAACAAAAAGTTTACACTGGTTTAAACCTCAACCATGGGCTCAGGGACTTTGATTACCTGTAAACAAACTTGGTCCATATAAGATGTCCATCCGTTAGACGAGTTCTGGAATGAAATGAGCAGTAAATGCATACACATCAAAAAAACACTGAATACATACACTTGGACATGCCACATATGAATCCTTAAGGGATGAGCTGATGGGCTGACGGGCTGCTGAGTGAGAACACGTTTCAGAAGAGCGACGACCTACATAATTGCAATTATAAGCGAATGGTTTTTAAAGCCCCTGGATAATCACTTGATTTGCGAAAACTTGTTACATTTCGGGTATTTAATGCCACAGAGAGTAGAGAGTAGAGAGGGAGAGAGTATAGTTTGGGGGAGTAGTAAAGTAAAGTCAGAACAATCATGCGGCACACGCCATTAATGCCACACGCAAAGTTTTGATGGCTGTTGCCACAAGGATTACGACCAGGACTTGTGCGAGGAGTAAGAAACTCGTTGCATGGGGTCACTGTCACTGTCACTGTCAGTGGCAATGGCAATGGCAATGGCTGGTTAATTAGCCATCATCGGCCTCATCATGCTTCTCTTGCAAAGCCACTTCCGGCTTCCCAAAACCGAGTTGTACCGAACCGAACCAAACCAAACCGGAGCGAGCAACCTCAAGCATCGCCTTAATTGACATCAATTTTAAAAGGTTGTCAATGCTGTCAATTTAGGCAGCAAGTGGCAAATGACTCGAAATCGAAATCGGAACCGGAATCGGAACAGGAGTCGGGGGTCATTTGCATAGCTAATGTCTCCTAAAATGGTAAATAAATCTGTGGCGTATCACAGAATCACAGACCACTTGGGCACCTGTAACATTAACCATCAACCATAAATGTGACAAAGTATCAATAAATCGATTATTGACTATGACTACGAATTTCCCACTTTTCAATTAATTAGAACAATTTCAAAAGAACTGGATTCTTTCCATACTGAACTTGATTTAAATGAAATTGTTTATGAGTTACAAGCAGGGATTCAAACTGACACGATTATCGGTTTCAGTTACGGTTTCGGTTATGTTCGGTTATCATTACTCAAAATCTTTGAATAAAGGTTTTGTAACAGTGAACCGGTTTCGGTTTTGAAATACCGGTATGGTTTCTGTTCACAAAAAAATAAATTTCTTTACAAAAATACAATAATATTAATAATATAATAATAATAATTAAAAAGGCATTTCTTTCTTAATGTTTCATTCACACATTTAATTCACATATTCTTCAGTTTCATGAAGTTTAGTTTCATTTTAACAATTTTAATACTTCATTTATTTAAATTTATTTTATTTGCACTTATTTTGGGCTATAAAAGTTCGATCATGAATATCACAAATAAAAATTTAAAATAAAACCTAAGAAAATTAAAATCAAAAATCAAAATTACAATTTTTTTTTTATGTATGACAAACTGAAGTGAACCCTTATAAATAAAAAGGTTACTTAACGGTTATTTGGATTTACAGAGTTTCGGTTTAAGAGGCTTCGGTCAAATGAATTTTTTTTTTCGGTTACGGGTTTAGTTACGGTTTTAAATTTCATTCGTATTTACCGGTTAAAGGTTAGGGTTTTAATCCCTGGTTACAAGTTTTTACAAATACAAAAATCACATTTGCAAAAATTCTTATATTTTTTTCAAAAATATTTCATATAAAGAAACGGATTTAGACTAAATTAAAAGTAAAATTGTATTATCCAAAAATGTCTAAGACGCTTTAGTCACTAGCGTATTAAGGTATCTAGGTATCTGGCTGTTTAACTTAAATAAAATAACGAAATTTGTCTCATTCTGAAGTTATTCATTCTAAGAAACTATGGTAAATGAGACTAAATTAACAGCAAGAATGAGATGTATATAAGAATGATATTATACCTGTTCTATGTGGAGTAGTCTCCTTAACAAATGCACGACGGAATAATACTGCTTGAAGTTGCTGTCGTTCATGTTTTCTATTTAAGGACAGAAAAAATATTTGTACACACTGCGAGTGTGAGTGTGAGTGGGAGTTGGTGCTGTGGGGCATGAGGAAGACCTGAAGGGGGAAGATCAGATGCCTTTATTGCTTTTATTGTTCAAGATGGTTGGATGGTTGCCCCTCTGGATGTTTCATGGTGATGTTGATGTTGATGATGCTGCGATGACGGAGAGAGTGAAAGAGAAACGTGATGGTTTATTTTGGGCTTGCCTTTGTTCTAGAATATTTGGATATTTTGTCAAAAATTTCTGACTTTTTATAAATTATTTCTCGGCGGCAAAATCATAAATGTTATATTTAGACATGAAAAATATTTATAGTGATATAATTCTGACAGTCTCACGCGCATGGAAATTAAATTGGAAGTCGACAGCGACATCATCTTTGGATTTTTGACTTAGGGTGGGGCATAAAAAGAATTATGGAATATGGAATAGAATATAGAAAAGAAAAGGAAACCGAATTGTTTCGAATGCTTTCCGCTCCCAACTTTAAATCTTGGCGTGTGCCACTTTATAATTTAGAGATATACATATGTATGTATTATTTATATGCAGCTGAATAGATTTATGGCGCAGCAAAACAAATAATTCCCAGGCAGTTAACTTTTCCTATTTTCACTTGGCTCTGGCAAGTATTTAGTTTCGGCACCTGTTGTTGGCAGTTCGAAAAAGAAGAAGGAAATAACAAAGTTATAGTTCGAGAGTGAACAGACTTGTGGATGTGAATGTGCACTGAAAAAAAAATCATGAAAATCTTGAAGTGCGAAAACACATCTTGATCTTATTTTTAAGATCATATATTCTTATATTTTCAAGACCACAAATCTTAAGCTAAGATTAAGAATAAAACTTATTGTTTTATTAAGATTTATAGACCAACAAGTTTTGAATAATCAAGACAAAAAATCTCAAAGCCTAATGTCATCTTTGAGACGCCAGAACCAGTTGTGAATTCTAAGTCTCAAAAAGTAAAAAAAATGTAAGATTTTTGTTTTTATTTTAAGAGTAAAAGATGTAAGATATAAGATTTTTAATCTTATATTAAGAACTTTAATTTTTTAGAATTATAATCTTAGTTTTAGTAATTTGGTCTTATCAAGAACAAAATATTTAAATTTGACAATTTAATTCTTAGATTAATATTCTTAGTTTTAGTAGTTTGGTCTTTAAATATTCTTATTTCAAGAACAAAATATTTAAGATGAATGTTCTTGATTTTAGAAAGTGGTCTTTTTTTTCAGTGTGTACATGGAAGATGTGCGTTCTCTTTCAATGGGCTCTAAATTTGCTATGTGAAAGAGAAATGTTTTCGTGTCGGCATTGGCAATTGACCCCGCCCACGTGTCCCGTGTCCCGTGTCCCATGTCCCATGTTGGAATTATTAGACATTATTGTTATTGAGCGAGTGAGCGGGAGGTAATGGATGAAGATGGATGAGTCGATTGATGATCGTTGTTAACCGTATCATTGTACAGTTCTCAAACCACAACTAACTACATATACATATATACATATATACAATATATATACATTTATGTACTAGGGATAAACTTTGTGATCCACTGATAAAAGTACAATATACTCAATGTACAGTGGGCTGTTAGCATCATTTGTGCCCCCATTGTCTGATGACTGAGGGAACAAAGCGGCAGCATTTGCCGCTACTTTGGCAACAAAGTACGACAATGAGCTTCTAATTTGAATGCTATATTGTCCTTTGTTGTCCCAGATTTAATCATCTGCTCATGGGGCTGGGCTGGGCGCTTTTCCCATCATTAGAGTCGCCATTGTTTTCAAATATATATTATGAATAGAAGTTCAAGTTCCTGTCCCATTCTTCGACATCAAATGTGTGTTGTGTTGTGTGTGTATGAGATAGCTCTAGATTGTTTCACTCCAGAGGGTGGACAAATTTTGTTATCCCTGTGACTAATATGTGATCGAATGCGGACAGGAGCTCTGGGAGCAGGAGGAAAGACAAGGGAAATGGGCTTTTGTTTTTCATTTTCATTTTTGCTATGCTTTTGCGTTTTGCACCTTGCAGCCTTGCAACAGTATACACTGGGCGAAAAAATCAAGCTACAAGACTTAAAATTTCAAAAAATTAAATATTGCCCTGAAAATATTCGTTGTGAAAATCCGTTTCATACCCAAGTTTTCGATTTATATATTGAATTATTGTTTTAATTTATATCAAATATAAAGTTTTACTTGATTCAGGGATTTGATTTTCTGAACTAAGTACGAAATAGTTAATTCAAATATGATTTGGCAAAAATGTTGATTACAAATGTTTTTTGACATTTTCAATGCTGCATGGTTGTCATTTACAATCTAATATTCTGAATATTTACTTAAAAAATACATGCCTAAAATCAAGCATTTTAAACTTGAATATTGAAATAATTTTTTTTCTGTGTATGCATAGAATATTTTTCTCTCTGTGTAGAGTCAAAGGAAGAGGAACTTGTACAAAACACACTGCCAACATCATAATTTGTACAAGCCATGTTTTCAATTCAAATTTCAATTTCCCCAATTTGTGCCCGAATTTCCTGGCCGGGAAAAGGACTGTTCTGTTCCTCCATCTCCGATGTGAGCTGCCAGTGGCAATGGCAACTAGTGATGCCGAATATATTCCAGAAAAAGAAAGACAAAACGGCCAAATAAAACAAGGAAAAAAAGCTGAAAAACTAATAAGAAAAAGACCGAAAAACAGGCCAAACTTATTTTCCGATTTTTATTTTAATTTAAAAGTTTTAAAGCATCTTCCTTTTTCGGCATTTAGGTATTTGCCATACAATTTACTCTTAAGGCAATCTAACTTGGCTAAAAACCTTCTCTACTTTTGCATTCGACCATGGCAAACGTAGAAAAGTCATAGCGAAAGTGACCACTTCTGAAAAAGAGTTATTGCCTGCTGAGTCTCGATATTTATTTGTTTCGGTCCAAAATTTTTACGTATTTTTCCAACATTCTCCAATTTTAAGAGGTGTATCGTTTGTATCGTTTCCATTTTCAAAAAATTCCAAAATTGGCAGTGTAGCACCCTTTTTAGATTCAATTAAATCGAATTTCGGATATAAGATGTTTGAGATTTTTCGCGACTGAAGCAGTTAAAAACTAGACAAATCTAACCGAAAAACGGCCAAACTGGCATCACTGATGGCAGCAACGGACACGAGCCCAGTCGACGCCACACCGACGAACCGACGACATGTGGAAGTGTCGTGCGTGTCCCGACAACGTCAGCATCAGCGTCAGTGCGAACGTGAAATAACTTGTAATTGAATTGACGCGGACGCAGGATGCAGAATGCAGCAGCAGAATTCAGGGCTGAATTCAGGGGGAGCGAAGAGTTGAGAAATAAAGAAAAACAATTACCTTGAACGCAATAGGCGGTCCGAGAACGAGAACGGGACATAGACGGAGATGAAGACGGAGATGGAGACCGTGTTCCATTCTTCGGGTTGTTGTTGTCCATAATAAAGTAACAGCATCGCGTCAGATTCACATGCGCTGCGCCGTGCGACTTTTGCTTGAGAGACCTTTGCACTTGACATTGCCCACACAATGGGTGGGCCCGGGGTGGGGCAGGGCAGGGCGGCTACCACTTAATGGCCTTTTTTTCGGCTTGGAGTGGGCATTATAATTAGAATAAAGCCAACGTCAAGTGGAACAACGGCGCGGTGTTCACATTTTTAATGTTACGAGTGTTCCACCCCTTGCATCGAAAGGCTTTGTGCATTCTCTGGCATCTAACATAAAACCCTCTTTGTCCATCCCTCGACGCTGGCGGTATTCCCGTTTCGCGCTGCTCAATGACCGTCACGTGCACCACGACCTCAAATCAAAAGACAAGTATTTCAGGATCTCAATTGGACTTCAACTTACGCCTCAACTCTAAATAAAAACAACTAAGACCTTGAGTTAGGTATCCACAAAACAAGTATCGAAATTAAAGATCTTATCGAAAATAATATCATATCGATATATCAGGGATTAAAACCGTTACGAATTTAGGTTTTCGGTCATCGGTGAAACAGTGAACCGGTTTCATATCGATATATCAGGGATTAAAACCGAAACGAATTTAGGTTTTCGGTCATCGGTGAAACAGTGAACCGGTTTCATATCAATATATCAGGGATTAAAACCGAAACGAATATCGGTTTCAGCTCTACGGTTATGGTTATGTTTGCATTTAGGTTTTCGGTTATCGGTTACACAAAATCTTTGAATAAAGGTTTTGAAACAGTGAACCGGTTTTTGTATGTTTCGGTTTTGAAAAACCGGTACCGTTTCGGAAATCCAAATTAAAAATAAAAATAAAATAAAAATACTAAAAAATAAAATACAAAAAAAAAGCCAGAGATCGCAAACAAGACTTATGAGTCGCAAAAAACTGAAACAGTTTTTTTCTCTCGTTTTTAATTTTTTTTTAAATTGTTTTTTGAATTTTAATATTATTGTTGAAAATCCAAAATTACCCTCAAAAATGAAACGGTTACGTTCTGTTGTTAAGGTATAATCACCTAAATTATATTTTCATTTCTGCGCTCTAATAATTGTTATATACCATTTGGATATTACTATTTATTTATTTAATATAAAATAAACATTAACTTGATCCAATTTGGAGCATCTAGCTCTTAAACGGAAAGAGTAAAATCAACTCGGATCAGTTTACCCTTTTTGTACTAAAATATATGTGTAATCGTTGCCCCAGTCGGAAAAGTTTGCAAAATGAATTTATATACCCAATGAAAATGACTGAAATTGGCACACCCACGCACACGAAAAACACACAAACAAGCACAGAAACATACTGTACTCGTAATCGCAATAAAGAGGGCTTTTACGTATCGAAATCAAAGGAACCTTCTCAACAAACAACAACAACAACAGCAAGAGAAAAAGAATAAAAATCAGTAGCAGCAGCAAAAACGAGCAGTTTATTATTATAATTGAGTTGAACTCATTTGAATTTCACGCCACTTTGCATCTGAATTGAAATGAAAATCTGAATAATCAGTTTTGCATTATGTTTTATTATTTCATTTCATGAATTACATATTTTATTTCGTTTGTTTCGAGCTCTCTTTAATGCAAAGGGAGCGAGGAACGGAGTTACAAAGGGGCGCAGTCCCCGAAGCAGGTGGTCGCAATTGAAAGATTTATCCAAATCGCACAATTCGCACAATGAATTAAATCACAAACCTTTCAATTTAACAAATAACAATGCCACAATCATACTACCGAAAGTGTTTCTGGGATTAACGATAATATTCACAGTGTCTCTTTAATTTTTATATAAATATCAGCAGCTGTTTTCTTAGGAATTCAAAATTTTCCTATACTTTACAAGTCAAATAATTATTAAAATAGATTAAGATACGAATAAATTTTTAGAGAGTTCTTGTTGTTTTTATACGGTTAAGAGTTTCAAACCATTTTTATTTTGTATTTCGTTTTGGTATTAATCGAGTTATATCTCTTTGAAAGTTCTCAGCTGTTTTAGAAAGGTCTTGTAATTGATTTTTTAATAATGCGCGGAAATAAAAAAGGCATTAGCAGGGATAAAAAAACGAAAACACGGTGAATATCCACGGGGGTACAGTCATCGACAGCATCAACAAAGTAACAATGCCATATTATTCAAGAAAATTGATGGATATCTTGCTGGAAACCTGAAGCAAAGAAAGAAAAATAACAAAATAAAGGGAATTCATTGACAGCAGAGAAAAGAGACCAGAGAACAGAGAACACTCACACCCACAACCACACCACACTTCATCTCACCTCACCACCCAGCTCACCACCCAGGGCGACCCACTCGAGGATGTCAATGAAGCGATGACACAGCGTGTCATCGGTGTAATTTGCAGCCACAGGCTGATGGCAGGCGCGGCCACCTTTCAACGGATTTGTGCTTCCTCCTCGGGGATTGTTGTATTTATTAACGGTTTCCTTTACCGCCATCAGTGTTGCCAATTTAGCTATTTTTCAGCTATAGGCAAATGCGGGATAAATTTTAAAATAGCGGCTAGCGGGAGTTATAGCTATTTTCCAAGCGAAATTCGAGAAAATTTTGAATTTTTGTAAAAGTTTATTTTTTCAAATTTTTTCCTCTATCTCAAGCAAAAAATTCTTCAAACAATTCCAAGAGTAACTGCAAAGACAATTTCAAAAATCTCTTTTGAAAAATGCTAAAAAGCTACTTTTTGTATGAAAAGAAGGAAAAAGGTTTATAACCTTCATATTTAGCAATTTTAAAAATTTTACTCTTTGCCCTCCGAGGTCTGAACTGGAATACTAACATTCGCTTGCCTCCTTATCGTAGTCGACTTTTACTAATTAATCTTCCCTCTCTTTCTGATCGGAGAACAATGCTTGGTGTAGTCTTTCTACACAAACTGATTATTGGTGAAATTGATTCATCTGAATTAATTAGCCAAATTAGTTTTGCTGTCCCGATCAGAACTTCTAGAAATTTTTTACCTCTTTCTCTTCAATCCTGTGTTACTAATTATGCTATTCATAACCCTTTCCGAGTACTTTGTTGTAACTATAACAATCTTTCTCAATTTATAACTACTTCTTCTTCTGTGCAATCTTTGAATATTTCAATTATTTCTTACTTATCTAGCTTATAGTTAATTTATGGTTTTGTTTTTTGTTGTTTACAATACAATTGTTTGTCCGTCTTTGTCTCTTTGTCCGCGCGTCAACAAGCCCGTGCTTGGTGTCGTTTGGGCCACTTGAGTGTACTGCTCGTTTAGTACATCAACGTCCAAATATAAATATAATAAATATAATCATAAAAAATACTAGCGAAGAGATTTTAGAAAATTTGTTGTTGCGCGGAACCAAAACACTGAAGTAATCAATAAAAATATCGTTTTACTACTCTAGCGCTTTTTAGCTACCAACAAAATTGTCTTGCTATTTCTAGCTTTTTTTCAAATGCTAGTTTAGCTGTTTCATGACCCGAAGAGTTGGCAACACTGACCGCCACCGCTTCAGGCAACGCACCCAGTGACAGACAGTGACGATGGCATTAGAAGCGGCCAATTGGGAATCGTTGAATAACAAGTAAAGTCGCTGCTGCTGCTACTGGTGCTTAAACCATCATTCCGAATGCCCCAGTTTCAGCATTAGGACGCTAGCGGTTTTTTCTCCTCCTCCTGTTCGACAATCCTTATCAGATTTTGCTTAGCTCGCAGTCGCAATCACAATCGGGAAAGACCGAGCATGCCAATGAATTTTAATAACATTCGAAGCCAGATTTCGGCGGTTTGCCAATTTCACAATATTGACAACTTTGATAACAATAAAACGCACAAAGAAATATGTATATTCCAAATGTCAAAATTATCAGATTCAGTTCTCATGTACAAATGTTTCCAAGTCTAAAATAACTATTGTATCTTCTTTGCACACTTTGTTGTGTTTTTTTTGTAAAGCTTTAGAAGTTTAATAAACAAGTCTCAGTAAAATCGTACTTAGCTTCCTTGTTCTTCAGATTCCAGCTGTTTCACTTGTCTTTGAAATATGAATTCAAAAAGCTGAATTAAATATAGAAAATACGACTTTACCCACATTCACAAATAGACCAATAGACCCTTTGTGTATTTTAGGTACAGGTAAAATTACATAGGTGATAAATATTTTTCTTGAATTACAGAATTTTTAGCTAAACAACAAAATATTTCAGCTTTATTTAATTTAAAACTGGGTTTTTTTCTTTAGCGAGGGAAGTAAATGAGCGAAACTCACAAACGGTAAGAGCTACGCGGCTAAAATTCTTGAACAATCGTAACTTTCAACTACAATTGGGACAAAGACTTTTTGAAAATTTCATTCATTTCATATTTAACAATATTATTTTGCAAAATATTTCATAAGTCTCCTGAATAAAATTACATACTGAAAGGCTTAAGGAATGTAACAAAATGATATGGAATAGAACAAGCAAGTGCTAGTGGCTCACAAAAATGCCTGCATTTGTTTTAAAGGAACTTAAAGCTCAAGTTGTTATTTGCAACAAGCTATATTACTCTTTTCTTGTTTGTCCATTTTTAATAGGCGCAGGGTGTAAAAAGAAATGGCAGCTAAGCGCTGCGCGACACTTCGGTCTTAAAAATGGGAACAGACGTCAGACAACTGGTGGGAGGTTCGAGGTGTTACAGCTCCTGCGTGGGCCGTACCTGATTCACGACCTTAGGGCGTCAAAAGGACGAATATGCTGTGCATATTGAGAGAAGGAAGTGCCGATGAACATGTGTATGTAAATAAATGTATTTCAAGTTGGATACATTTAAATTCACATGCATACTTGTAAGTCATACAGTATTGTTAGTGTGTACACTGTACATACCACAGGAGACACTCGATACAGTGAATACTCCACAGACTGGCTATTTCATATTTTTTGATATCTTTAAACAGGTATTAAAGCCGCAAACTCAACCGTAACCGTTAACCGGTATTTACCGATTGAAATTGATAGCCGTAACTGAAACAAAACTCTTTTTTAATTTTGAAAACCGAAAACCAAAATTATTCGAACTGAAATAATCGTTAAGAGTCCGAATCATGCAGATTTCCCCATTACAATAATCCGTCTCATGCAAGAAAGGTTTTTTTCGTATCGGTCAAGCATAACATTAATGTACGAGCATTTTCTAAGTTGTAATTATAATTTTTTAACACCAAATTTCATTTTTAATTCTGCAAAAACGGTTAGTTTCGTATCGGTCAAGCATAACATTAATGCACGAGTATTTTCTAAGATGTAATTATAATTTTTTAACACCAAATTTCATTTTTAATTCTGCCCTTATTTAATTTATATATTGATCTCAAAAATACTATAAGATCCTAATTTTTAAAATTTTTTAAAAATTGAAATTTCAACATTTTTCAATTGTTTTGTAAATCGAAATCATACCGGTATTTCGAAACCGAAACATACAAAATAATAAAAAAAATAATATTGTGTAACTGAAACCGATGTTCGATTTGGTTCAATACCGAGTCTATAAAAATATTTAAAAATATATATTTTTCTAGTCCAATATCATAATCCAACAATAAATTATTTAATAATTTAATATCAAAAATACATTAAAGATCTTATGAGCAATCCTCTCAAGATAGTTCTCAGTGTCTGTTCCTTTTCACTATATCTGATGCTTACTGTACTCGTGTTGACACACCAAGTGTTTATCTCCTGGTCCATGTATTATACATACGTATGCACTTGTATGTGTGTTTTGCATAACATTAATTTCGCTTGTACATACATATATAAATATGCAAGGTTCATCTTCTTTCATTGTGCACATGTGTGTGAGTGCAATGGAAACATTTGGGAGCAATTTACAGCATATTCCTCGCTCCTCCCTAGTCGTTCGTCGTTCCTCGGCTGTCGCTCGTCTGTTGTCGGTTCTCCATCATCCTTACCTCAACTGTTACTGTTACTGTTACTGTTACAGTTGTTGTTGGCAGTCGTCAATGAATATGAAATGAGTGTCGTCGCATCTGTGGATTTACTGCGGTTCTTTATCATCGTTTCGCGAACAGCGAACAAAGCAGATCCACAACAAAGGCGATAGATACTTTCCTCCCTCTCTCCTCTCTCTGCATGTTGCTCTCTCCTTTGACTTGTATAAATCCCCAGACTGCATTCTGAATGCCCACTTGAAATCTTGTTATTGTGTTGCATTTCGTGGCGTTAATGATGTGCCTCTGGTCTATTATGATGCCCTCCGTCGCTTCCACGTCAAGTTGAGTTCCTCATGTTCCTCAAGTTGCTCAAGTTGCTCATTATCCTGCACCCGCTGGTGGTAACGTTGTGGCGTTTTACTTTACTTTTTCATAGCATGAATTTCGACTGATTGTTCCTATGACGGCTATATGATATAATGAATGGATTCCAATCAAATTTGCTCACGACATATTAAACAAAACTAAATTCTCAATCTGCGAGTTTGATTTAAAATCTAGAAAAAAAATGTTTCTGATATCCAATTTTCTGACGAATAATATTTAGTTTATTGAAAACGCTAAAATGCTACGATTTCTGTGGCAGCCCTGAAAAATTATTTTAAAATAAAATTTTGGACACTCGGCACATGTCGCTAAATTCTTCATACCTAATATATATTACTTTTCTGCACAGTATCAAGTGACAAAAATTGTATTCGAAAACAATTTATATGTGAAACTTAATATTATTCGTCAAAAAATTGGATATCAGAAATTTTGGGGCATGAACCTAATAAAGAGTATTTTTTATAAGATATCAGAAATTTTGGAATAAAATATCAGAAATTTGACATTATAACTTTGTCAAAAGGTGTTTAGTGTTTGCAAAAATATACGTCAGTACCACCGCCAAGATAATAATGAGAATAAAATCAAAAATTTTTGCAAACTACGATATATTGAAATTTAAGTTTATTTAAAAAATCTTTAGGGGCGTTTACTCAAAACATTAAAAAAAAAATACCTTATTTCACCTGTAGTTGTTCACCTATGTTCCTAGAGCCCTTCAAAATACCTTTTCAACGATACATAGATTAACTTTCTTTTGATGCTGTGGGGGTTTAAATTATAGCGGATTTTAGCGATTTCCAGCTAAACTACCGATTTTTCGAATAAGTCGAAGAGCAAAAGCTTCTAGATTTTTGATCGGGAACAACCCCTCATTTAACCTTTAAAGCTATATTAACGCTTTGATACAAACAAGCAAACAGACAAACAAACAAGTGGACTGACTTTTCATCTCTAAGACTTAGTATGCACAATTGTAAGTTAAATTGATACCTTTCGATCGGTATACATATAACTAGACCCGGTCATAGCACATTTTCCATTCTTCCTGTATATACAATATATGCTAGTCGCCTTCGCACCGTTCGTGCTGCTTTCGTCACTAGCGCGGACTGCCTACCGCAGTGATATTTTTTATGTGGATTTTTTTTTTTACAAAAAATTGGATGATTGTAAAATTGTTCCATGTTTTTTTGTTGAACTCCTCCTACCTGTATTTACTCGAGAAAATTAATTTAACTGTCTGTTTATTATTCGTTAGGTTGGAGAAAAGTAAATCCATAATTTTGTTATAACATAAAAAAGAAAATGAAAAAAATAAAGCAAAATGGGTTTACTTTATTGACGGGAATCCCCTGAAATAAGACTCTATATTATAGTCTATAATATTATAGATAAATTGTGTTAGTATTACCGATACTTACGATAGCGAAATGATATTCTTTGTGAAACTTATCCATTGTCTTCATGAATATATTTTGTAAGATACCTGTTCTAAGTCGCATTCTGAGCAATTTGCATATGAGTAACTTGTTGTAATTGTAATTGTAATGGGAATGGAAATGGAAATGGGAAAAGAAAGCTCAACTAAAAGCCCAGCGCTAATGAGATTCGAGTTCTCGCCGGAACTGAACATACATAATTACCATTAACCCCACTTACCACCCGGGGAAGGAATCCAACCCAATCCAACCACCACCGAGTTCAACAAGTCGAAGAGACCGACACTCACAATTTGTATGAATGTATTCAGACATATGTTTGTGTTTATGAAAGGGAGTAGAAAGCGGGATGGATGGATCGCTATTGTCGCGAGAAAGGACACTTAATCAATTAAAAGCGGTTCTTTGAAGTTTGTATGTTTTTATGCATATATTTACAATTGGGATCGGTGTCCAACTCATATGTACTCTCCTATTACTAAACTACTCTGAACGAAGAGTGAAATGAAACGGAATATTCAAATGAAGTACGATTTAATAATCAAAACATACAAACAAATAAATACACGCATACTACTTAGGTTTGACCGACACAACGATTGGGGAACGAAACGAAACGAAACGAAAAAGAAAGGGGAAAGGCAGACGGCGGGACGGTGGGACGGTGGCTGACAAAAGTAAACGAAGAGGAATAAATAAGCAAAGACAACAGACGCCCAAAACAACAGCAACAACAACAAAGACACAACTGAGAGCAGGACGGAAGGCAAACAAAATAAAATAACGAAATAAAACAATCAGGAAATTGTCCTTTGATCTTTTTCGTCGTTCCCATTCCAACTCCCAATCCCATTCCATTCCATATTCTACTCCGAACACCAATACCAACAAAAACAACTGTAAACCCAAAACCCACGAGATGTCAGCGTAATTTTCAACGTATTTGTTGTTGTTGTTGTTTATGATGTTGTTGTTGTTGCTGATGTTGTTGTTGTTGCTGATGTTGTTGTTGCTGTTGCTCTTGCTGCTTTTGATGCCATAACCGAAATTAACAAGTTAAACAAATAAAACAAATGAAATAAAATGTAAATGAAACAAAATCACATCAAACTCGTCAACGATGTAATTTGTGATTGAGATTTGAACAGAGAACAGAGTATAGACCCAATCCAACAAAGCATATTTAACATACTGGTAAATACAAATATATTTACATATGGGCATTTCCACAGAAAGGTCCACCGCGGCCAAAAACGTAAAATTTATCAAAAACTCACATCTTATGAAATTTGCTTCCAAAAATGTATTCAAGTTATTTATTTAAGCAATATACACTAGAAGAAATTCAATAGGATGAACTTAGAGATTCTACATTGGAATAAATTCAATTTTTCTTTATTTTTGCCCATTTTCCTGAAAATTTACTTTCAAAATGGACCGCTTGTATATTAACGATTTCACTAAGTAGGACAGTAAGATTGTAACATAAACCATTTTAATTAAAAGAAATATATTGAAAGTTTAATTTAATAAAGTATTTCGAGCTGTTTTCGAAATATAATTTAAAATAGAGAAACAGAAACAACATAAAAATAGTGATGGTAAAAAATGTCCCGTGCGCGATGTCCCGTGCGAATTTACGTCAAATTGAATTTAAAAAAAAGTGCAAGTCATCTTTGAAAAAAATCATAACCATTTTTAAGAGGCATCAATGCACAAGAGCTAAAAATAAGTTGCATTAAAATATTGCCTCTGGATTCGCTGAAATTGGCGTTTGAATTGGTTGACCTCACAAGTCACTTCCGTTTTGTGTCCCGTGCGAATCACTTGAATTTTTCTATTATCTTCAAAATGAAAAATTACCCAAAATCAATCTTTGCACCAATGAAAGAGCTAATCAAATGCTATATGTTAAGCCCTTCATCAGAAAAAAAAACCGTTTCCTTTTTACCGTTTTTTTACTTTGAATGTGTACGAATGTCCCGTGCGCGAGTATGGAAATGCCCATATGTAAGTATGTATTATGTCTAATCAATGTCTAGTACCGAATTCTAATTACATTTCCCTCATCATTAAGGGTACTACAAATTTCTCAACTGATATTTGATATTAAGAGATTTTGAAAAACAAAAATGCAAATAGAAATGGAAAAAGTATAGAAAGTAAAGGAAATGAAATTTAAGAAAAAAAACTATGTGATATAGTGGTGAGATTTCAACTAATTTTGGTATGCAACCATCCCATATACATATTCCGGCGGTTTGGTTCAGATATCTTCAACAACAAAAAAAATTTTCATACTAAGACTTGATTACCAACGGATCCTTCCTATACCAGCTATATGATATAGTGGTCCTATCAAAAATCTAAAATAAACTCGATCTGTATGCAGTATAGACCAACCTACATACCAAGTTAGGAGTCTCTAGCTCTTATAGTCTCTGAGATCTAGACGCTCTTACAGACAGACAGACGGACATGGCTATATCGACTCGGCTGTTGATGCTGATCAAGAATATATATACGTTATGGGGTCTGACACGCCTCCTTCTGCCTGTTACGCACTTTTTTTTTGTGACAAAGTAAATAGGCCACTGTGCCTTTTTTAGGTACGGGGTCTAAAACAACAAGCGGATCAGTCAAGTGCATTCGACAGTCCCCGGCACTCCGAAGATTTGATGCCCATGCAATTCTCATACTTATCCTTAAATATCGAACTATTGTTTGTGTGGTAGATACATAGTATGTATGTATGTATTAAGTACATATATAATTATAAAAAAAACCTCTTTACGAGGTAAAAGTCTAGTGACGAAAACATTTTCATGCCCCAAAATTTCTGATATCCAATTTTGTGACGATTAATATTAAGTTTTACACATAAATTATTTTAAAAAAATTTTGGCACTCGGCACATTGCGCTAAAATGTCTCAATTCTTCATACCAAATAAAACTTACTGTTTTGCGCAGAGCCGAATGCCAAATTTTTTTTTTTTAATTTTAGCGGTTTTTAGCGATTTCCCGTTAAACTAGCTTTTTTTTAAAAAGTCGTAGAACAAACGTTTCTAGATTTTTTATCGGAAACAAGTTCTCATTCAAGCTTTTAAGCTATGTCAACGCTTTGATACAAACAAACAAACAGAGAGAATTGGGAAAATCAGGTTTTAATAATATTAAAAAAAAGTAAGACTTACAACATTAATTTTAATGCTAAGAATTAGAGTTTTTGCACGTATTGTGAGTATCTTGGAACTGAATTGAACAGAGCGGTTAATCGTGAATACATTGTCGTCTAGATCTGAATTTACAGATAATTAGGATAAAAGTTAAATCCACGAATCATTTTCTCAAAACACATTGGCAGTAAATCCGTTCAACTCAATTTGATAGCCAGGCGACATCTGCAACATCTGGTCCATAATTAAATATGTTCATAAAGCAGAAAAAATGCAACACAGAACAGAAGCAGGCCAAGATGAGAGTCTCCTTAACTTAAGTTTAGTAGCAGTCAACTATTTTGCTATTTTCCTCTTGCAATTACAGATAACAGTTTGCTAAGCATACAACTCACCACTTAGATGGACTTACATACATATATGTATATCTTTACTTAAATTGGTGGATACGCATTAGAAAATATTTTAAGAAAATAATAAAACAATGGCCCAAATCAAGGCAAAAAGAATGGTTTTAAAATAATATATTGCCTTACAATTTAATATTCCAAAATTAATTTTGAGTAATTTTAACCAAATTGTAATGCCAATCCTAGAATTATAGTAAGTCAACTAAATTATGTTGTGATTAACAACCTGTAGCAGTTGAATCGAAGAGTTTTCGTTAGTTCAATTTGAAAAGTAACCTTGATATTTTCTATATAAAATATATTCTTAAAAATCTGATCTTTTCTTGTGTTTTTGACAAATGTTGTCACCTTTACACATTTTCACAAAGCTAGAATTCCAATTTACATGTGGCCTCTTGCTTTCAATAATTGTTGTAAAATAGGGTATTTTAAATGGCCAACACAGTGGGCAAGCCAGTCGTCAGAGTGTTAAGCGCTTAGCAAATCTTAAACTTTATTTCGTATTAATAATATTAATAATTTGAAGTAAGGATTAATGTAAAAAATGGAACGTCCAAAACGTAACGTCCGCAACAGACAAAAATTAAAATTTTTGCATTATATAACGAGATTTCTTAATTTGTTTGACTTTGGATTGATATGGTCACATGTATATTTTGATATTTTTTTTGTTTATTATGCTAAATTCCTTAAATCGACTTCCATGTTGTGTAACGTCCGCAACGAAGCTATTAGCGGCTTTAACCTTAAAATAGGCTTAAGAGTACTCCCAAGGAAATGCATTTTCCAGACAATTTTATTAAAATTTACCAATCTGAACGCCAGCTGTATCAGTATTGGCAAAAAATATGCGTGTAAATGTAACGTTCGCAACGCTGGATTAGGATATGTGTGCTCATCTTCAAAGTATACAGTGGACCACTAATTCAAAACGCATAAGAAATACTAGCAGTCTGCAGTCACTCTTAGAATTGTTTAATGCACTTTTTTGCATCAAATTATTTCGTTTTTTAAAATCGAGCATAAAAGTTGCAAAAGTAGACATTTACAAAAATTAAAAATTCTCAATGTGTACTTAATGGGTTAAAGAAATTTTTGTATCATTTAGGAGGATTTTAATTGAATATAAGATTAATTTAAACAATCTGCATCAAATCTTTTTTTATCCCCGTTACTAATAAAAAATGATTAAAAGCGGATATTGTATTCGTTGCAATGTATGTAACAGGGAGAAGGAAGCATCTCCTACCCTATTAAGTATATATATTCTTGATCAGCATTAACAGACGAGTCGATATAGCCATGCCCGTCTGTCCTTCTGTGCAAGCGCCTAGATCTCAGAGACTATAAGAGCTATGTTAGAGCAACCAAATTTGGCACGCAGACTTCTATAAGCACCACGCAAGTCAAGTTTGTTTTAAATTTTTGCCACGCCCCTTTCCGCCTCCGTAAATCGCAAAAAACCACAACACGCACAGTTTTTAAGATATTAGGAATTTTCAACTTATTAACGTTAACAACTATTGAATACCTATCATCCTACTAAATCGTAACAAGAGCGGACAAATAGAAAGGTGGCAATGGCTAATTAAAGTTTTTAAAGAATATAAGTGCCTAAAAGCATGCAATAAAAATATTTCAAAATTCATTAAAATAAGTAACGGGTATCCTATAGTCGGGAGCTCGACTATAGCCTTTCCCACTTGTTTTTATTAGTGGTCCACTGTATGTATCTTCATCTTAATCTAAGTTGATAATTCAAATGTATACTATAGCTACAGCTTTGACTGCTTACTTAAAACAAATATAAAAATAAAAGAATTTCAATTTAAAATAATTTTTAAAGTTGCAACGTTTTACAAGACTACGAGATACCCTGTGCACAAGTATGTGTAAATACATATTTAAGGTGCTTGCAAATGATTCACGTTTAATACTATGTTTAGCTCTAATTGTCTTGAACATCGACACACACACACACACTCACACAGGCAGATAATCTTTTCACGAATACACACACGTACACACACACGTCTTTGCTCTCACATAATTATCTTGGAGCGGGTGTTTGTAAGTATATTTCATACCTTCATACTTACTTACATCTGTCCGCATGTTTGCTCTTTCACATGCATATGTATGTACATATATTGTATGTATGTCCATGTGTGTGTACATACCTTAGTTTAAAATTGTTTTTTTTTTATTAAATTCATAGTATATTCTATGTACGTATGTGTGTATGTATGTGTGTACATAAGTATGTATGCTGTTCCAGTCGGCCAACCGAAACGAAATGTGCAGTTACAATGGCAAATTATTGGAGAGACAATTGGCTGAGGCAAACGAGGCATTAACCACCGTTATCTGGGGTTGCCTCCGTAGCCGTCGTTGCACGATAAAGGGAGGAGCTTCAGATTCAGTTCAAACTTCGTATCGCTCGGTTTTGTGTTACACAATGCCCTTTGTTCCTTTCGTTCCGTTCCGTTACGTTACGTTACGTTGTCGTCGGCGTCTGCGTTGGCGTTGGCGTTGCCTTTACATTCTATTGATTTTTGAACTGGAAGTCAGGCAGCAGAAGCAGCAGCAGCAGCAGCGATGCTTTTGTTTTTCTTTTCGGATTCACCGTTTATACAAGCACACATATGTATGTATATATATATTTCGTATTCTATATATGTATATAGACAGCAAGAAGATCTACCAACCACCACCATACACCTACATATAGAGTAAGAAAGAGAGAATACTCGTAACAATACAGTATGTAAGTGCGCAAGCTACAAGCAATTGAATGCACGCCCCTCAGGTTTGAGAGAAGTGTGCATATTGCAAACTTATTGTGCTCTCCCACACTCTCTCTCTCTCTGCGCATTTACATACATACACACACACTCACAGTTCATGTATACCTGTGTGTGTGTGCTGTGTTGCCAACATTTGGCAAGCAAAAAAGCTGCTATTAGGGAAAATATGCGCGAAAATAGCTAATTTTCGATAAAAAATTCTAAAACTCATAATTCTTATCAAGCAACGCAAAATTAACTTAAGTTGCTCTTAAACATGGACCGCAAGTAAGAGCTATGAGATCCAGTTTCTCATAACTCGTATTTGCAGTCCCTTTATTTTTAAATTTTTATTTAAAAATTATAAAATAAAAGTTAATTTTCAATTTTTATTAAAAAAATTAAAAATAAAACTAATATTTCAATTTTTATAATGAAAATTGAAAAAATAAATTATAAAAGTTATTTTTCAATTTTTATTATAACAATATTAAAGTTATTTATCAATTTTTATTATAATAATAATAATAAATCAATTTTTTGATAAAAAAAACAACTAACTTTTATTTAATGATATATTTTTTATAAAATATAATCGTTACTGTCCCTGCTCTAAAATGTTAACGCATTCGTAAAGCGATTGAATTAAATTAAATTCATTTTTAAAAAAAATTAAAAAAACATCTTATACTGATTTTTTTATTGTTAGAAGTATTTTTTTTTTTTTTTTCATATTGGAACTAAACTTTTAGATTTTTTGCGACTTTGAAAATAAGTACAAAAATTGCTATGGCATTTAATTGCCATATTAAATAAACATCTACAGATTTTTTTTATACAAATTTTTCTATAAGTATTTAATATCTTCTCTGTAGGTTTCTAATGTAAATTCCACTTTCCAAATTTTGTGTGCTTACGCAGTTGAACTTTTAAAAAGTCAACATTTGACGGCAAAAAAAGCTAGGCTGGCAACACTGATTGCGTGCAAACACTCTTAATGTGACGTCACACTTGTCTTTCATTTCAATTGTTTGCACTCTCTTTGAGAACGCCTGCGCAGTGCGCACCACAAATAATTACCAGTGTGTTCAGAGCAACGAAATGTGTTCATTCCGTTTGGCCATCAGTTCTCGGCGATGCGTTGGTGCTAACAGTAAATGCGAATACGAATACAAGTGCGAATACGAAAGGACGAGTTGCACGAGTTGCTAGTGCCGCAAAAGGAACTAGAGCTCTGTGGAAACGGGAAGGTAACGGCAATGGCAACGGCAGGAGAAAAACGGTTTCGTTGTCTTTTGCTTAGAGGATTAAAGACCGTCGGGAGTGAGGGAGGGAGCGAGGGAGGCAGGGCACACTCGCTGCCATGCTTGCCATTGTGTTAGAAAAGACAAAAGCAACTGAAACCGAATGCAAACAAAACGAAACGAAACAAAATGATAGTACCACTCGTACTCGTACTCGTACCGTACCGTACCGTTTCAGCCAATCACGCGAAGAGCTCTTCACGGAGACTCGCCAAGTCCAAAGTACAAGTCGTAGTCGACAAAAGCGACACACAATTGACGGTTTCGATTGGGAGTTCCCAATTGCATAGCATCCTTCCACTTGACTCTGACTCTGACTCTGTCGGTATACAGACACTTTCGGGCGGGATTCATTGTGTTGTGTCATTGCGCGACTTCTGGCGATGCTGCTGCTGGTCCTGTGAATGATCCGCCGGAATTGACAATGAAATTGAATAACTAAATATACATACATGCAAAGTGTGACTAAGTGACTAAGCAAAATATTAAATAAATATAGTATAATCTGTGCTCACAATTACAATAGTTATCAATAATCAACAAGTTATCAATTCTACGAATCTGTGCACGGCTCTCAAAACCTCTTACGAACTTGAAATTTTCACTAACAAACTTAACCGTAACTTCGGTATGATGTGGTTTTTAAATACGTCAAATATTTGAATAAAGTGTTTGTAGCAATGACTATAGGTCAAATGGACCCTTTTTCTGATACAAGTTAATAACTCGAAGGTTTTCCAAGTTCTCCGTGTAAAGTTTTTTGGATACCATTCTAGATTGCATTTGGAAATAGTTTTGAAAAAATGGGCGTGTCACTGCCCATCAACACCCCTATAAAAATATATATACAAAAAAATATTTTTTAATCTTTTTTTTGTTAACAAATATTAAAGAAATGTTTTTTTTATACTTTCTAAGTATATTTCAAATTTCTTTAATTTTATTGTATTTTATATCTTTAGGAGCACATTTTGAATCTTACTTTAGGAGAGTAGTTAGCCTGTTACTAAAATCTATCTTTTATTGTTGTCTGTGTGTCGTATTATTAATAACATCGATATACCATTTAAAATAACGTACAACGGCACCCACTCCATCAGTTTTTTATTTATTTTTCCGTTATGGTTCAAGCAGACCGGCATTGCTTTGATATAGGTTATGTGCTAAACACATAAATTTTGGGAGAAGACGGAAACAGACGGAAATAAACTCAACTCTTATGAGTTGACAAGAAATTACTCTATATAGTCACTTGACTGACAAATGTAGGCATTCTTTTAAAAGTCTTCCCAAATAATCATAATTGGAAAGTCACTTTATGGACACTTACTGCAGACAACACGAACAATACCAACAACACATATCTACCAACATAAGATACAAACCACACTGATCACTATTCATCATAATTTGTATTAGAAAATTTCAATTAAAAAAAATTAGAGCCACTTGAACTTCAACCAAAATATTTGCACAATTTATGAGCTGCATGTTTAACAGCTGTTAACTTAACATCAGAATGCAATGTTAACATTTCTGGTATGCGACATTACAGCTCAAGTATTCCTAATAGAAATGTAAGAAAAGTTTGTTAATGAATACTGTTACAAAACTAGTTTATATCAGAAAAAGGGTCATTTGACCTATAGTGCAATGGAACTAATTTGAAATTGAAAAACTCTACAAAATGGACAAGCCTTTAACCATAAAACTGTTTTTCTATAATTTGAAATAATAAAAGTTAAATTTTCTGGTATTAGAATTTAAAAACCCTATTTCTGTTCTTATTCCTAGTATTACATGTTACGTCCGGATCATTGTCACAGACCTTTGTCACATTTCCACAGTACAATCCCGATAGATTGGAATGTTGGGCAACTTGGCTTAAAGATATTGGAATGTGAAATGATTTTATTAGTAGTTAATGTATATTTGAATTAATATATTTTAAACTCTTAATCAGGGACTAAAACCGTAACCGGAACTGGAACCGTTAACCGAAATTAACCCTCTCAAATGTAGTACCGGAACCGATACCGGAACCGAAACAAGTTTTGTATAAAGTTTGTAGCTGTACGTATAAGTTTGTCAAAGTTTGTCTACAAAATTCATAATGTATTCAGTTACATGTGCAAGCATATGATTTGCCTTTAATAAAAAAAAAATACTCAAAATTAAAGTTAGACTTATCTCTATAAAATACATAATAACGTATGCACATTTCTGTGCAAATTATTGAATTTTAGCATAATAAAAAATTTTGAATTGTATTTTTGTAACCGAATACAGAAACCGAAAGACAAACTTTTACCGAAACAGGTGTTTTGGGATGTTCCGGAACCGGAACAGATATTTAATAATTAATAAACTATTTTATAAGAAATTTAAGAGATTCCTTTACATTTTGAGTAGCTTTTTGAAGCTGGAAGAGCGATTCCGTCAAGCCAATTGTTAGAACATATTCTCCAAATTTTAGAAGTAGGTTTTTAAGATGATTGGCAAAATTATAGAGAAACTTAATTTATTAAAATGTGTTTATCCTTGTGAATAAAATTTGTTCAAAACTGTTGAAATAACGAACTTGAATATGATTGTGGAAGAAAATGTCACAAGATGCAAGTTTTTGACCGTAATGGAACTTTCTGGGGAAATGTCCTTATCTGCAACATATCGATTATTTGCATATATCCCGAAATTCAGAGATAAACCTTAATTTTAGAAAGGAATATAAATGTGTAAGCTTCAACAAAACGTGTATTTCATAATTTTTAACTTCTTTTTAAATTAAATAAAAACCCTTTCAATATAAATATGTAAAAAACTACGACTTTCAAATATTTAATTGAAGCGGAATTAAAAGTACCCTTCTTTTGTTGAATCTGGGATCCAATGGGATATTACGCTGTGCATCCAAATTCAGTACAATCTAAGGATAAAATGAATTTTTCTTCGTACTTGTCCTTGTGGCTTAACTTGAATTAAAAATTGGGAGTTAACAAAAATCGAAACATTTATAAGCATAAGCTACAATAATATATTGGAGAGATACAAAAAAATAATTGAAATGCAACATTTTGTTACAAGTCAAGCAAAGATTAAAAAGACATTCTTCATTAGTATTGGCTAAGTATTGGCATTGTTATGAGTGATAGTTAAGAAGCGGGAAAGCTTCTTGTCGACTAGTCCCGACTATAAGATACCCGTTGTTCGTTTAGATAAATGAAAACTATTTTGTATTGCATACTTTTCGGCCCTTGTATTGCCTAAAAACTTAAATCAGCTATTACTACCGCTCTAGTTATCCGATCTTTCTGCGATTAAGTAGGATGACAGCTTATAGTAATAGTTAAGAGTCATTGTTATGAGAGTTCCAACTGGTAATTTAAGAAACAATTTGAAATGGCCCCACAATAAAAAGGAAAATGAGATTAATAATTTGAGTAATAGTTGAGAAGATAAGGGAAAGTCGGGACTATTCCCAACTATCAGATACCCGTTACTTATTTAAATAAATAAAAACTATTGTACTGCTTGAAACAGCGGTGGACACGAAATCTAAATTCGTTAGCGGCCGCTGGCTCCCGGAGCCATTGCGTGCCCACCGCTGGCTTAAAAAGTTAAATCAGCTATTACTACCGTTCTATTTGTCCGATCTTGTTGAGATTAAGTAATAATAGTTACCTTTTAACGTTTGCTTTGTTGCAGGCACAGTTTGACAGCATGACGGACATTGAGGCATTGAGCATTCAGCAGCAGCAGCAGCAACAGCAGCAGCTGCAGAACGTGCAGCGGATGCATCATGAGAACTGCCTGCAGGAGCTGCAACAGCAGCTGAGTGTCCAGTTTGGAACTGGCCGCTTTGGGGCGACGCTTCGTCAGCAGCAGCAGCAGCAGCAACAACAACAACAGCAACAGCAGCAACAACAGCAGCAACAACATCATCTTCAGGATGTGACGGGTGTGCCCAGTAATTTAGTACCGTTCCTTCCATTCCTGCGTCCTCCTCCAGTGCCGCACATGGTGCCCGCTGGTGGTCATGTGGGACACCAGCCGCTCTATGGCCACAATCACAATGCCCACGGCCACGCTCATGCCCACGCCCACGCCCACAAAATGGGCGTCATGCAGCCGATGTGGCCCACAGCGGCGGTTGCAGCGGCTCACATCCAAGCAGCGCTCGCCGCAGCGGCTGTGGCAGCATCCACCACCACCACCAAGAGTAACAACAACAACAACAGCAGCAACAACAGCAACAACAACAACAACAACAACAGTAGCAATAGCAATAATAATATTAGCGACAAAAACAACATGTCTCCAAGTCCCGCCACAGAGGCAACGGAAGGATCTCTGGAGATGCGAACTCCATGCGAGACAGAGACATCATTATCGAGACCAGACTCACCTGCGATACTAACGTACAGGGAGAGGGAGAGGGACAGGGACAGGGACAGTCAGAGCCACAGCCACAACACCCCTCCGGACTCGCCACAGGTTCGCAATCAGCACCACAGCACTGAAGAGAGCTCCATCTCCATGAATTTCCCGTCATCGCCCGTCGGCGACCCGAACATCGCATCGTCGGATGCCCAGGGATCTGAGATGGATGCACCGCTCAACCTATCGAAGCCGAAGGGATCCCGCGGCTCGTCCCCGATCGGCGCCTGCTTACGGGATCAGCGGGATCGCGATCGCGATCGCTTGACCCCAATTGTGCCCAGCCCACCACTGAATTGGCAACAAATGGCCCAAACAGCTTCGGTCACAGTCCCCGTTCCAGTTCCAGTTCCAGCCACGACGCTTCAGCACCA
Organism: Drosophila quinaria; assembly: GCA_035047525.1. Classification (NCBI taxonomy): domain Eukaryota; kingdom Metazoa; phylum Arthropoda; class Insecta; order Diptera; family Drosophilidae; genus Drosophila; species Drosophila quinaria. The sequence goes on along the minus strand of JAWNPO010000488.1, from coordinate 572,623 downwards.
GACATCGCCTTTGTTCGCCGATGTCGAGACAAGTTTCCTGCAAACCCGAGTAAGTAATGATTCCATCAAATAAATATTTTCGATAATTCAAATAGTTTTTCACAGGGATTAAAACCCTAACCAAAACCGTAACCTTTAACCGATAAAAACCGATTGAAATTTTAAACCGTAACTGAAACCGGGCTAAATTTAAAGGGGTTAATTTCAGTATTTCATATTTACATAAAAAAAAAACATTTTTTTTTGTCATTTTTCATTTTAATATTTTATTGATTGATTTTAATTTTCTTATGTTTAATTTTGAATTTTTGTTTGTAATATTCAAAGTCGAATTTTCATAGCACTGAATAAGCGAAAATAAAATAAATTTGTTGAATGAAATATTAAAATTGTTAAAATGTAACTAAACTACATCAAACTTAAGAATATGTGAAAAAATGGTTGAATGAAAGATTAAAAAAGTAATGCTTTTCATCATTCTTATTAAATTTTTGCAAACATAACTGAAACCGTAACTGAAACCGATATTCGTTTTGGTTTTATTCCTGTTTTTTCATTATAATTACTTAACGCCACCGACAACTTTTAATTACTTCCATATGAAAGGTCTCGAATCATAGATCATCGATTTAATTTTGGTAATATACCACTTGGTTCAAAAGATATTCAATTTACCTTTAATTTCTGATTTTTAAAATAAAAGTTACTGAATAACACATATTTGCAACTTTTAAAATACAAATCAAAAATAACTTATTTTTTATGTTTATTGAAAAAAATAGGAAATAAGTGTTATTTCACAACCTTTTTTTTGAAAATTGTATTTTAATGATTATTTTTGACTTTTTAAATAAAAATTAAAAATAATTGTTATTTTGTAACTTTTAAATATAAATTTGAAAATAATTGTTAATTTGCAATTTTTATTTTAAAACGCTTAACAGTTATAACTTTTCATTTATAGCTTTTACAATACGAATCCTTTTCAAGTTTTATTTAAATTAGTGTATTATGAAAATTAAAAGTCATTTATCAAGGCGCAATAACTTAAAGCATCTGTGGGCACGAAATCTGAATTCGGGAGCACTACAACACCATCAACAACAACTCTATTAGAGTCTACCTACTTTATTGATCACGCAAATGTGCGAGCAAAAAGTTGGGAGCTGCCGCTGCCTCCCGGAGTCCATGCGTGCCCACCGCTGACTTAAAGGGCCTACCTTAAATTCTAAACCAATCACAATAGCGGTATAATTGTTGTTCTTTCTTTGCAGAGTCGCTTGTGGAACGCGAGCTGTGGAGGCGACATGAGGAGTGGCGATCAGTGCAATCCCAACTTGTCCAGCACCAGAATCGGGAGCACTCGGGCGGGCAGAACGAGTCGCGATTCGATCAACAGCTGCGGTACCAGCTCGGAGAGATCCGCTGTACTGGATCCCGACTGTCATGGTTCAGTTGCAGTTGGAGTTGGAGTTGGGCAGGGACAGGCGCAGGGACAGGCAGGTGGACAGGGAGGGGGACGGCAGGGGCACGTGCACGGCAAGCCGCATATCAAGAGGCCGATGAACGCGTTCATGGTGTGGGCCAAGGATGAGCGCAGGAAGATCCTGAAGGCGTGTCCAGATATGCACAACTCGAATATATCCAAGATACTGGGCGCTCGATGGAAGGCCATGTCCAACGCCGACAAGCAGCCCTATTACGAGGAGCAGTCGCGTCTCTCCAAGCTGCACATGGAACAGCATCCCGACTACCGCTATCGCCCCCGTCCCAAGCGCACCTGCATCGTGGATGGCAAGAAGATGCGCATATCCGAGTACAAGGTCCTGATGCGCAACCGTCGGGCCGAGATGCGTCAGCTGTGGTGTCGCGGCGGTGGTCCGAGCACCTCGTCCGGCGACTGTCCCACTGGCCATGGTCACGGTGGCCCCGACGGGGCGGTCCAAGCAGCGGCTGCGGCGGCTGCGGCCGCTTATCATCTGCAGGAGATGAGCCAAGCGGTGGCCGCCGTCTCCGCCCGTGCCGAGGACTGTGGGACGCCACCGCCGAGCCTGAACCTGAAGATGAATGGTCCCGGCTCCGGCAGTGGCTATTACTATCCACCCGAGAGCCTCTCGCCCTCCGGATTCTCGTCGGAGGACATGGAAATGTCGTCACTGCGCGACATTGACGAATAAGGATTCGCCCTGATCCAATCCCAATCCCCATCCCAACTCCTCTCTTAAGGCTTTCTTCAGAAGCAAAACTTCCATTTAGCCATCATCCATCTTCCACTTCAAAGGCCAAAGCTGTCATCGATCGATTACCGATAACAACTGGCAACTGGCAACACTTTTCAACACTGGCTTTGCATTGTAAATACTTCGACTAAACTTATATTTTAGGCTAGAATCTGTGTATAGATATTTAAGTTTCAGTTCAAGTGCCATTAATTACATTACATACACACACCTGCGAAGGTGGCTCGATAAGTCATGGGTCTAAGCAAGAAACTTGAAATCATTATGCATTTCAAATAATCAGACTGACCATATTCACATATTTCACATATTATACTGAAACAGGAAAGTTCTCAACAAATTTAGTTGCATTTCATGATATTATCAAATTACATCCAATTAAAGTCAAAAATCAAACAATCAAAATTGATAAAAAAAAAAAAAACAATTAAAATAAAATAAAATAAGTAACAACCCTATTGCCACTTCTTCTTGGACAGATCTGACAACACTGGTTCTGTCATTCATCTCACTTTTTTCCTCCATTTTTTCAATCGACACTAGTTAAATAATAGTCGACAACATATTCCTGAGCTATCGATATTCCATTCATCGATACTTATTTGTGGATTTCGTTTAAGTTGCTGGATACTCAAGCAACGAAATCGAAAAACGAAAAATTTCTGCCACGGTTTTGTTTTATATGAAGTTTTGGCAGGAATTTTTATTTTTCGCGGTGCTGAATACCCGGCTTTAAGCACAAATGTTTGCCTAAATTAATCAGTGAAACTTTCTTCAACAAAAACAATGTTTAAGTAGACCAATGACTTATCGGGGGACCCTCGTGCATACACACACATACACGCTACCGTTTAATTTGTGGAAAGAGTGTTTCGTAGTCGATAAGAATTGTTCGTAGTCGAGCAATCCCAATTTTTGTGCCATTCACGCACCAATGCCATAGCAAAATACAAATGCAATTGACTAGTAGGCTAGTTAGTAACTTTGGAAGGATACATGCATACATATATACAGATACTTGTCCAAACTTGTAACTGTATCTCTGTAACTGTATTCGTACATATTTTTATTATTCGTACGTCATATGCACGTTTTCAACGATCGATATTAACAATTAGAAACAATAAATAAAAATAAAAAATAAAATAGTTACATACAAATACACAAAACAAAAATATATGTATGTATGTATGTATGTATATGTATTTAGCTGTTCCCAAAAGCTATCGGTTTTTGTATCTGCTAATTGATTCCATTTATCGATTCTAATTTCTCGAACATGCGAGAACAGCTTTACACATACACATATATGCATACATACATGCATACGTATCTATGTAGATAACATAGTTTTAGCAATGGATTAAAATTCCCATTTCCAATCACCCAAAATAATGTCTTTCATTACAAATAAGCCACAACATGTGTGCGTATGTATGTGTATGTGTTATCTGTAATCTGCAATCTGTATCTCTGCCATACACAGATCGATATATCGATAAATATTGAAATTAATACTTATGTACTAGTGTTGCTAATAGACACGGTATTTTTTTTAGTGCATCTATAATTTGACACACATGCATACATACATACACAAAACATTCATACATAGAAACATACATATATTATTGCATTAAATTTATAATATTGCGTATGTAAATACTTAAATAAATATAAATGTGTATGTACTTTAAAAGTACTTAATATCCGCTCACATACATATATGGATACATTTTTATTATTCATTGCTTCCATGACTAATTATAAATATATTAATATAATACGAAATAACGGTTGTGATTAATTTATTATCGTGAAACTTCAAATTTTTCAAGCTTCATATTGAGAGTTTTATCGTAATCGTTATCCGAGCGATACAATTAACTTCTTTCTGGTATTTTTTCTTTCGTTCTGCAAGCGTCTCTATGTAGTGAAACTTCATTGTCGCCAGAGGTCGTAAGGCTGTACATTGGCGCCCCTACCGACTTCAATTAGTACTATACAGCCTTATAAAATGCAGCATGTTCTCTCGCCGCCTCTCTCTCACTTGCTGAACCAAAAAGTCAATATTTTTGTGCAATAAAACTAGGTTAAATTATTATACAGGTAAAACTAAAAATTATTGATTATTTCCCATATGTTCAATGAATTTTTGAGTCAATTTGTCTCTCTCTGGTCAATGTGAGACTCAGTTGCGAGAGTGAAACAGCTGCAATACGTTAGTGTGCCTGTATTCATTAAAAGCTATAAATACTGGTAAGAGTAACAATATACACACGCTAGATGGCACTTTTTCAATGTTATTTGTGGTCAGTGTTGCCAATTTGTGCTTTTTGAAGGCAGATCTTTCCGTTTTGAAACTGCGATATCCGGAAAAATTTTAAAACGTTTCCTATCCAAAAAAAATGCCTTTAATTTTAATTTATTGTAGTTTATCCTTTAGTCATAGTTTTTTTTATTGTTTTCATCTAATATATTAATTTTCGGATCGTCGAATAACTTTGAAAATTAAAAACAAAATTGATGCAATTCCTGTGTTAAATATTTTACGGTCCAATAAAGAGCTAATACTTTCAGCGTTGGAGCTATTTTTAAAGCTATGATATGAATTATTATTATATGTTTTAATAAGAAAACATTGTTTGTCCAGTTTTTTGTCCTTTAAAAAAAAAATTTGTTCGTTTTCTGCCTTTTTTTTGGGTTTAACCGGCCTTTTTTTGTGTAAATGCGTTGGCAACACTGTTTGCGGTATTCATGGACTGTGCCAATGGAATATTAGTAAAGTAAATTCGCATTTTCAAAACTATTGAGAAGATGTAACATTGTGAATGGTAAAATATCAACCGTCGATTCGGATTTGGTTTTTTGTGTTGGTCAAAAACCTACTAGTTGAAATGAGGAAACTCAACTGAACAATTTAAAACATTCAGCACACAAAAAAAGCAAAAATCTATTTTATTAATACCAAGAAAAGTAACTTCCAGTTGTAATAAATGGTACGACAAATGGTAAAATGCCTTCCTTATTAAAGCTTGGTACTGACGTCGAAAAAAAGGTCTACCGAAAAGTCAAACTCCATATAAAAATAAAACGCTGGCATAAAGTGAAAAAGAAGAAGACGATATTTATCTCCGCTTGTCGGTCCTGACGAAAACTAAGCTTAAACTAAAAACGGAGTTGCCAGATAAGAAACGGGCGTTATCCAGCACTGTTAGCATTTAGATCAAATAGTTTTAGAGTTTCGCTAGGTATATATGAGATAAATGTCTAGCACACAGGTGAAACCGATGAAGACTATTTGAATTTGTGGCATCCTTGGCCAATCCACAATTAACTGGTATTTAAATGTGTTTATTTTTATTATTAATCCAAGAATAATTTAATAAAGTACAACTTCAAGAAACCAAAATAATTCTAAATAGAGGTAGAGGTGGAGAACTATCGATGGCACTATTGGCACTGTCGATGGTCAAGCACTTTCGAGGTGCCATCGATAGCAGACGTGCACTATCGATAGTGGTCGATAGAGTTTTATGACGCTCAACTCGTCATAGTGCACGTCTGCTATCGATGAGCCGCCATCGTGTTTGACCATCGATAGTGCCATCGATAGTTCTCCACCTCTACTGAGCAATCCATCTGGACGGAACATGTTCACTTGCTGACTCCAGTGAGCAACTCTTTTTGGTTCACTCGCTCTCTCCAAGTGGCTACGCTATTTGTAAATTACCCAACACTTATGGCCGAGTGGCTACGCTGTATTGTAAATTGTAAATTGTATTTACAATTGAAATAAAGAAAAAATTCGGTCGGGCCATAAAAAATTACATATCTGAGGCTGAATATATGAGAATAAAATATGAAAAGTGTCCTCGTTGTACGTCATTAATACCGTCGGCGTTTTTTTATCGCTAATTGTGCCATTTCTTTTATCGCTAAATAAATGCCACCTAAAGTTGCTAAGATGGCATCACTGGTCATCAGGTGGCAACGTTGCCCTCAAAACACGATGGCAACTTGGTCCGAACGATAGATACGATACAACTCAACACTACAGAAAATGGCGAATTGTGTTGAATTTCATTGCTAAGAAAATAAATTGTTCGCCCGATTCTAAAAAAGTGTGTTTGTACGAAAAGTTTTGTTGCTGCAGTGTTTAAAAACATCGCTAACAAGTAAGAACCCTTCAAATATCCTGTGTGTAAACTGATGAGCACAAAATTGTGTGTGTCGATGTGTGAGTGTGAGTTGTGATCCGTGGCCACAAGATTTTTTTCCCGTACATATGTATGAACAATATATAGGTGTATGTACATTTGCACGCAGATGCAGCTAAATTATATATTAAAGAAAAAAAGTATTACAATAGTGCAAAAGAGGAGTTAAGTTGGTGACCAAGTATTGGCACGATATATACATATGTATAACTATGTGCACATAAGCAGTGTGCAAACATGTACAGTGGCTCCTAGCTGATTTGACCTGTCATTATTTGAATCGGGTGTTGAATAATGTTTAATGCTAAGGCATATTATTTATATATAATATTGTAACTAAGCAATTTAATAATGCCATCTTAGAAATGCTCTGTGCTGAATAAACTGGGAGCGAGTGTATGCGTATGTGTGTAAATACACATGTGTGTATGTGTGTTTGTCTAAACGTGCTTACATGTGGAGCATTCAACATAATTTCATATGTTTCTCTTTCATATGTGTTTATAAATACAAGTAGGAAAAACGTGTTCTAGTTGAATATTTATTTATAATTTTCTACGTTTTTAATAGCTGATAATTCTTTGTTGCTTAAACAACCAATATGTTTAAATATATACTTGGCCCATTGTAAGCTGTTCATTTGTTTATTCGCAGCTCATGTTCGGACTGTAACTGTATGCGTAATTGAGCGAGACATCATAAGTGCGTGTGCGTGTGCGTGTGTTTTTGCCGTTCCTTGGATCAGGCCGGCTTGGTTATTTTTGGGTATAAATGAACCAAAACCAAATCCAGCAATTGACCTTACACCTATCGCAGGCTCTCGATCAAAACTATGATGTAAGTACGCAACTTAAAATCAATTATATTGTACATATAAATAGAATGCATGTATTTTGAATATTTAAGGTCGTTAATATGGAGGCGGTTCTCTCAGTCATCAGTGCACTGGAAGGCACAACAATCACGAAGGATCAACTGGAGGCCACCAGATTGGCCAAATACATAAATCAGCTTCGTCGTAGGACTAAAAATGAGCAGTTGGCCCGTCGTGCAAAGTCGCTGTTAAAGAAATGGCGGGAAATGGTTGGAATACAACAGACAAACGATTCGCAGTCACAGGGTCAGCTTCAGGTTCCAGCTCAGCCTCAGGCTCAGTCCATGGCACATTCATCACAAAAGCCAATTATGTCGGAATCGGAGTCAAACATTGCTGATAACGATTCGATAACGATAAATGCTCCTTCCACACAACCAGCACCAACAACATCAGATCATCAGACAAACTTTTCCAACTTGATAACGCAGCATATGAATATTGACAATAGTGAAGAGTTTGTGGCAAAGCATCATCCGCAACGATCTATCGAGCCGCAAAGGTCCGTGGCATTTATCAACGAGCACTCGTCGAATTCGGTTTCAAATCAACTGAATCAAGCATCCATTGTCATTGTCTCCGATTCGGATGAGAATGATTCAGTTCAGCAAAAGTTGGCCACCTCAAGCACCAACAACCAATCATCTATCGCGATTCCTGCACATTATCCAAGGCCAAAAAAAATTAAAAAGGATAAAAAGCGTAAGGATAGAGCTCCGCAGCATTCATTGTTCAATATCAAGGAGCAAGGCTCTCATAATTCGCAATTGAAAAAGTCGGCGCCTATTAATTATCCAACTGATTCTGGTATTGTATTGCTATAATATATATATATACGTATTTAGTGCAAGTATTCATTTTAGAATTATATTTCTTTTTTTAGAAATTCTATCATTGTCGAATAGCTCGATGAGCTCCTTATTTTCTGGAGATGCTCTGTCGGCAAATTCACAACATAAACATCGCACAACAACAACAATACCTACAACATCGGATTTGACATTTGCTGGCAGATTCAAGTCAGCGAGCCAAGTGGATACTTCAAGTCACGATTCAGCCAATTCAACCGCACTGGCAAATGGTCTGAAGACTCTCTGCCGATCAAATGAAGCAACAAATGTGGACCAACCGATTCGGCAAATATACGACGAATATATAAATAATGACTCGAGCACATCTTGTAGTCGCCTATCACCATTTGAGGAACTGGAGGCCAAGCAGAGCCAGAGCCAGATCCATTCCAAGTCATTTGTCGAGCCGAATAGACATCAAATACCAACACTGTTACCTTTAAAACCACACGATGCTCATTCGGCCGAGTATCCTGAAAATCTTCTTGGCTCACAAATTCCAAAAAAGCGTGGACGAAAAAAAGGCTCGAAAGGCGTCGATTCAGTTATCGCCGAGTCTCGACTCTCTCAGCAAATTTTATTCGGATCTGGTGTCAAAAAAGTCAAAACCACAAAAGAGCTTTTCAATGAAATACAGGGACGCAAACTAAGTATTTCATTTAATCGGGCAGATGTACTTCCTGCATCCAACAATCTTTCAAATGCCAATACACTCAGCAATTCGCGAGATTCGCGATCTGCAATAACAAGACCGACATCCTCATGCTCAGGTGTGTTTGTATACATATTTATAAAATCCACTTCTTACATCATTATTCTGCTAAATTCAATTTAGAAACATCAATGCACTCACCGCAAACCTTGGAAGCATATTCAGCCAATATTTCTTCAAGCGGAATTGAGTCGAAATTTTCAAACATTCATGAAGGTAAGTTCGAATCCATCAAATTTAAACAAAATCTCAAGTAGAGGTGGTGAACTATCGATAGGTGGCACCATGAGTGAAGTTATTTTCCAAACCATCGATAGTTTTCAAAAATGTATTAATTTGAACCAATTTCCATTTTAAATTCCAAAAATTATAAATTTTTATATGAATTTCCAACAAAGTATTAAGATTGTTATTAATTTATCTTTTATTAAAGTAAAAATAAAATTTAATTAATTCTGTATGTTGAACATTAATATTCGACATCTTTATTAGGTCCATTTCCGTTTCGTCCCCTCTTATTCTTTTCGACTAAAGGCCTGTCTCCAGCACCGCAAAATTGTTATGTTAGGAATTTGCTATTTATTTCGTGTATGTGGGACATAAATAAAACAGCTGTGTTTTGTAAATCTTTATTAGGTCCATTTCCGTTTCGTCCCCTCTTATTCTTTTCGACTAAAGGCCTGTCTCCAGCACCGCGAAATTTTTACGTTAGGAATTTGCTATTTATTTCGTGTATGTGGGACATAAATAAAACAGCTGTGTATTGTAAACAGCGCCAATTTTCAAAGTTCAACTAATGTAAAAAAAAATAAAAACATGAACTCTGACGATGAAGTGATTGTGTTCCTGAGCTGTGCATCAGCTGTTCTCTCAGTCCACACACGCTGTCGATAGCCCAATTATCGATATTTATTTGTGGATTTCGTTAAAGTTGCTGGACACTCAAGCAACGAAATCATAAACGAAAAGTTTCGGCCGCAGTTTTTTTTTATATGAAGTTTGGCCGAAATTTTTATTTTCCGCGGTGCTGTATACCGGGTTTAAAGTAAGGAACTTATCCATGTCACAAAAATATAAAACTATTAAACACAAAACTTCAATGTTTCCGAAGCTGCGATGCAATTCCGCGTCAAGTGCTAAAAAAAAAACTATCAATAGTGCAGGCCTGCCATCGATGGCGGCTCGATAGTGTCCATCAATCGTTCTCCACCTCTACTCTGAAGTTAGTCAAGAAATGATTAGGGTATTCAGAAACTCTGATATTTGTGTTATTTTAACAAGTGATATATTTTGTTATGACAACAAAAAAAGATTATCACAACAAATATGCCCTGGGGTATGTATACAAAATTGGTCATAATAATCATTTTTCTGCGCGTTTGTTGTCATTTCAAAATATATTACTTTTTAAAATAACACAAATATCAGAGTTTCTGAATATCCTAGATATCTTCTCATAATAAGTATTATATGAGAATTATAAAATACCATTTTGAGTATTGGTATTGATATACTTTTATTATTGTAGATACAGGGAATACTGATAGTGATACTATAACGTCGGAACCATCACGGGATAGCATCAAATCTGGAGAGATTAAAAGGAGTCCTTCTCTGGATAGCATCAGCAATTCGCTTCAAACTTCATCAGTGAAAAACGCGATCCTGAAGTCAACAGCATTGAATAATCACAACGATGTGACGACACAATTAATGCATTTGGTAAACAGTTTGAGCAGTCCGCTTAGCGTTGACGATACTGAAAGATTATATCAGGCTCAAATAGTGCCTTGCACTTGTATAATTGTTGAAGAAACGCAAAATTTATCAGCTGGTCAAGGTGATTCAATAGGTGAGTTGGATGATCAGCCAGGCGATCTGAATAAGATCAAATCGAATGATGAAACCGATAATGGTAGTATAAGAGATAACATCAAGAAGAATGACCAAATGTCTCACAAAATCGATAGCTCGATGGTCAAGGAAACGACAGTTTCGATACCGCAAAAACCCAAAAAGTCCATATTTGACTTGGATTTTGATGACGATGAGGATCCATTGCAATCAATTATAGAAAAGAATACATCTCCAGCAGACTCGAACTCAACTTTACAAAGGCCTTTCAACAATGATAATGACAACTCGCATGATTTGAAATCAATTGACACAGTCAATTCAACAAATGAAGCTAATAACGTTGAGATGCAACCTGCTGCTGCTGAAAATCAAGATCAAGACAATGATGATGATAAAGTCCCAGAGATCATCTCCATGTACACTGTGCACGAAGATCCAAATTGCGTGGCAAGACAAAGGTTCACGGTGCAAACCAACAATGTTACAAATTTCCACATAAGTGCATTACACAATTACTACGTTCCAAACATTAATGGCAATTGGAATAGCATTGACATTGAGTCGTCGCCTGAAGTCTTGAAATCGACAATATCGGAGTTTTTAATAGAGCTGGATGCATATGAAATAAGTGATGGAGCCGATGTTGTTCCAAAATATGGCTCACTTACGTACGATCGCATCCCAAAGGATCTAAGCTTTCGAAAATTTGCTATGAATATCGGAAAGAAATTTCGTAAATCTCATATACCGCCCTTTTTGGGCGTAGCAAAATGCTTACCATCATGTCGACTGGCATCGAAACGGGCTAGAAATGAGTTGAGACAGTATGAGCTCATAGACAAACTACAAATCAAATCGGAATCAAATCTTGAACCGATTAAAGATAGTCCCAGTCCGTTGAGAGTTGAAGTTTATACACATGAAGAAGATATCAGCAATGAAAACGTAAACGGAAATGGAAATGGAAATGGCAACGGAAATCAAAGGCAGATGCAATATGCTGACGGAGCTGGCAATTTATTAAAATTGGCCAATAACGGGGAAACAACATGGCCAGATGATGGCAATGATGGCAACAACAGCAGCAGCAGCGGTACTTGCAGTAATTCCAGTTTAAAAATAACACAAAACTCAATAAATGCAAAACTGCGAAGTCAAAGAGCTCACACAACAAATACTGAGCAAATTGAACAGACTGTTGTCGAAAGGAACCGCAAGAAACGCAGAAAAGCAGCTAAATTGACGGGAATTGATTCAGATAATGATAAAAAGCCACGTATAAAGCGCATGAAAATTGCAATTAATGGCAATTATGTCACTCAAAGACAAATATCAAATGTCAGTAGTAGTAGCGACGATGAAACAGCAGACAAGAATCCAACAAGTGAACTCAGCGAAACTGAAGATGAGGAAATTGAGAATGAAAATGAAAATGAACGTGAATCATTTCGAAGTCATTCAACAACAATTGATAGCATTGGGGCGGATGAGGAAGCGCATTTAGAAAATGATAACGAATACGATAATGATAATGATCTTGATATTGATAATGAGAATGAAAATGATAATTATAATAATAGCAATGATGATGAAGATGAAGAGTATGCAATTGTTCAGAAACCTACATTGGGTGGCAGTAAGAATCACATAGTACTGACAATAAAGAAAACGCCAAGTAAAATCAATTCTCCAGTTAACTCAATATCAGCCATATCCCCATCACCGATTCCAAATCCGATACCGATTGTTGCCCTTTCGAGCTGTGTTGCTGATGCTGAGACTGCAATTGAGACTGCTAAATATATTAGTTTAAATAACAACAACAACAACAATAATAATAACAACAACAACAGTACCGTATCCGAAATGATCCCTGCATATCAGCAACATCCAATTGATAATGTTGATAATGCTGATGTTGATGATGATGGTCATGATCATGTCGATAAAGTCGGCAAAGATAAAGATCCCACAATGTCACATACCTGCCTTAATAGTAATTTTCATAGATGTTATCGCTATCGCTGTCGTCGTTATCGTTATCGTCGTCGTCTTAAGCACCAAAGTTGCCCGAAGGAAACCATAGATATAGAACTGAAACATTTATTCAACAACAACAAAAACAACAATAATAATAACTATACAAATAAAACGACTAAAACTCATCGTAAATTGTTCTTCTCGAATGAGTTAAATCGAGAAGATATATGTGGACGCAAAGAGCGAATTATTAATTATAGTAGTAGCAGTTCGAACTATGACGATGACGAAAGCGAAGAAGAACGGGAGCAAGAACATCTCCCCTTGTCGTCGAGTGGAAAAATGGACAAACCACAAATTGATTATAAATTCAAAATTGAGACTGAGACGAGCGCATCTGCATCTGCATCTGTACGGAATATTTCTGCAGATCCATACTTATCTTCAAGTGATGATGAATCCATTCAAGATGAAGAACTTCAATACTATGATATTGATAATGAAGATAATAGAGATTATGATGGTACAAAGTTCGATGTATTGACCTTAAACAACAGAAACAATGGCATGCTGCCGTCATTCAATTCAATTATTGCTGAGGAGCATCTGCTAAACCAAAATGTAAACCCAATCCTGGCTGCAACGCTAGAATCACTACAAATTGAGAATTGTGATGATGTTAATAGTAGTATATGCTATAATAACAATAACTTAAGCTTAAATAAATCGCATAGTTTAGATTCTAGCACGCCCATTAATAATAATAATAATAATGACAATGATAATGTTGATGTTGATGATGATGATAAACTACAAGCATCTAAAGTCATTGCAAATAATTCCTCAAATATGTTGGAAAATAAAGATAATGTGCACTTTGAATATAAAACTGGTATTCGAACAATTGTCGAAAACGATCCGGATCCGGGCACTTCCCGAATTCAAAAATTCAAGGAATGGCACGAAGTTCTCCATCTGCAATCTTATAATAATGAACCACTAATAGTTTTGCCATACGTTGTGCTTGAATGAACAATTCTTTTTAATGTTTAATTGTAAGTAAATTGCAAGTAACGTGTCAATATGGAGAACTTGAAAACTCTTAATTACTATCATTTCTGAAAAATGTAAAGAAAACGTTCGTATCACCCAAAATATGATCAGAGTGAAAGGTCGTTTTCTTTTTTTTTTAACACTTTTAACATAATTACTGATGAAGTTATACAAAAATAAGTGAAATATATTCGACAATGATATATATAATAGCTCGACCATATTTGAATTTTCCTATTAAATCTTTTAAACTTCAAATAATTTTGAAACAAAACAAAATGAAGTTTCCACACAAAATGTTGCTACCATATTAGCAGATTTTGCATAATTAAGTACACATTAAATTTATTTTTTGTTAAATTCTATCGTTGATAATTTTTGCGTATCTTTATATTTTGAAATATATTTACGTATATATAATACAAATAATGAAATGTACATGAAATGTAAATAAATAAGTTATATTATATGCTGATTGTGTTGTTTGGTTTATACATCTGTTAACTCTGTACTAAAAAATATATTGTATAGTGGTAACCATTTTAAAGACGTTAAATGATAATTTTTTGGTAATTGGGTAATTTGCAATGCATTATGTTCTCAAATTAAACAAGGGATATTTAAATATTAATCAATACTTCAGTCAATTTGGAGTGCAAGTTGTAAAGTGAAATTTGAAGGGAGTAATAATATATACACTAAAATCTCTTCGCTTGTATTTTTTTTTTTATAATTTTTTGAAAACTAAAAAAAAATTACCATTTTAACCCATTTTTCCTCCTTTTCATTCAAAAAGTGCCCTTTTTGCAGTTTTCAAAAAATTATAAAAAAAAACCAGCGAAGAGATTTTTGAAAAAAAAAATGTTGCAGTCACTCTTAGATTTTTTTGAAGAATTTCTTTGAATCAAAATATTTTTTTTAAAAAAAAAAGAGGAAAACAGTTTAAAAATGGACCTTTACAATTATTAATAATTTTCAATGGGATATTAATGGATTAAGGAAAGTTTTGTATCAATAAAACGAAATTGAAATGACCTTTCCATTGATGCCAAAATGTACATGAAGTAGATTCTAATTATGCGTAGATTTAACTTTAAATGCTGTCAAAATAAATATGCCGTCTAGTGTACATTAAAATTAAAAAGTTAGTTAATTAGCCGAAGAAGCAACCTTTTGAGATTATCCGATTTATTTATTTTGTTTACTTAACCTGAATTTCTGTCTGTTTGAAGTCTTAAATTTTGGCATGGAAAATATCTAGTAAAATTATTATCTCTCTCTCTCTCTCAGATTCATTTTGACAGATTCGCCCGGAGAGAGAGCGAATACATCACCTTATATTAATCCACCTTGATTTGGGGCAATAGACATTACTTTTTATAGTTACCTATTTTCTCTGTACTTATCCCTTGCAACTTTTTGGCCAACTTCAAACAATCTTCAATTTAATCCTAGAGTTGGTAAAAATGAATTGAGCAATTGAGCAACAGCTCAATAAAACTAAATTTTTTTTTATTAATTTTGATATTAAGAAGAGACAAATGTGGATAAATGCAACAAGAACTAAGACAAATATGCCATTTCTTTTTATTTTGATTTTATATATTGCGCAGCACACACAACGATCAAAACGATGGATATATTTAGATATCCAAACAAAACAAGTTTTCTATATATGTATCTATCTTTGTCGTCTCTCTCTGAGAGCTGGCGGCAAAAACGTTGCTCCGAGAGAGAGCGAATTCCCCACCTTTATATAATTTCATCATGGTCCAAACGGTTACGGCTAGAAAGCTGAAATTTACAAATTTAATTTTATTTTAATAAATATAAGACCGCGTTTTGTCAAATTTTACCTGTAAATGGATCAAAGTTGAGGGGATTAGTATGGAACTCATTACATAATTTGTACATCGTACATCATATAGCTGTCATATGAACAACATAATAAGAAACGCATTAATTAATTATTGAATTTCGTTTATTTGATTTCGATTTGATATTTGTTGCCTTTAATGTAATGTATTTTTGGGTCAATAACCGCAATCGTATGTTATATAATTTATACAGATCTAAGGCAAAACCAAAGCATCTCTGGACCACATGGGCGACTCTTGCGTAGTTGGATGGATGTTAAGTGAGGATGCCAGCAGAGTCGCACAGGTGGCACAGGTGGATGTGGATTTGGTTTGGTCTCTTGGCCTCTTCTATACAAAATATAAGTGATTGAATGGATTGGATTGAAATTGATCGCATTGTCAGTAAATGTACATACATAAAAGTTGTGGTTGTGTGGATACATTAAATAAGCGTGTGAAAAACGCATAGAAATGTATATGGTAAATATGAAAATACATTGTACATCTCGCTTAAACGTAAGTTTGTTGTTTTGATTTATCTCTAAAATAAGTATAATAATTAGGTAATGATCGTATAATCGATGAGTCCAAATATGGTTGAAGTATTTTCCTTAAGCTGTTTTTTCTGTTCTGTTTTCGGATACATATTTTTGTTGAATTTCAAGACTTATTGTGAAATGAAATATGTATTTATTAACGATACGATGATATCTAATTGATGAGCAGTCTAATTAAATTCGTTCGATGTGATTCGATTCGAATTTAGACATCGCTACTCTGCACATTCACGGAAAATGCACACAGGCTTTCGCCCTTCTTGGTCATGGCCTTCGCCTGGTATTGGCCAACGTCGTCCAGGGTGCACTTGGTCATTGCGAACGCGTAGCGATTGTTGTCCTTGGTGAACGAGTATCTCGATCGGGACTCATCAATGGGCTTGCCATCCTTGAGCCAGGCCAGATTAAGCAGCTCCCCGTCGAACTCGCACTCAAAGTTGGCGCTCTCTCCTGCGGTTACGGAAACGGAGATTGGGAATTTGACAAAGGTTGGCTGCTTGGGCTCGTCGCCAGGTACTGTGACATTTATGGTGCAGGTACTGAACGACTCGCCGGCATCGTTGAAGGCCTCGCACGTGTAGGTGCCGCCGTCTTCGGGGAAGATCTCGGCTATCTGCAGGCGGTAAATGTTCGCCTCATTTGAGTATTGGAAGTCCTTGCTCGGCTTAATCTCCTTGTTGTTGTGCAGCCAAACCACGTCGAAGTGCTCGGCGCCAATGATGCGGCAAGCCAATGTGACTGCATCGCCGTCCTTGACAAATCTAGACTCCAGGTGGCTCACGATCTTCGGTGGCTTGTCGCTGCCAGTTGCCACTCGTTTGCTTGACTGCTTGTCCAAAACTAAATCAATTAGAAAAATTATATATTTATGAATAAATAATAATTTAAATTTAATATTTTGAATAAATTCAATGCGCTGTAACACTTTTAACATACACTAGCCAGAAAAACTATGCGTACAACCTTTTTTTTTACTTTAACAGCAATTGTAAGCAGGGACCGTGACGATTATAATTTTTAAAATATTTATTATTAAATATAAGTTGATTTTTATCAAAAAAATTAAATGAAAACTTTTTTCGATCTACATACAAAAATTATGAAATAATAATTAAATTTCAATTTTTATTATAAAAATTGCAAATAAAAATGATTCTTAAATTTTTATTATAAAACTTGAAAAATAAAAATGTACTGTAAATGTTTTTCGAATTGAAAAAGGAAATTTTTGCAACATTCAAACGGAATTTAAACGACTTTCTAAATTTATATTTTACTAGACTTGACTTAAAATAGCTGCTAAAGTAAAAAAAAGGTTGTATGCATAGTTTTTCTGGCTAGTGTATGTATAATACTAAGAATACGATAATTTTAATTTTATTCTAGGTATTTTTTCCATTCATTCAGGCCTATTACGAATTTTGAACGTTTTCAAAAAGTAAAATCGAGTGAAAACGAACATTTTTTTATTCAATTGAAGCAACTCTAGAAGTTTTAGAGAGTTGGTATCGATAACAAAAATTAAAGTGGAACTCAGAACAACTCGGTTTTGTTTTTAATAAAATAAGAAATCATTCGAATAAATTCTTTTAAAAAATACTTCAAGTGCTTAAACTTGAAGTAATGATGTAAAACGATTCTAAGAATGTTCAACATTATTATAATTTTCAGGTTTTTATTTTACGCATTTATGTTAAAATTCGACGACACTACAGCACACGTTTTGAAACCGACCATTATTGTCGATTTTCGGAATTCGGAAAAGCAATCAAATCGTTTTGCGGCAAATCGACTCGTTTTCGGAATTCGGAACAGGCCCGATTGTTTTTGCAAGTCTCACAGCACTGCTTCAAATTCAGTTTTTGATCAGTTGTTCAACACTTACGTTTGACGGTCAGTTTGCATTTGGTTTCGACGGCGCTAATTGAGTTTGTCGCGGTGCAGGAGAAGACGCCTTCGTCTTCGGGGAACACTTCGTGGATTGTGAGAGTCGCGACGCCATTCTTATACTTCAGATCCATTATTTCCGAGGAGGAAATCGACTTGCCATTCTTGGACCAGGTTATCTGCGGCTCGGGGTCTCCCTTCACGTGACAACTCAAGACCAACTGCTCGCCATCGCGAATGGTCAAATCGTGCAGTGGCTTTGTGAACTCGGGCTTGCACATTAAAGAGTCGTCGGGAGGGACTGTGAAATAAAATAGATTTATAAAATAATCGAAATGAACGTGGAATAATAATGTATATCAGCGGTGGGCACGAAATCTGAATTCTTCAGCAGCCGCTGGCTCCCGGAGCCACCGCGTGCCCACCGCTGATGTATATGTACACGTACGTATCAGCTCTTTGGTGGCACTTCGAGATCTGGACGGGCTGCCGGGTGCCTGTAAGGAATTGGCCGCATATTTCTTCTTGCTCGAAATGCTATTCTGAGTGGTTGAGGAACTATTATTGCTCGTAGTTGTGACAGTCTGTGAAATTGATTCAATAGTAGTTAATTAATAAAAAGTTATTGCAATTTATCAATTGGACAATGTTCAGTTCGCGTATTTTAATCTGGAATTGAAACCATAACCCGAACCGTTAACCGAAATTAAATAGTAATGTATGAAATCTTATAAAAAAAACCTCTTTACGAGGTAAAAGTCTAGTGACGAAAACAGTTATATGCCCCAAAATTTCTGATATCCAATTTTGTGACGAATAATATTAAGTTTGACATAAAAATTATTTTAAAAAAAATTTTGGCACTCGGCACATTGCGCCAAAATGTCTCAATTCTTCATACCAAATAAAACTCAATGTTTTGCGCAGTGCCGAATGCAAAAATTTTTTTTAAAATAATTTTTATGTCAAACTTAATATTATTCGTCACAAAATTGGATATCAGAAATTTTGGGGCATATAACTGTTTTCGTCACTAGACTTTTACCTCGTAAAGAGGTTTTTTTTATAAGATATCAGAAATTTTTGAATAAGATATCAGAAATTTTAAAATTTCATTCTATCAACTTTGTTTATTTTTTGTACAAGCTAAAACAAACAGTCTGCCAACACTGGTTCCCTTAAAACACACATGCCAAGCGCAAAAGCTAGTAGCACTCTCAAACTCTGGCTGCTATGACACTTTGCTGCCGCTGTATGCATACTACTGCATATGTACATGCAGAAGTGTAAAGGTAAAAGGTATATTCAGTTAACAGATAATATCTTGCCCAAACGAAATTTGACGGCTATGTGTTATAGTCAAAAACGCGAAATTGAATTGCTACAACAAATAACATACAGTCGAACTTCCCTAACTCGAATCACCATTATCCAAAGAAAAGGTTCGAGTTAGGGAAATATTCGAGTTATAGAGTTCTTTTTCCTAAGATTATTAATTTTACTGCCACTCATTTAATTCGAGTTACAGAGAAATTCGAGTTAGATAAGTTCGAGTTAGGAAAGTTCAACTGTATTTAAAACTTATTTGAAACGTAGATTTTTCTTAAATCGCCGAAATGTGGGGAAAAAAAACCTTATTTCACCTGAAGCTTTTTACCTGTGTTTTATGCAAAAAAGTTTACAGCTAGGCTTAAAGCCCTTCAAAATACATTTCCAACGATATATAGATCACATCTGTAGCTTCTATTATTTGGATGCTGTGGCTTTTGGCGATTTACATGTACATTAACATACTGCATATGTACATGCAGTAGTGTAAAGGTAAAAAGTATATTCAGTTAATAAGTAATATCTTCCAAACCCATCGGTAAAATTTTGTGTCATATATCAAAAAACGGGAAATTTTACACACTACAACATATTGAAAGCTAAAAAAAATCGTTAGCGTCGTTTTCTCAAAAACCGCCAAAATCTGGGACAAAATATCTTATTTGACCTATTGATTTTTACCTATGCACTTTAGAACAAAGTTTGAAGGTTTGCCTAAAAGCCCTTCAAAATACCTTTCCAATGATACATAGATCACGTCTGTAGCTCATATCGTTTGGATGCTATAGGGGTTTTAATTTTAACGGTTTTTAGCGATTTCCCGCTAAACTAGCTTTTTTTCGAAAAAGTCGTAGAACAAACGTTTCAAATTAATTGCATTTAAACATTAAAAAAAAAAAAAAATAGTTTTGTCCGTGCCAGGATTTGAACCCGAAACCCGAGCTGAGAATTCATGAAAAAATCGGACGCTCTACACTTTGCGCCACTGGCGATCATTAAGAACGACTGTCTAATTATAGATTTCATTGTTACTGGACTGTTAGTCAAATGTAATTGCTGCTGCTGTCCTATTTCAATTCAAAGTAAAACGTATATATTCAGTTAATAGGTTATATCTTCCAAACCAATCAACATAAATTTATGAATGATATATAAAAACGCGAAATTTTACAAGCTCAAACATATTGCAAATTAAAAAAAATCGTAGGCAGCGTTTTCTCAAAAACCGCCAAAATCTGGGACAAAATATCTTATTTCACCTGTTGATTTTTACCTATGCACTTTAGAAAAAAAGTTTGAAGGTTTGCCTAAAAGCCCTTCAAAACACCTTTCCAACGATACATAGATCACGTCTGTAGCTCATATCGTTTGGATGCTATAGGAGTTTCAATTTTAACGGTTTTTAGCGATTTCCCGCTAAACTAGCTTTTTTTCGAAAAAGTCGTAGAACAAACGTTTCAAATTAATTGCATTTATAGATGCTATATGGGTTTTAATTTTAACGGTTTTTAGCGATTTCCCGCTAAACTAGCTTTTTTTCGAAAAAGTCGTAGAACAAACGTTTCAAATTAATTGCATTTAAACATTAAAAAAAAAAAAAAAAGTTTTGTCCGTGCCAGGATTTGAACCCGAAACCCCAGCTGAGAATTCATGAAAAAATCGGACGCTCTACACTTTGCGCCACTGGCGATCATTAAGAACGACTGTCTAATTATAGATTTCATTGTTACTGGACTGTTAGTCAAATGTAATTGCTGCTGCTGTCCTATTTCAATTCAAAGTAAAACGTATATATTCAGTTAATAGGTTATATCTTCCAAACCAATCAACATAAATTTATGAATGATATATCAAAAAACGCGAAATTTTACAAGCTCAAACATATTGCAAATTAAAAAAAATCGTAGGCAGCGTTTTCTCAAAAACCGCCAAAATCTGGGACAAAATATCTTATTTCACCTGTTGATTTTTACCTATGCACTTTAGAAAAAAAGTTTGAAGGTTTGCCTAAAAGCCCTTCAAAACACCTTTCCAACGATACATAGATCACGTCTGTAGCTCATATCGTTTGGATGCTATAGGGGTTTTAATTTTAACGGCTTTTAGCGATTTCCCGCTAAACTAGCTTTTTTTCGAAAAAGTCGTAGAACAAACGTTTCTAGATTTTTGATCGGGAACAAGTCCTCATTCAAACTTTTAAGCTAAATTTACGATTTGATCCAAACAAACAGACAAACAGACAAACAGACAAACAGACAAACAAACAAACAAACAAACAAACAGACTGACTTTTCATCTCGTTTTGAAAGGTGCACCAAAAATTTCAAAATTAATTATCTTCTGAACCAGTGATCGGATTTTGATGATCAAGGTGTCATTCGACGCGTATTTTTGATTAGAATAGTAAAAAATTAAAATAAAAATCAAAAAGGCTCCAACGGCCCCATTAGCTCCAATAATTTAAATTTTTCCCCTCCCACTTACACCTGTTTATCTTACGAACCAGGTGAGTTTCTAAAAGTCTTAGTATGCACATTTGTAAGTTAAGTTAATACCTTGCGATCGGTATATAACTCGACCTGATCGGACAGTCATAGCAAATTTTTCATTCTTCCTGTGTATATATGCTAGTCGCCTTCGCACCCTTCGTGCTGCTTTCGTCACTAGCGCGGACTGCCGTCCGCAGTGACATCAAGGCTCGAGCATCGATGTCTTTTCAGCGATATTTCTCGATGTTTTCCGATGTATTCTTGATGTCGATTAGAGGTCTGCCGGCAGCATTCAAACTCGAGCGTTTCTGAGTACTCGTGAGCTTAATTTATTTCCCTGAGATCCAGTTCTCATTGATTGAATACTAATTTTTGACATTAATTTGAGTAGTCATATGAACGGCATCGAGTGAACGAGAAAGATTTTTAGAGTACTCAGAATACAATCTTTTTTTTTTTTTGTAATAATTTATATGTTGCAGTTAATATTGAATTTGGGACTTAATTCCTGAACAAGCTCAGACGTTCATTTCGCTTATGGAGTTCACGAATGACTGAATAAGCTAGTTCAATTATTGGTACGTCACGCTCATTAGAGTTTTTAAAAAACCTCGTGCAACGAAACTAGAACTTTTTGTTTGAATTACAATTTGTTTTTTTTTAACAACATCGATTTTTCGTTTTAAAAACATCGATGAGCATCGACATCGATGTTTCCACTCAAATTGTCATCACTAAAATTAACTCTTTCAAATGTAGTACTGGAAACGAATCGGTTTGAATCCCTGGTTTCAATTGGTATTTATTAAATACTATTTACCCTGCCATCCGAAGTCGATCTGGTGGCACTCGAGGAGTTGTGTTGCGTATTGCTGGATGACGACGACGAGGTGAAGTGGCGGGCTGTGATTATTGGTGGAGGAGCTGGTTTCATGTGCGACTCTATGTACTTGCGATCTGTGAATGCAATTGATTATCTCAGTTATTATGTTTATATGGAAACAAAGGTTAAAACTTAAGTCTTTATTAAATTAGGGACAAATACAATGAAATTAAACACGTTCAGATTTGAATTGTTGGATTTGTTGGAGGAAAGGATCGGATCAGTGGGATTTTAACTAGTAAGTACAGTAATATCAACTTCTATTTGATACTAATACATTTTTAGTGGGGGAAATTGTTGTTGGGGTTGGGCGGGCATTTCAAATAACTTTAAGCATTACAATTGTCTATTTGGTTAATTTGAGAACAACTTCGTTAATTCAATACTTCATTCTGAAACACACATTCTGTAACAACTGTCGTAAAATTATTTAGTTTGAGATGAAATTAATAATCCACAGTGTCAGCCAGAATTATGCAATTCTGCATAATTCTGCAATTCTGAAGAGAGTTGAGTATTAATTTAAACCTATTTTAAGAATGTATCTAGATAGTGTAGTGGGCACAGTGAGTGTGTAAAGTATTTGCCAAGCTCGACAAGTGTGTATAGGAACAAATATCACTCATATTATTATATTACATTGATTGTTCTAGATTATTTGTATCGCAAATGATGCTTATTCAGTAGTCGGAACAAGCCTCAATTTTTGAACAATGACTTTAAAATAAAAAAAACTATTAACATGTGGATGCATGCGTAAAAGTAAACGTTCAAGTAAGAAAAGGAAACGCAAAAGTTATTTAAGTAATATATTATGTAATTAGACTAGTTTATTATTACAATAATTTACCTCCTGAGTACATGAAATTGTGGGCAAGTTCAGCCTGCTCAGGCGTAACCCATTCGCCTAGAGATAGTTTTTGGTATTAAATAAAAAAAATATATATATTCATTTAAATAGATCGTATAAGCATTGATCTTGTTCTAAAATTATAATACCATCCATTATATAAAAACATAATTGAAGAGTATGCCACTGTTTAAATATGTATATAAACTACACTAAAATTTAATATCAAAATCATTATATTATCAAAAATAAAGAAATTAAATGAATTTTGATCAACAGATAGATGAACGCACAGAGAGGTCTAAAGGGAAAATGTATAGTTAGTCAAGTAATTTTATTGACAATGCAATAAATAAACCTATTTTATTTTGAGAGAAAATTAAAAAAAAAATCTTTTATGGGTTCTTTTTTGTTTTTGTTCTTTTGTGTGGCTTTTATATCGATCTTAGAGAAAGTTGTAAAATTATATAAAAAAAATCATTGGGCTAAACTTGTTTTACATCTGAAAAAGAAAAACATGCATTTTTTTTTTCATTGTATTTGATTTGCCGATGCCTTCTTCAAAATAATAAAACCCTTTTTGAAAATGGCAAATTTCAATGGAATTATTAAGAAAGAAGAATTTCTTTAGAGATTTTGATGACAGTTGCTTTAGCTCTCAATGTCGGTGCTACGGAAAAGTCGGAGATTAAATGTATCCTATTAGAGGTCTGCATGGCTGCATTCAAACATGAGCGTCTCTGAGTACTCGTGAGTTTAATTTAGTTCCCCGAGTGGAATAAAGTCATAGATCCGGTTTTCATCGATTGAACACTCATTTTTGTTACTAATTTGAGTTCAAATATGAACGGCATCGGGTGAAAGAGAAACGAATGAAATGAATGAAGCAATGATTTTCAGAGTACTCAGAATACAGCAGACGCAGCCGAACTCATTCAATTTAGATGGGCATGAATGTCTCGTTCGACGTTTTGAATTCACCCACGCAGAGCTCTAGGAAATTCCTTTATATTTTTCCGAGTGTTTGGTTGTTTGGTTTCTAGAACACCGAAAATGGCTTTTGTTTTGCCTTTAACCCCTAAAAGTTAAACCTGCCTAAAATAATATACGTGCGATGTCACAACGGAGCTCTGATATAGTAATCGAAATTCTGATCACATGTTTATATGAAAGATAAACATAGAGGGTGTACGTATTTGTCGAAACCTACCTTCAACAATGACAACACACTCGGTTTCATCAGTGCCGTGGCAATTGGATGCCTTGCAGGTGTATTTGCCAGAATCGGAGGGCTTGCAATCGATAATTTCCATGGTGACAACACCATCTGAGTGGGTCATGGCGTACTCGTATTTGCTCAGCTCACGACCGTCCTTGTACCACTTGACGGTGGGCACTGGCTTGCCACTGAGGCAGCAGAGCAGCTTGCAGGTGTCACGGGCTTGCATGACGCGGGGACGTAGTAGGAATGTAAAACTGGGCGCCGACTCGGACTCCTCCTGCCAGAATGTGTAGGGCAGGGGCTCACGGCGTCGGACAGGCGTTGACTCGGTTCGATATCTCGGCTGTTCCTTTGGCAGTGGATGAACATTGAGGAAGACGACCTCCTCCCTGGAGCCGTAGTGGTTCTCGGCTCGAATGATGTATTCGCCACGATCATCAAGTTTCACACGGTTAATAATAAAGTAATAATCATCGCCAGCATATCGTTTCATAAACTTGACGCTCTGCCTCAGCTCGATATTATTGTGGGACCACGTCAGAGTGGGCGTGGCAATCGCAATGCATCGACAATAGAACTTGACACTCTGGCCCTCATAGCAGAATTGCGAAGATGGCCGGATGACGAACCGCGGGGCGGCTTGTCGACGATCGAAGACAGCGTCGTGCATCTTGTATTTCTCCATCAGTAGTTTACGCAATGATGAGTATTCGGATAGGCGACCAATTGGCAGTAAGTACTTCTCAAAGTCTTCGTACTTCTTGCGCAGTTTCTCGCGATAGGCCAAGTAGCGATCGCGAGCAATCTTCTGGGTCAGCCCGCTGTGATCTCCCGTCAGCCAGGGATGCAGCAGGCATTCATGGGCTGTCATTCGTTTCTCCTTGTTGGCCAGCAGCAGTTTCCTTATGAAGTCCTTGCCCTCCTCGGAAATGTGCTTGAAGGCCTCCATGTCAAAGTCCCAATCACAGGCCTTGACATTCTTAAGTGTCTGCACATCATTGTCTCCAGCAAATGGAGAAAGGCCGCTTAATCTGCAATTGCAAAAACACAAAAAGAAATGGGTTTTCATTTATCAATCTCGATTATATGCAGGGATTAAAACTATAACTGAAACCGTAACCTTTAACAGGTAACCGATTGACATTTAAATGTGAAACCGTAAACGAAACCAAATTTTCATTTGACCGAAACCTTTAAACCGAAACTCTGTAAACTGAAACAACCGTTTTATAATAAAATTTGAAAAAAAGATTTATTTTTAATTGTTATTTTAAAAATTTCTAATACGGTGTAACTTTTAAATACAATTTTAAACACATGTTTTATTTTCAAGTTTTATTATAAAAATTTTAAGAGCAAGCTTAAAATATTTTAAAACGAAAAATGTTGAACTATTTTGATTTTTTCCGACTCATAAGTCTTTTTTGCGATCTCTGATATTTTGTTATTAGTTTTGTATTTTATTTTTGATTTTTCATTTAAATTTTTTTTTTGTGATATTCATGATCGAATTTTCATAGCAATGAAAAAGCGAAAATAAAATAAATTTATTAAATGAAATATTAAAATTGTTAAAATGTAACTAAATTACCTCAAACTGAAGAATATATAAAAAAAGAAAGTAATGCCTTTTTAATTATTATTACAGTCGAACTTCCCTAACTCGAATCACCATTATCCAATAGTTCGAGTTGTAGAGATTTCGAATTACGGAATTTTTTTTTTAATTTTAAAGAAAAATTTCAGTTTGTTCAACACCTGTCGATATTCTCAAAAATTGGTTTTATTCGTTCTTTTGCTGTATCCAGAAGAAGTTGTCGGTTCAAATGTCATCATAATTAATTTTCCATTTTTTTATATAATAAAAACTGTTTTCGATGAGAAACCATATTTATCAGCCACTTACATTTTTTTGGCCCAGTTTCAAATTTCTTAACAAATAAGTTTAAATATTTCTTAATCTACCGGACAATATTTTTGTTCGAGATATGAATTTTGATCAGTAAATCCTATTGCCACTCGATTTTGTTGCAGTTAGAGAAAATTCGAGTTAGGGAAGTTCGACTGTATTATATTAATATAATTTTATTTTTGCAACGAATTTTTTTTTTTTTTAACCGAAACCATAATCAAAAATTTTGCGTAATCGATAACCGAAAACCTAAATGCGAACATAACTGAAACCCTAACATAAACCGATATTCGTTTCGGTTTTAATCCCTGATTAAATGTAGATGGTACAATCGATTTTGTTACTTACAGTACATAGGCAAGTACACCCGTTGCCCACATGTCGGTGTAGAAGCCAACAGGTTCCCTGTTGACAATTTCCGGAGCTGCGAACTCGGCTGTGCCCGTTGTGATCTTGACCATCTCATTGGGATCCAGTCGCGTGGCCAGGCCGAAATCGATGAGCTTGACACTCGTACTACTGCGAGTCTGGCACATAATATTCTCGGGCTTGATGTCCAGGTGAATGATATTCCTCTCGTGCATATGCCTAATGCCTTCGCATATTTGTCTCATGTAGTTGATCACTTCCGCTTCGGTCATCACATAACCTTCTGCTGTGATGCGCTCAAATAGTTCTCCACCAGATAAGCTTCAGAATTGATTAAAAGAACAAATCAAATTATAAAGATATATATTAGAGGTCTGGATGCCTGCATTCAAAATGTCAAATGAGACATTCAAGACCAACTGAATTGAATGAGTTCGGCTGCATCTTCCAATGAATTGAATGAATGAATTGAAACCGAATTATCACATTCAAAAAAGGCAAACTGAATTGAATGACGAAATATTTGAAAAAAATGAGTGAGGGGGATAAGCGTTGTGATTTTTGTTTTGTTCTTCTGATATCTAATTTTGTGGCGAACAATATTAATTGTAACATATAAATTATTACAAAAAAAATAAGTTGTATTCTGAGTACTCTGGATCCTGGAAATACCCGTACACAATAAGCATATGTTCCCTATACGAATTTCGACAAGAAGCTGATGTTAGAGAAATTAAATTGAAACAAAATTGAGAATTGTGGTGGCATAAATTAAAAAAACTAAAGTCAAAAATGCTTCACTAAAATATGCACAGACTTTTCGAAATTCTCCTAAAAAGGATCCATTCCATTATTCGAATTATTTGTGATGTAGCTAGTTTTTTTGCAAACGTTTGAAATTCGAATGAGTTAGGGGTTTATTGGTGCTTGGGAAAACTATACTTACAATTCCAGAATGAGGACCATTTCATCGTCATCTTCGAAGGCATCGTGCAAGTTGATGAGTTTCTGGTGATGCAATTGATTCATAATGTCAATCTCGCGACGAATCAGATCCTTTTCCACAGTGTGAGAAACGGGAATAAACTTGGCCGCGAAAATGTTGCCAGTGCTGCGCTCCCGGCAACGATGGACAACTCCAAAGGCGCCAGTGCCGATCTCCTCCAGAATATCGTATCTGTCGTAGACACTTTGCTGCGAAATTTCGACTGGCTGTGGCACAAACTTCGAGTAGATATCGAATACATATGAATCGTAGTCTTTAATTGGTCCATCGGCTTTGCCGCGAATTCTCTTGCCGTTCTCATCCAATTCCCATTTGCGCTCGGTTGGTTTCTTCTTGATCGACTCCTTGGTCTTGATCAATGTGCTGATGTCCGACGAGTCGGAGCGTCCATAGACATTGTCGGCAAAAATGCGGAAGTCGTACTCCTTGCCAGATGTCAAGCCAGTAACAGCCATTGAGGTGAACCGCGTATTTCCCACCCGTATCCACGAGGACAACGGATGCTCGCGGCGCTCAACCAGGTAATTGGTAATGTCGCTACCGCCATCCCAGACAGGAGCCTTCCAGCTGAGGGACAGGGAGTCTGTGCCAATGCTCTCCACCAATGGGAATCGTGGTGGATCTGGCCTGTCACTGATTTGCACCTGAATTATGGCCGTGTCCGAGCCGAGCTCGTTCTCCGCCGTAATTCGGTATGGTCCAGAATCCAGGCGAGAGCCATCACGAATGGTCAAGACTGCGTGACGTTCCTTGGTTTCCACATTGTAGTGGCCACCAGATTCGATATTCTCGCCTTCTCGGACCCAGTGAATACGTGGCTTGGGGAAGCCAGTGAATGGGATCTTAATCACCACGTTTTCACCCTTGTCAAAGTAGGCGGTGTCCCTAAATCTTGGTGGAACATTCAGTTTCGGAGCAGCTGTAACATTGCAAGAAACCAATACAATTAAAAATGCGAGTTTGCTTAATTAGCCTAGTATTAAAGCATGTACATAAAAAAAGCTCTGTAAGTTAACGACTTTTAAATCGTTTTTCAAAATTCCAAAAGTCTCAAAACTTTATATTGTAAATTTTGAGCAAATCGGATGAAATGGAGACTAGAAAGCGCAAATTAGCTACCTCAGATGAAATTCCACTAAAACAGTACAAATACTTGACGAATGCCAAATGATTATGAAACGATTCCCCCATCTCTGATGACTATTTCACAATGTTTCCAAAGATTCCAGACAGGACATTTTTCTGTATATAACGAGCCCCGAGAACGTCGACCAAAATCTTCGAGCCACCAAAGAAATGTGACCCTAGCTAGAGCAAACTTGCCGAAAACCCTCGATATACCCAGGATATGATTGCCAGTGAACTGGACTTGAATGCCATGGCCGTATCTCAAATTTATATGAAGAAGTCTACACGATGGGTTTCACGCATTTTAAATGAGGCCCAAAAACAAGCTCGAATGTATTTTGCTCTATTTCTTTTGAAAATGGAAAGTCTAGCAACTTTAATAAAGTCGTTACTGGTACTAAAATTTAGTTTGATAAATACGACCCAGAAACCAAACAGTAGTTAATGGAATGGAACTCCAGAAAAGCTAACCCACCCATTAAAGAGCTTTAAATGCAAGATTTTGAAAAGTGTTGAGAAGTGGATTTATAGGCTTAAGAAATGCATTGAAATTAATGGAAATTATGTAGAGAAGATAAAAAAAATACGAAGATTAAGAATAAATACGAAAAAAAAATATCGAATGTTTGTTTGGATCAACAAACAGAACTTTTGTTAGTCCGCACGTAGATGCTGTTAATCGGTAAAGTAGTAGTTTATTTGGAGTTTGGAGAACAATACTCACTCATAATTGCAAGAGCAGCACGTGTCGACTTGGCGCCAGCCTTGTTGACAGCACGGCAAACATATTCATCGGCGTCCTCGCCGAATACATCGTTGATGTTGAGGAAGTGATTGTCGCCTTCTGAGTAGATGTGATAGCGAGCTCCAGTTGTGATTTCGCGAGCTCCCTTGTACCAGGTGATCACTGGTCGTGGCACGCCAGTTATGGTGCATGTGAATTGGGCATTGTGATTTTGAATGCAGTTCGCATCGCGCATTGGCTTCACAATTATTGGAGCTGTGGCCGCCTTCGGATCGATGATCTTTACGGGCTGCGATGCGGAGGATTCCTTTGATAGGCCAGCGATATTTTGAGCGAAAATGCGGAACTCGTACTGGCGGCTTTCGATTAGATTGTGGCAATTGGCTTGATTTGGAAGGCAGATGATGGGATTAACCCTCTGCCAGGTGTCGCTGCCAATTTCACGCTTATCAATCCAATAGCCCTGGATGTGAGCACCGCCATCTGATTCTGGTTTGGCCCATTCCAAGTGGACAAAGTCTCCGCCGATTTCGGTGATTTGTGGAATGCCTGGCGGCGATGGTGGATCGATTGGTGCCTTGGCACGGATCGGGTTCAGTCCCTCCAAGGGCAGACCCATTCCGTT
Organism: Drosophila quinaria; assembly: GCA_035047525.1. Classification (NCBI taxonomy): domain Eukaryota; kingdom Metazoa; phylum Arthropoda; class Insecta; order Diptera; family Drosophilidae; genus Drosophila; species Drosophila quinaria. Next base: position 541,975 of record JAWNPO010000488.1, on the reverse strand, counting down.
CTCATTGACAGCCATGACGCGGAATATGTACTCTTGGTTCTCAATCAGTCCCTGGACATTGAACGATGTGTCCTTGCAGGTGCTCGACACTGTTATCCAGTGCGGTGACGATATATCCTTGCGCTCAACCACATAGTGTGTTATCCTTAAACCACCATCGTAGCTCGGTGGACGCCATGTCAATGTGCACGAATGCTTATTGATGTGGGAAACACCCATTGGTCCGGTCGGCGCTGAAGGTAGTCCAGTAATGTATACATCAAACTGTCCGGTCGCCGTGCCAGAATCATTGCTAAACTCAATTTGATAATGGCCAGCATCGTTTTTAACGATATCGCGAATACATATGGCAACATAATCGTCAAAGACGTTGAGTCTAAAGTGCGATTCATCGAGGTTATCGATGTTCTCGTTATTTCTGGTGATCTTCACGGTCAGCGGCTGATCGCCCGAGTAGTAGACCTTGATCTTGGTATTATCGCCCTCGGGCAAATAGAGTTCGCTGGGGCATCTGTTGATGACGGGTGGAGAGCCGACCTTTAGGTATCCCGATGTGTGCACGAATCCCAGGGAATTGATGGCCTCACAGGTGTAGTCGCCATCATCGCCGGACTGTACATTCGATATGTGAAGCCGGAAGACACCGTCCTTGCTGTCGCATGTGAAACGTCCTCCTCCCATCTGGATCTCCTTGCCATTGCGAAGCCATCTGGCTGTGGGACTTGGTTTGCCGGATGCAGCGCATTGCAAGGTGAAGTCTTTGCCACACGGTGCCACTCTGTTTTGCAGTCTTGATATCCAGTCGGGTTTCTCGCCGCCGAGGACTTCACAGACCTTGATTGGCATGGTGCATAGACTGGGATCTGAGCGTCCAGCCGCATTGATGGCGAATATGCGGAACTCGTAGTCACCCATCTCAATGAGATTGATAACCGTGAACTCAGTGTCAAGAACGTTGTAATCATTGCATTTAACCCAGACGGCACCGCCAATATCGCGTCTTTCGATAATATAGCCGGTGATGCGAGATCCACCGTCGCTGACTGGTTTCTCCCACTTCAAGTCGACGTAGTTTTTGCCAACCTTGGTTACCTGCGGTGTGCCTGGAGGCGAGGGAACATTGAATTTACCCTTCAGCTTAAATCTTTGTGATGGTGGCGATGGTTTGCTGAAACCGGCCGCATTCTTTGCCTTGATGCGGAACTCGTATTCGCTGCCGTTGGTCAGGTTGTACAGCTGGTATTTGGTATCCTTGATGAGATACTCGTACGTATTCCACGACGAGTCATTGACAATATCTCTGTACTCAATTTGATAGCCTTGGATGCGCGATCCTCCATCGCTGACAGGGCGTGACCATGTCAGGGTAACGTTGCCAGAGTCCCAATCAATCACCTTTGGCTGACCGGGTTCATCAGGTACCGTGAACTGATGCTTTGCCGTCACTGGCTCGTCCAAATCAAGGGGATCGGATAGGCCGTACTGGTTCTCAGCGCGAACGCGGAACTGGTACTTGTGATTCGGCTCCAGACCCATCACATCGTAGTGGGTATTGCGCACAAAGCTGCTGACCTTCACCCAGGTGCCGCTGTTGTCCAGTTTCTCAACCACATAGTTGGTGATTGGTGAGCCGCCATCATCGAGGGGCGTCTTCCAGGCCAGGGTGCAGGTGTCGGGAGTGATGTCATAGGCGTTCAATGGTCCCTGCGGAACTCCGGGTCGGTCCACGACAGTCACATGGCAAGATGCAGTGTCGGAGCCCTTGACATTGGTTAATGTGATCGAGTACGAGCCGGTTTCGGAACGCTTAGCGCATTTGTTGGTATAAACCGAGCTGTAGTCATCGGTTTCGAATCGAATGCGCTCATCTGGGGCAACCTCGAGGCCGTTGATGTTCCAGGATGGTGTTGGTCGAGGATTGGCGTGATAGGGCACAGTAATGTGGAACTCTTCACCGGCAATAACCGTCATATCACGGATCGATAGGTCCGATGTGATCTTTGGCACATGCGGTGGTCGACGGCAATAGATAAGATCGCTTGAGGCACTGTACGGCGATTGTCCCGCCGCATTTACAGCCGCAACACGGAATTCGTATTCAGCATTCTCAATGAGATTGGGTATCTTGCAGGTCAGATCTGGGCATAGCTGGTGAACGGCCTTGGTCCACTTCTCCTCGCTCAACAGACGCTTCTCAATCACGTAGCCAGTAATGGGAGAGCCACCATCGTGCTTGGGCTTCGACCAGGCAATCGATATGCTGTCCTCTGTGGAGTCAATGGCTCGTGGTATGCCAGGAGCATTGGGTACGTCAAATGGATGTCTGGCACGTATGGGCTCTGATGTACACACTGGGTCCGATTGGCCATATTTGTTCTCGGCAAATACACGGAACTCGTATTCCTTGTTGATTGTCAAATTACGGACACGAACAAATGGAACAGTGCAGTAACTGCTGACCTTGGTCCATGTTGAGGATCGTGCTTCCTTTTTCTCAATTATATAATTCTGAACCGGCGAGCCTCCATCATCGCGTGGTGGATTCCAATACAATGTCAACGAATCACCCGCGAACTCATCAGCTCGCAAATTGTTCGGTGGTCCGGGACGGTCCAAGACCTTAACATTTATGGTTGCCGTATCGAAACCATGTGGATTCTTAAGCTGCAAGCGATATTGACCGGAGTCCGATCGCTTTGAGTTCTTGACAACAAACGAGGCGGCCTCGTCCGTCAAGTGCTGGTGCACACGCTGATTATCATCGAGGACGGTGTCATTGGAGTACCAGAAGGCAGTTGGCTTGGGGAAAGCAACATATGGTACATGAATGCTGAAATCATCCCCAGCACGACAAATGATATCGCGAACTCCACCCAGATCCATGCATGGCTTATTCGGTTGCTCCTCAATCGTTATGGGCTGCGATGGCTTAGATGGATCGGAGCGTCCGACATCATTTTCGGCAATAATTCGGAAGGAGTATTCTTCACGTTCCTTAAGATTTGGTACTGTGAAGACAGTGCCATTGATGGGTATATCATTAACGGGACTCCAATCCTTGGAGTTCTTGGGACGCATTTCCAGGTAATAGCCCTTGATCTTGGATTTACCATCGTTGCGCGGTGGGCGCCACGACAGTGTCACACTATCCTTGGTGATGCGATCGGGCTTTGGTGGCTCCGGTGGATCGGGACGATAGCGCTGTAGCTCGGCTGTAATGGCATCTGATGGCTTTGATGGCTTACCAGGACCCGCTTCATTAACGGCAATCACACGGAACTCATAACGGCCGCCCTCGCGAAGATCGGGCACGGTGTAGCTTGTATTTGGTGTGGGATAATTATTGCACTTGATCCATTCACCACCGCGTTCCCGCCTCTCGACAATGTAGCCGGTAATGGGTTTGCCACCGCAGTAATCTGGCGGATGCCATTCCAGGGATGCCGAGTTCGGTGTATAGGCCACCACTTGGGGCTGAGTGGGTGCGCCGGGCGGATCGAACGGTGACTTGGCGATAACCGGCTTACCTTCCAAAGCGTCTGAAACACCATGGATATTCTCAGCACGGACACGGAACACATATTTCTTGCCTTCAGTAAGTCCTTTGACAGTGTAATTGGTTTTGGGGCAATAGCCCGGTACGGGCTTCCAATCGTCCACACCAAACTCGGTGAATTCAATGATGTAACCAGAGATATCACTGCCGCCATCATCTTTCGGTGGATTCCACTGCAATGAGATGTGATCGGGAGCGGTCTCGGTGTAGGCTAATGGTCCTACGGGTGGTGATGGTTTGTCCACGACAATTATCTCAATATCAGCTGAATCCTTTCCAAACTCATTCTTGGCACTAACTGTATAGATACCAGAGTCATCTCTCGTCGAATCGTCAATGCGGAAAATAGTTCGCTCCGAATTTGTATCATATGAGATCTTTTTAGTTTCTGGCAACTTGAGATCACCGCGCTTCCATTCAATCGTCGGCGTTGGGGCACCAGATATTGGTATATTCACATTAACCGGCTCCCCAGCACGAACCTTGATGCGTCTGCCCACCAAGCCATCCAGAAAGAGTCTTGGCTTCTCTCGCATCGGACGCGCACTGAGTGTTGATGATGGCTCGGATGGTTTGCCATTGCCGGCTGCATTCACGGCTGATATTCTGTACTGATATTGATGATTTGGCGATACCCTGTCATCATTATATTCGGTGGTCGGTACCGGTTCGCCATTGATTTTGATCCATCGACCTGTGTTCACATCGCGACGCTCAATATCATAGCCAAGTATTGGTGAGCCGCCATTGCTAATGGGCTGTTTCCATTTAATTGTAATGTGATCCTTGTCGCTATCGGATAATTCCGGCTTACCTGGTACACCAGGCACGGTGTATTGATTCTTAGCAATCACTGGCTGCTCAGATGTCAATGGATCGGAGCGACCCTGCAGGTTTTCGGCCATAACTCGGAACTCGTATTTGGTGCCCTCGAGAAGTCGGGGTACAACCGCATGATTATATTTGGCGTTCACGTAGGTAACGGCTGGTACCCAGCCACCACCATGGGTTAGATCACGTTTCTCAATAACATAGGCTGATATTTCCGAGCCGCCATTGTCCTTGGGTGGCTTCCATGATACCGTTACGGAATTAGCTGTGATCTCTTCATACTCCAAGGGACCTTCTGGTGGCCCGGGACGATCAAGGACAATTAATTCAAAGCTGCCTTCGTCAATGCCAGAATCGTTGCGTAATAATAAATGATAAACGCCCGAATCCGAGCGTTGACAATTAACAGTGTGCACAACCGTGTGGTGACCAATTGAGGTGATCGTCGATCTTTCGTTCGACTTCAATGTGTTATTCTTGTGAGTCCAAATGGCCTCGGGAGCTGGCTCGCCAATGAAATCGATATCGACGTGGAATATGAGTCCAGCCTTGATGCGCACCTCTTGCAATGGAGTTATGATCTTTGGTGCCAAATAACGTGGCTTCGCCATTATCATATCGGATGGCTCTGACGGCTCCGACTGTCCAGCTTGATTTACAGCAATGACTCTAAACTCGTATTCCTCTCCCTCCACAAGTTCGGGAACAGTGGCTGTTGTTGAATTTGGAGGTACGTGGACCACATTAATCCAGTAGGGGCTACCCTTTTGTTTCTTTTGTATAATATATTCGGTAAGAGGTGCACCGCCATCGGATTTGGGTGCGGCCCATTGCAGATCGACATGATCGCGATCCCAGTCGGTGACAACGGGTTTGCCGGGAGCATCTGGCTCATCGAACTCATTCTTGGCAATTATACTCTTGTCAGCCTCCAATGGCTCCGATTCACCAATGGCGTTGACGGCTTTGACACGGAATAAGTATTCCTTGTTATGAACAAGTCGTATCACATCATGAACTGGATGTGTACTCATGCCAGCATCGGACCAAGTACCTCGAGACAAGTCCATCTTTTCAATAATATAATGCAAAATAGGTGAGCCGCCATCATCGTCTGGTACATGCCACGCCAGGTGGCAGCCATCCCGGGTTATCTTTGAGATATCCAGTGGTCCCTTCGGTACTGATGGTCGATCAAGAACGGTTGCGTGAGCCGATGCATCAAATGATCCATGCTCGTTCTTCAATATCAATGTATAGCGACCCTCGTCGCTTCTCAGACATGATGGTATCTCAAAAGTGAGCTCATTTTGGAAGAGGTTTGACTCGACGCGTGTATTACTTGATGGAATCTCCTTGCCATTGTACAGCCACTTGATGCTGGGTCTGGGAGATGCCTCAATGGGCAGAGTCCAGCCCAATCGTTTGCCCGCGTGCACGGTTATGTCGTTCAACAGGGATTTGTCAAAGTAAGGTGCCAGGAAACGGGGCTTGCAGATAATGGTTGCTGAAGGATCCGATGGATCACTCTGGCCCCCACGGTTAACAGCTACAACTCGGAACTCGTACTCTCCACCATCGGTCAAGTCCGGTATATGGGCTTTCAGCTCATTGCCGGGCACAACAGCAGCGTTCTCCCATTGTCCGAACTTGGGACGCTTCTCAATAATGTATGAGGTGATGGGTGCTCCGTTGTCGCGTTTGGGTGCCGCCCATTCCAAGTCGACAAAGTTCTTGCCCCAATCGACGGCTTGTGGCTGACCGGGTTTATCTGGATGCGAGTATGGATCCTTAGCTGTTATCGCCTGCGTCGTTGTCAAAGGCTGGGACTGACCCAGCTTATTGACAGCCCGCACTCTAAAGTTGTAGTCATGATTTTCAATCAGATTGTCGGCACGAATCTCAGTGCCGGCACATTCACCGACTGGCACCCAGCGCATCGCTTCATTGTCCATTTTCTCAACGACATAGTGGGTTATCTCAGATCCACCATCGTCCTTAGGTGGTCGCCAGCGTAGGGTTATTGAGTTCTTAGTTATCTCATCCCCACGAAGCGGTCCTTCCGGTACAGTGGGCACATCCAAGACAGTCACCTTCACGGTATGCTTGTCAACACCATTGATATTACGGGCGACCAGCGTGTAGGATCCAGTATCAGCGCGTTTAGCGTCAAGAATACGCAATTTCGTGCGGTCATCATAGTTGGTAATTTTCACGCGATCTGTATTTATGACCATGTTATCTTCATGGGTCCATTCCTTGGTGGGAATCGGCTCGCCAATAACTGGCACATCGAACTCAACATTATTGCCAGCCCGTACCTTAATATCGGACATGAAATTCCTATCGATTTTCGGTGGCAAGTTCTTAGCACGTGCAAGATGGGGCTCCGTTGGATCGCTTGGTATACCGGGACCAGCTTTATTAACAGCCCTCACGCGGAATTCGTATTTAACACCTTCAATCAAATCGGGGACATGGCCAGTGGTCGTGTCACCATCAATCTCAGCACACTTTTCCCAATCTGGTGCGTATTTGTCACGCTTCTCAATAATATAACCACTAATGGGCGATCCACCATCACTTTCTGGTCTCGCCCATTCCAGATCAACAAAGTCTTTGTCAAAGTCCTTGATTGTTGGAGTGCCTGGTTTGGTGGGCTCGTCGTAAGGATTCTTAGCTTCAGTCGCATGGGGTGTTGTCAGTGGATCAGAGGTGCCTTGACGATTCTTAGCACGAACTCGGAACTTGTATTTGTGTCCTGGTGTTAGGCCCTTGACTGCAAGGCTTGTGGTTGGTCCGTCTGTCTCGCCCGCTGGCACCCAACGTCCGGTTGCTTCATCCAGTTTCTCAACAACATAACTATCAATGGGCTGGCCACCGTCATCGTCAGGTGGACTCCATTTAAGAGTGCAGCCGTTGGCATGAACATCCTCAACTTTGAGCGGTCCATTTGGTGGCGATGGCTTGTCAATAACAATTACCTTGACATCAGCACTATCCTCGCCGTTGGCATTCTCCGCGTGTACCGTATAGAGGCCAGAATCGGAACGAGTTGAGTTTGTTACCTTCAATTTGGTGTTGTAGTCAACATGTGTGACTTTCACGTTATCTTTCGTGTAGAGCTCCTTCTTCTTGAGCAGCCACTTCGTTTTCGGCGCTGGCTCTCCAGAGACCTTGCAATCAAACACAAACGCCTGTCCGGCCTTGATACGAACCTCAATCAAATTGGAACGATCAATAACTGGCGGCTTGTTGCGTGACTTGGCAACCAACGGGGCGGTCGCGTCTGATGGCTCGCCTGGGCCGGCAGCATTAATGGCGCTAACACGGAACTCGTAGGCCTGGCCTTCGGTTAAATCGGGCACGGTAGCCTTACATTGATCAGCTGGTACTTCCAGTGCTTTCTCCCACTGTCCGTACTTGTCCTTCTTTTCGACAAGGTAACCAGTAATTGGAGATCCACCATCATTAAGTGGCGGAGTCCAAGCCAAATCAATATGATCCTTATCCCAATCGGTTGGCCTGAGATTCTCCGGTTTGCCTGGCTCATCAAATGGATTTTTAGCAATTATCGATTCCTCACCAACCAATGGAGCTGATTCTCCCTCTGCATTCACAGCTGACACTCGGAACTTGTACTCGTTGCCAGGTGTCAGACCAGTAATATCAGCTTGGGGTTCTGATGAACGAGCACAAGGCATCCAGTTGCCAGTCTCGGGATCCAACTTATCGATTTGGAAGTACTCTATTGGAGTACCGCCATCATCGCTGGGACGCTTCCATTTCAGATGGCATCCCTCCTTATGCACATCAGATATCTGCAGAGGTCCATTTGGCGGTGTGGGCTTATCCGTAATATTCACGTTTATCAGAACACTGTCCTTTCCAGAGCTATTGGTGGCTGTGACCAAATATTCTCCAGAGTCCGAACGCTGGGTGGGTCGAATTACCAATTTGGTGTAATAGTCGGGTGTCTCGATGGTTGTATTCTTTCCAGATTGCAGTGGATAATTGGAGAATTTCCACTCAACCTTTGGTGCTGGCTCGCCAGTGATATTTGCGTCCAGCTTAAGGGCTGTACCTGCCGATATGGTTATATCTCGAAGGTTCCTTCTGTCTATTTTCGGAGCCAGATAGCGGGGCTTCGCTATAAATGTCTTGCTCGCGTCCGAGGGCTCTGACTGACCACCCTTGTTTAGGGCAATGACACGGAACTGATATTCATTACCCTCAATGAGTCCATTGACGGTAGCCACTGGCGTCGGTGAATCAGTTTCCAGCGCCTTCTCCCAGAGGGGACTGTACTTATCCTTTACTTCGATAATGTAACCAGTTATCGGAGAGCCTCCGTCGCTTGCAGGCTCTGGCCATGCCAGCTCCACTTTGTTCGCTGTCCAATCTGTAGGTTCTGGTGCTCCTGGCTTTGAGGGTGCAGCTAATTTTGAATCAAATAAATACAATACAAGATTGAAGGTTGATCTGAGCTCAGGGCAAAGAGTATATTAAACTTACTGAATGGATCCTTCGCGATGATGGAACCCAGTGTCTCCAGTGGTTCAGATTCACCCTCTTTGTTTACAGCCTTCACACGGAACTTGTACTCATGGCCAGGTATCAGGCCATCAACAGTCATTTCTGGTACATCGCTTTTACCAACAGGTATCCAAATTCCGGTATCAGGATCGAATTTCTCAACCAAATAGTGATCAATTGGTTCGCCACCGTCATCCTTTGGTTTTTTCCACTTCAGTTTGCAGCCGTCCTTGTGTATGTCGGATACTTCCAGAGGGCCTTCTGGTTTACTCGGCTTGGCTGTTATTAATTTTTAACAAATTCATATAATTAACATAAATAATTATTCAATTAACTCGTCCGATACTCACTTATTATATTTATTTGGAATTCAACTTGATCTTGGCCGTACAGATTGTGAGCAGTAATCTTGTATAATCCCGTGTCCTTGCGTTCGGGATTATCGTTGATATATTTAGTGTTGTAGGGCACGTTCTCAATGCGACTTGCAGATGAGGGATAAACGGACTTTCCATTTTGTGACCAACTTATTTCCGGAGCTGGCTCACCGCTCACGTTAACATCCAAGAATATTGGCTCACCAGCCTTGACATTATATGTGCGTATGTTACGGCGATCGATTTTGGGCGCAACTATTAAAATATGGTAACAATAATAATTATATTACCATACTAGATGAGATACCCCCCAAGTAGCTAGCAGGCTAACCCTAAGATGGTCAAGCTAGCCAGAATGGGGGCTAGCAGACCCCTAATAGGTCCTGAACCCTTTGTGGAGAGAGACGACTTCAGCAGTCGCATTGGTCTGAGACCACAGGTCTCAAATAAGCTAAACCCCTCCTAAGCGGTTTTCACTAGGACAGAACCGACTCAGAATACTCACAGGTCTGCTGACAGGGCACTTGGGCATTGCAAGCAGTGAAACCTGCCGTTTCTGCAACTATGAGGAGGAATCCTCTATGCATATACTAGCAGAATGCATAGCTCTATCTAGACGCAGATTCTTTTAGGGAAATATGTCCTACCAATTGGGGACATTGCATACCTCAACCCAACCAAAATCCTCGATTTTGTGCGAGAGATGGTTGATGGATGAGCTATAGATTTAGAAGGAGGTACACCCTATTAATAAATTAATGCTTGTATTTATTGCATCTATCATTTTTTCTTAAACTCCACCTGCTGAAACTTTAAACAGCCATAACTCTTGATCTTGCTTTGACTTAAGTTGAAAATCTGGTAATAATTAATAGGGTTAGTTAATAGAGCAAAACTTACGCTTTCTTGGCTTTGTGATGACTGATCTGCTCGCATCGGATGGCTCGCCAGGGCCAGCTGCATTAATGGCCTTAACCCGGAACTCGTACTCGCAGTTCTCGTCCAGGTTTGGCACTGTGGCCTTGCATTCCTCACCGAATGCCGGTGTTGGGACCTCAGCACCCTTGATCCATTTGTCGGTACCCTTTTCACGTTTCTCGATAACATAGCCAGTTATGGGAGAACCGCCGTCATTAAGCGGTGGTCGCCATACCAAATCAACACGATCCTTGTCCCAGTCAACGGGCTCCGGAGTGCCGGGCTTTCCTGGCTCATCGAATGGATTCTTGGCAATTATCGACTGTTCGCCGGTTAGTGGCTCCGATTCGCCTTCAGTATTAACGGCCAGAACTCGGAACTTGTACTCGTGACCGGGCTCAAGGTTGTTCAATTCTGCGAATGGTTCCTTGAAGCGGCCAGATGGCATCCAGCGGCCGGTTTCAGTGTCCATCTTCTCGACCACATAGTGCTCGATGGGCAAACCGCCATCGTCTAGGGGCGGGTTCCACTTGAGCTTGCAGCCTTCCTTGTGGACATCGGTAACACGCAGTGGACCTTCTGGCGGAGCCGGCTTGTCCAGTACGGTTACCTCGAACGATGCCTCATCATGGCCGGACTCGTTCTCGGCCTTGATTGTGTATTTGCCAGTATGCAGTCTCTTTGCAAACGGCACCGCCAGCTTGGTGCGATGCGATTCCATATCAATATTATGCTCATCACCGTCCTCGATGCGAGCCTTGTTGTGGAACCAGGTCTTGGTTGGCGCCGGCTCGCCGGAGACTTTGATGTCATAGCGAATATGCTGTCCGGCCTTGATGGTGATATCCTTAATATTGGTCCTGTCGATTTTGGGTGGTGCAAAACGATCTTTGGCTATCATTTGATCAGATGGCTCTGACGGCTTACTCTGACCAGCCTTGTTGACGGCCTTGACACGGAACTGATACTTGGTGCCCTCGATCAGATCATTAACACGCGCCTTGCAGTCTGGCGTTTGGGTTTCCATCACCTTTTGCCATTTACCCGTGTTGTCCTTCTTCTCGATGATGTAGCCCGTGATCGGAGCTCCTCCATCATCTTCCGGCTCACGCCATTTGAGATCTGCGTGATGGGCGGACCAGTCGGTGATTTGTGGCTTGCCAGGTGTATTCGCAGCATCGTATGGATTCTTGGCTGTTGTTGGCGTATCCGTGGTCAACGGCTCCGACTCTCCCTCGCTGTTGACAGCCTTGACACGGAACAGATACTCCTTGCCCTCGGTAAGGCCGGTAACGTCGGCTTCGGGTGTTTTCGTTGTTAGAACTGGCACCCAGCGTCCTGTTTCTGTGTCCATGCGTTCAACGACATAATGTTCAATTGGCTCGCCACCGTCATCCTCGGGCTTCTCCCACTTCAGGTGAACACCCTCGGCAGTAACATCGGAAACGGCCAAGGGACCTTTGGGCTTACTGGGCTTGCACAATACCTCCAGCTCAACTTCCACGGTATCCGTGCCCGAATCATTTTTCGCCGTGACGGTGTAGATACCCTTATCGGATCGCTTAACCTTCGGCATTATAAACGTGGTCTTGTATTCCTCATTTTCGATTTTGATCGTGTCGCTGGTCTTGATTTCGGCCCCATTATAGGTCCAAGTGATTTTGGCTGGTGGCTCTGCTTTAACGGCTGCATCCATGTGCAGCATTTGGCCACTGCGCATGATCTTCTTCTGCAGGTTTTTGCGATCGATGTGCGGCTTCAGGAAGCGGGGCTTCGCCACAACCGACTTGGACACATCGCTCGGCTCACTGGGGCCGGCTTTGTTGACGGCAACCACACGGAACTCGTATTCATGTCCCTCTTCAACGCCGGTAACGGTGCCTTTGGTCTTGTCACCTGGAACGGTGGCAGCATCGACCCAAGCTCTGCCCGACTTGTCGCGCATTTGAATAATGTATTTCTGGATGGGGGCACCTCCGTCGTTTTTGGGCGGATCCCAGGCCAGATCAACGAAATCTTTGTCCCAGTTGGTTGGCTCTGGTCGACCGGGCTTGTCGGGCTCATCGAACGGATTCTTGGCAATGATTGGCTTATCAGTCTCCAAGTCCTCGGATTCGCCCTCCTTGTTGACGGCGCGAACGCGGAACTTGTAGGGCTTACCCTCATGGAGGCCAATTACCTTGGCCTCTGGCTCGGCGCTCTTGCCACATGGCAGCCATTGGCCGGTGTGCGGGTCGAGTTTCTCGATCTCATAATAGTCAATGGGTGCGCCACCATCGTCGTCCGGCTTCTTCCACTTCAGCTTGCAGCTGTGCTTCGTGATGTCGTTGACCTCCAGCGGACCCTTTGGCTTGCCCGGCTTGCCCAGCACGGTGACGTCCAGTTCGGCCACATCCTCGCCAACCTCATTCGTGGCCTTAATAGTGTACTTGCCACTCTGCGGACGCTTTGCCCGCATAACAAAGAACTTGGTGTTGTAATCGACATTGTCGATTTTAATACCTTCCTCGTCGCTGACCACCGGCAATCCATCGAAGAGCCACTCGACTTTGGGGGCTGGTTCGCCCTTGATGTTAATGTCCAAGCTGATCGATAGACCTGCCTTCACAACCACAGGCTTCAGATTGGTACGGTCGATATGTGGCTTAACTGTACCCAAAAAAAAAAACGCATTTAGATTAAATTGCATCCACGTCAAATTTAAGTGTAAATAACTTACGGAATCTGGGTTTGGCCGTATGCCAGTTAGTTTGCTCAGATGGCTCAGAGGGACCAGCTTTGTTGACAGCACGTACTCGGAACTTGTACTGTTGGCCTTCTTCCAGTTTCTTGACGACGCCCTTGCAGATGGGACCGTCGGTTTCAGCGGCCTTGACAAACTCTCCGGAGTCCTTGTCCATGACTTCAATGATGTAGCCGGTAATGGGAGAGCCTCCATCCCGAATGGGTGGCTCCCACTTCAATTTGACATGATGCTCATCCCAATCCTCGAGCTCTGGCAGTCCAGGTGGTGCAGATACATCGAACGGATTCTTAGCTGTAATCGCTGATTCAGTTTCCAGTGGCTCCGATTCGCCTTCCTCGTTAACCGCCTTAACTCTAAATTGATAACGATGATTTGGATCCAGGCCCTTCACATCCATCTCGGTTTTCTCCGGATCAACAGATCCGGCTGGCACCCATTTACCCGTTGCGGTATCCATTTTTTCGACCACATATCCGGTGATGGGAACACCTCCATTGTCCTTGGGCTTCTTCCATTTGAGCTTGCAGCCCTCCTTATGGATGTCGGATACCTCCAGAGGCCCTTCTGGCTTCGATGGCTTGTCCAATATTATGACTTCCACTTCAGCTTCGTCAACTCCATTGATATTCTCAGCTCGCAGCTTGTAGACTCCACTCTCTTTACGGGATGGGTCCAACAGAGTAAGCTTTGTATTGTAGTCTTCGTTATCCAATCGCGTCTGTCCACTGGGTGTTAGTTCTTTCTCCTTGAATGACCAAGTCAGAGTAGGCGCCGGTTCTCCCTTGACATCCACGTCAAATTTAACCGTTTGACCAGCCCGCACCTTGATGGGTTTCATCTTCTCACGATTTATGGTTGGCTTAACTATGGAAGTTATTCATTAATTTTTGAAAACAAAGTTAAGTATCTGTTTTTGAATATTTGGAAGCAAAAGCACGCCAAAATACATACACTAAAGGCACATAAAAGTTAAATGGCTTGGCTTAACATAAGACAGAAGCGATACTCTATTTCTATAAAAATTACAACTAAATATTAAATATTATATCTTCAAATGCATTAATTAATTGCGAAGCTCTAAATATTTTGAGATCAGAGTAAGTCTTCTTACGATTTCTCGGCTTGGCCAGATGAGGATCAGTAGCATCGCTGGGATCGCTGGGTCCTGCCTTGTTGATAGCACGAACGCGGAATTGATACTCGTTGCCCTCGGTGAGGCCATCAACCGTTGCCTCTGGTGTTGGTGTCTAAATATTTGTGTAGCAAACATTTGATTTATTTAACTGTCATACATCATTTATATTATTTACTAGATAGAGGTGTGCATGAATGAGCTAAAACGAAGTTCGAAGCATTCATGTTCGAAAGGAATTGAAAGAAGTTGAATGCGAAGTCGAACGATTTTGATGGAGTTGAAGCGTTCGTTTCAGACTCAGTCGCACAACGTTCATAAGAAGTGGCACGAAGTGAATGAGTGAGAAAGCTACTTTGTTTTGAGTTAATTTTATATTTTCTTTTTTGCCTGCGTATTTTCTGTTGTTGTTTTCAAGTGAATATAGGAAAGAAAACAATAAAGAGTAATATACCGTTTATAAAATCTAAATTTAATTCTTATTATTTATAAGAGTTTTTAACCTAAGTCTCAATACATAATTTTATTGACATTGTCTGTATTGGTATAGGAAAAAATACTTTTCTGTTTATTCCACCAACCCAGACAATCAAAGTCATTATTCCATTGCGACCGACCCTGAGGAAAATTGCAACAAAGTGAAAAAATTCAGTCATTTGACAGTCAAAATTACGAATTATTCGATTGAATTCGGCCATTTCAAATTCATTATGCTCACATAGCATATTCCCTGATTCCCACTCATTCTGATAAGGAATTGTCATTTTAGAACTGACTGTCACTTACACTAAAACGAATTCAATTCGACATTGCTCGAGTGAATTCATATGAACTCAAACTTTGATTATAACATGATAACTGTAACATTGAAAATATATATAATGACTGTCATTTGCGACCTCTGTAACCTTTGATAACTTAACCTCATATTTGTCACCATGGATAGTATAAGAATGAAATACTTACGTCAGTGGTAAGAACTTCATCCCAGATCGGTGAGAATTTGTCCTTCTTTTCAATAATATAACCAGTGATTGGAGCACCGCCATCGTCCTTGGGTGCCTCCCATTTGAGCTTAACCATGTGCTCGTTGTAATCATCGATCTTAGGTGTACCTGGCTTACTGGCAGCATCATATGGATTCTTGGCTATTATGCTGCCATCGGTCTCCAGAGGTTCGGATTCACCCTCCTCGTTGATGGCCTTAACCCGAAACTGATACTCATGGCCTTCCTGAAGGCCCTTGACATCAAATTCGGTATCATTGCCAGAGGTTCGACCGACAGGTACCCAACGACCTTGTTTCTTATCGAATTTCTCGACTTGGTAGGCCGTTATGGGCTTACCACCGTCATCTTCTGGCTTTTTCCACTTGAGCTTGCAGCTGTCCTTGGTAATATCGTTGCACGTTAGGGGTCCCTTTGGCTTTCCAGGTGGACCCAGAACGTTCACCTCAACGGTCGCCTCATCGAAACCGTGCTCATTCTCGGCCCGAATCTTATAGACGCCAGTGTGCTTTCTCACAGCATCTATTATGGCTATTTTGGTATTGTGAGGAATATTCTTAATCTCAGTGTTGCTTGGCAGATCCTCGGGCTTCAGCTCAATGTCGTTCTGATACCATTGAACTGTTGGCACCGGCTCACCACGAATGTTCACATCGTACTTAATTGGCTTTCCAGCGCGTATCAATAGGGGCTTCAAGTTCGTTCTGTCAATGCGAGGCTTCACTGTAGGTGTTTAAAGTGGTATGATATGATTACAATTGCTGTTTAGTCAACAGTATACCCATATACCCTATATCGTCTAATTAAAACTCTATGGTTAAAGATGGTTAAAGATAATTTAGAGATACCTTATTATATTCTTTCATTTGCATTTCCATAAATTATTTCAATTTAAATAAAAATAAAATATATTTATGAAACTAAATAACTGAAGAAGGAACGAGTTCAATAATGGACAAATTCACTACAGACTTGACGACTTTCTGTTTACACTTCACAGATCACAGATTTTGGTGTCGATCATTTTGGAATTTTCATCCAGCAGCAAGTTATATTATGAGCCCTAATATACAACAATCTAGAACTCTGAGAACTATTTCGATGTAACGTTTAAAAGTCTGGAAAGGAAGAAGGTGAGTCTCGTTCAAGATGAATTTATATATAGGTGATGTATTCGTTTGACGTGCTTTCTTACGGTTGTGTTAAACTCTCAGCAAAAAAACATATGTCGCTCGAACTCGAGTCGTTTGGTTTGTGGTCCCAGAGATATTAAGAAGAGACAAATGTGGATTAATGCAACAGGAACTGTGGGAGCTTGCACCGATGAGCAGCTTCCACAAAGAGAGCAACAGGGATAACAGTGTCGATGCTGATGGCTAACAGGAGCTTAACATATGTCTATTAAGTGTAAGAACAGTAGACGAGTACCGAGCGACCAAACATAATAATTTTTATGTATATCTATCCAAGATGTATTTATTACACCTTGTATCTATCTCTGTCGTCTCTCTCATGTCAGACTCTCTCTGACAGATTCGCCCCGAGAGAGAGCGAATACATCACCTATATTTAAATTCATCTTGATCTCGTTCTGAATGTCGACAGACTACTTTTAAAATATAAAAAATTGTAAAAAATCGGTTTAAGAATTCTAACGAAATTTAGAAAATATGAAAAGAATTGTAAAAATATAAATAAATCAAAAAGTAAGTAGTACGAGAATTAGGTAACAAGTGATAACCAGTGAAATGATTTGTTAAATACTTACATTTCTTGTACTTGACGATCTGTGGCAGACTTGCGTCAGAGGGTGGAGATGGACCGGCTTTGTTGACGGCAATGACACGGAACTCGTATTCACCATATTCTTGCAGACCGGCAACAGTGGCCTCCAATTGATCGCCGGGGATCTCGATGGCCTTTTCCCATTCTGGCTTATTTTTGTCCTTCTTTTCGATGATGTACTTTTGAATTGGGGCTCCGCCATCATTGTTAGGCGGTGTCCACTTCAGTTTGACACTTTGGTTGTCATAGTCAATGACTTCAGGAGTGCCCGGCTTGTTGGGCTCGTCGAAGGGATCCTTGGCGACGACACCGACGAGTGTTGTCAATGGCTCGGACTCGCCCTCCTCATTCACAGCTGAGACACGGAACATGTACTCGGAGCCGGGATTGAGGCCAGTGACATCGAAGCTCGGGGGTTCCTTTTCACCCGGCGATCGTCCGACCCGCACCCATTTACCAGTTGCCGTATCCATTTTCTCGACAACATACTCCTTAATTGGCACTCCGCCGTCGTCTTCGGGTTTCTTCCACTGCAGCTTGCATCCGGTTGCGGTGACATCGCTGACAGCGAGAGGTCCCTTCGGGGAACTGGGTTTGCCCAGAACAATTAGCTCCACAGTCTCCCGGTCAACGCCGTTGCGATTCTCGGCCTTCAGGGTGTAGAGTCCACTGTCTTGGCGCTTCACATTCGTGATGACAAAGTCCGTGTGGTAGTCGACTTTCTCGATACTGATGCGATCTCCAGTCGTGAGTGGAACATCATCTCGCCAGCTCCAGTGCAATTCTGGTACAGGTTCTCCGGTGACGTCCACCGACCACTTGTGAGTTCGTCCACTCTTGATTGTGATCCGCTTGAATGTGGATCTGTCAATTTGTGGCTTCACTATTGTTCGATAGGATAAAAAGTGTGTACAACCCATGAATCATTTTGAATCTATTCAAATTTGCAGTGCGAAAACAATGAATATCTTCTTACGTACTTATTTAAAAGCGTTGGCAGTATTAAAGCTGTTGCAATATTCTGTGAAATGAATTAATTAAGCCCAAGCTCTAAGCAGCTAAGTAAGCTAAGTAATTTTCAACATTAATGATGGTTTATTATTTCCTGAAAATGTTCTGAAAGCGGGCTAGTTTATGATTTGATAATGATTAAATATGTTAAGCCAAAGCCAAGTAAATCAAATGTGCTAAACTTAAATTAATTGCTAACGAAGTTACTTACGGTTCTTGTGCTTGCAGAGATGGTTGTCCGTGGGCTGGGAAGGTTCGGAAGGTCCGGCTTTGTTGATCGCTCGGACGCGGAACTGATAGACCATTTTCTCCTTGAGGCCCTCGACCTTGCACTCGGGATTGGGGTCCTCCGTCTTGGCCACTTCAGTCCAAGCGGGTGAGAATTTGTCCTTCATTTCAACCACATAATGGGTGATGGGCCGTCCTCCGTCAGATGGGGGTCTCTTCCATTTAAGAGACACACTCTTGTTGTCATAGTCGTCAATGACTGGCTGACTGGGGGGACTGGGGGGATCGTATGGATTCTTGGCAAGAATTGCGTCCGTTGTCTCCAGCGGCTCGGATTCGCCTTCCTTGTTGATGGCCTTGACGCGGAACTTGTACTTCTTGTTCGGAGTTAGGCCCTTGAAATCAAACGAGGTCTCGTTGGGACCGACTTCGCCGGCTGGAATCCAGCGGCCAGTTTCCTCATCCATGCGCTCCAGGGCATAGCCAGTGATCTCACAGCCACCGTCGTCGGAGGGTCGCTTCCACTTCATCTTGATGCGATGGGCGCGCACTTCCTCCGGCTCGAATGGCCCGCCTGGCGCCAATGGACGATCGAGGACAATAACCTGTGCCTCCGACTCAATGGTGCCCGAACTATTGGTCAGCACCAACTTGTATTTGCCGGTATCCTTGCGCACCGTCTTCTTGATGGTGATCGACGAGTTGCGTTCGAGCTGCTCGAGGCAGATGCGCTGATTGTCGAACTTGATCGGCTGTGCATCCTTTAGCCAAGAAGCCGTTGGCTCTGGCTCACCATCGTACTTGATATCGTATCGAACAGTCTGTCCCTTCTTGACAGTGATGTTCTTGAGGCCGTCGCCAACCAGGAATGGCTTGACGAAACGGCACTTGGCAATAATGGCCTTAGTCTTGTCGCTGGGCTCGCCAGGTCCCGCCCGATTAACAGCACGGACTCGAAATTCGTACTGCTGGCCCTCTTTCAGGTTGTCGACGGTTGCCGTTCTAGCATCGCCCGGCACTTCCTTGCCGGCCACCCAATCGTTCGAGAACTTCTCCTTGTATTCAACAATGTAGGATGTTATGGGATCGCCGCCATCACTGTCGGGGGCCTCCCATTTCAGATCGGCGTGATCCTTATCCCAGTCGGTAAGATCAACCGCCTTTGGCTTGCCGGGCTCATCCCACGGATCCTTGGCAAGTATCGAGTTCTTGAAGGTGGCCGGATCAGATGGACCTATCTTGTTGACAGCACGCATACGGAATCTGTACTGCTTCTTTGGCACCAGGTCCTCAATTTTCTTGAGACATGGCTCACTTGGTAGAACCTCAGCGACAGGCTCCCAGCCTTGTTTCTTGCTCAAATCCTGGCGCTCGATCACATACTTTTGGATCGGACTGCCACCATCATCTGCTGGCGGCTTAAACTTGACGACACACGATGTCTGGTAAACATCGGTGACATCCACATCCTGCGGTGGTTGTGGAGCGTCTTGGCAAATAATGTTCACATCCTTCGTATCTTCGCCCTGTCCATTCGATAATTTGATTTGATACGGACCCGATAGGTCCCTCGATGGTTTCTTGATTTTGAACGTAACCTTATCGTCGGTTACCGCAACCTCGACATCCTTGACGGGCAGCGGTTTTCCGTCCTTAATCAGTTTGGCCTCAACTGGAGTTTGTTTAGTACCGCTTACTATACATAGAGATAGAGACCAAATTGGAGGGAATGTGTCAATATAATTTTAAGAGAACCTCAAACGAATTCCAAGACTTACAAGCCCAAAGAAACAAAGGACTATGAATAAAAGTCAACTTAATAATTATAAAGCATTAATTAGGAAATTTTACAGAGTCAAAAGATTAAGAAAATTATTAGCTTTCACTATTTAGATTTCTAAGTAACTTTAAACTAATATATTAATG
This sequence comes from Drosophila quinaria, assembly GCA_035047525.1. Taxonomy (NCBI): domain Eukaryota; kingdom Metazoa; phylum Arthropoda; class Insecta; order Diptera; family Drosophilidae; genus Drosophila; species Drosophila quinaria. The sequence continues at coordinate 521,922 of JAWNPO010000488.1, read as the reverse complement.
AACAAGTTACCTTTGAATGGCACTTCAATGATTACAGGAGCACTTATTGGGCCAGCAAACTCATCGGGGCAATCAATGTTGGGTCTGCTCTCGCCCTTGCGTACGGAAAGCTTACACACTGAATTCAGCTGTCCAGATTCACAGGTAATTTCACCTGCATCTGACAGATCGAGACTGTTGAATACCAGTTGGTGTTTGCCACCGCCCAAGTTTTTAATCTCAATACGTTCATTAGGCACAATTGGCTCCCCATTGAACTTCCAGTCGCATGGGGCTGTCTGATCCTGTAGCTCCACATCCAAAACGAGTTTCTCACGCTCCACAGCATCAGTGTCCTTGAGTTTCTTGTTGAACCGATTTTGATCTAAAATAGTTGAGATTTCACATTTTTAAGGGAATGATACATAGGTACTACAGTGGTCTAGTTTGTATATAGGTATTAGAAGTCTGCACGGCTGCATTTAAACTGAGTTATGAGTGGAATAAATTCAAAGATTCAGTACTCATCGATTGAAAACTCAGTACTGAGTACGAATGAAATAAATGAAGCAAATATTTTCAAAGTACTCAGAATACAACTTATTACATTTACAGTTAATATTAATATTTAATTAAAAGAAACTAAAATGACGGCACTTGACGCCCTCACTCAATTTTTTCGGTTTCAATTCATTCATTCAATTCATTGATAGACGAAGCTGAACTCATTCAATTCAGTTGGGCATGAATGTCTCATTTGACGTTTTGAATGCAGCCATGCAGACCTTTGAATAGATGTTAAAGATCTTACAGTTGATGATAATTTCAGCGTCAGTCTTATCAGCATTTGTCGTGCACTTGAACTGGCCGGCATCAGTGACTTTACAGTCCTTGATGACAAGCTTGCGCTTTCGGCCATCCTTGATGACCTGCATACGCTTGTCGGGCTTAATTTCCTCATCATTGCGGAACCATTGGACATCGCCCTGGGCATCGTCAATTTCACAGGCGAGCGTTATTGTGTCCTTCTCAATGCACTGCTGTGACTTGAGGACCTTGACAAACTTGTAAGGATATTCGACCACAGTTAGAGTCGTTTCGGTCTTGTCTGGTTGCTTGTCCAATTGGCATCGATATTTGCCAGTGTCTTCCAGGACAGACTCCTTGATGATGAGCTTCAGATTGCCGTTAATGTCCTTCGAGATCAAATAACGCGGATCGTCCGACTCGAGCTTGGTATTATCCTTGAACCAATGCACATTTGCCATGCTACTGCTCACGGCACACTCCAAAGTCGTCTCATGCCTGGTGAATCCTTCGACCTTCTTCTTCAGCGGCTTGGTGAAGGTATATGTGGGATCTGCTTCCTCGACATTCAGGAATGCCGTGCTGGAAACGCCTCCGATTTCAATAGTGTATTTACCAGTGTCCTCAACCTTGGGCGTTGTGATTATCAACTGGTATGTATCGTTCTCCTGCTTGAACTTAAATTTGCTGCCTGTAAACACCTCCTATGATGGGCCCAACATTTAGTTAAAGTTATTTTCATTCAGTTTAAAAATACACTAGTGATGTAAAATTGACCCAAACAATAATTTATTAAATATGCAATACTTTGAATTCAAATGACAAAAAGTTTTTAAATTTCTCATAATAAAAATGTAAAATGAGAAGTAAAAATAGGAAGGGAGAATTTGATGATTTTTGAATGGATAATTTACATCACTAACTTATGTATATTTCAGCGGTCGGGAGCCGCTGGCTCCCGGAGCCATTGCGTGCCCACCGCTGGTATAGTTCATTTAGTAAGTACTTATGAATACTTACATCCTTGCGGAATAGCCATTTGGGCTTGCAATTCGGCTTGCTGAATCGCGCTTCGAATACCACTTTCTTATCCTTTCCTTCCTTGGCGAACTGGTCGATCAGAGGACTCAGGAATGACTCCACCTTCTACGCTTATTCGATCGATGTTGTTGTTGTTGTTTTCAATCATTTTTTCAGTTTGTTTGTTTGTTTTTTGGTGTTTTTGCGTTGTCAAAAATGGGTAAAGATGTCAAACGACAGCAAATTTGATATACGATTACAAAGCGCTCATAAATAATATAATGTGGTACACAAATGCCTTTTATATTTTATTAGTCTAGCAGATGTGTGCTACTATTATTTAATTTAAAGGTACAAGTACCGGTTATTGTGAATACTTTGAGAATGTACGCATGTACTTATTGTAGTTAACAAAAGAAAAATTTAAGAAATACAAATACAAATCAAATCAAAAAACAATATTTCGATTGACATTTTGATTGAGATTCGGGTATAATAATAAACACCTATTGCTTTATTTCTCAGAAATGTCAATGCACATATGTTCGATTTATACCCAAATTCGACTACAACAAGTGTGTTTAAATTTCTCAAAATTATGTTGACATACTATTATTTTGAAAAAACACATATTTATTTAAATTTATTCTTGCTTGTAGTGAACATTGGGTATTGTATTTGTCAGTTTCAATTTAAAGAAGTAGGACTTTTAAAATTAAAGAATGGCCTACTCCTTATTATTGTTGATCAGATAGTGATAGAATTATGTTAAAATAAGTAAGCAAGATCAGCAATAGTATTTGTACTTATTCATACAATACATATTTGTATGTATTCACAAATGAATACAAATACTTGTTAGTCAAAAATGATGATATCAATCAATGTGCATACTTAGAAAACTTAATTCTATGTATGTATTTCGAACGTGTCGTATATCAAATTCGAAATAAAATTGAAATATTTGTTAACCGATATTTCATTACAGTTACAGTTCGCACATAAATTATATGATAAAATGAGCAAAATTATGACTTTTATGCAAGAAATAACAAAATGCAAATGGCAGAAGAATTAGCTAATTAATAATCCGGAATGTCTAAAATAATAAAACTGGAAATCTTGAAAATCTTGATTTCACATTCACATTAAATTCTTAACACTCAAAAGTAAAAAAAAAAAAGTAGAGATACAAAATCGCCAGTGCCCAGATCAGATCTGAGATACTCTACCGCGTACCCCAATATAAAGTGCGTAGTATGCTGATGTTACAAAAATTGCACATATTTATAATATTGACCGTATTTGGGCACATATTTGAGCATAAAAATCGATAGTACATCCAAAGTCGCCAAAAATCAAGAAACAAGTATCGTTAACTGCAATGGAAAATTAATGTTTACAATATCGATAATCGATAGACTGCTTGGGTTATACATATACAGTGAGTGTATACAGAAAGTATCTCGGATTTGAGATTAGAGATTAAGAGCGCACCTCCTCACGTCGAAACGGATGCAACGTCGGCCAATCGGGGATCAGCTCAGCTAGGGAAGGCCTGCGCGATGATGGCGCCTGTATTTGTATATCGTACATTATAGTGATGAGTTCAGTTTAGTTCAAATAATACATAATATTTCGGAGATAAATTGAAGTTGGAAGAACTCTCTCGAAATTCAATTACCTAACAATGATACCATTGTAAAATTAATAAACATTTTAATTGATTTTGTTCAATTTCGTACGATTGTTAGAATTTTCACTCAGTTAAACTAAAGCTAAGCATAAAATGAAAACTATTACTTGATAAACTCTATTGTCGACTTTTGTTAGTCATTGGTCTGAACTCGGGAGCACTACAAATAGATCAACACTATTAGAGTCGACCTACTTAGTTGATCACCTAAATGTGCGAGTAAAAAGTTGGGAGCAGCTGCTACCTCCCGGAGCCCATGCATGCCCACCGCTGGTCTACACTATGTGAAAAACGTATTTTACTATCGATCTGTAAATGAGTGGTGAGTATTTGATAAAAGATATTTTAATTTGATCAAACATCAAGGTAACGAAATTACTTAGACAATTCTTTGTTTAATTGTTTTTAAACACTCCCGGATTAACTCAAGAGTTAATTGTCAACTTGAGCTTAGAGACTTGTCGATTTACCAACATCGAGCAGAAATAGTATTACTGCGCAAACAATGAGCTTATATCTCTTTTTAGAATGCGACATGCCAATGATTCGTAAAATTACTACATTGTCGTTTGATGTAGTAATTTTAAATTTGTAAATTGTAAATTGTAATTTGTAAATTATTGAAGCAAATATGAGAGATTTAGAATGAAAACAATATTCTGTTGCCTTACCCTTTCGACTTTCTTTAAAGCCGGCAGTGGTTTTTCAGTTTCTTTAAGATCGCCCCAATTGGGGTCTTGTTCTTCTTTGTCCCATTTTTGATAACGACGTTTCTTGAGCATGGCACGGAAGTCCATGCCACTTGAGTCCGAGACATACAACTGCATCTCGGCCGAGTCCTCGCCGTGTATATTCGAAACAACAACTCGATACTTGCTCTCATCGTTCGGTTTGCACTTACGCATACACAATGTGATTGTGTTCGTTTGGCCATCGGTTAGGAACTTGTAGCGACCCCCCTCGAGGATCTCGCTAACTCCCTTGTAGAACTTAAATGTGGGCGCTGGATTGCCCTCGACACCCACCGTAAGGTAAGCCGTCGAGTCTAAATTTTGATGTACACGGAAATAGAACAACAGTATGTTATGTTTAGTTACTCATGCATATACAGAAAGGCGTAATGTATTTGGTGGATAATTAATATACATATTTACTTGCTACATTTTGGAATTGGCGACATCCATTAGATTCAATTAATAATAAATAGTTTAAATATTTAATTTGCAAAGATATATTTAAACAGAAATTTACATTTATCAATGAATGCATTGAAATTATCTTGGAATTATTTGAAAACTTAATAGCTCCTCCCATTAATTTTTTGACCCATTCCCACTGTTCCATAATGTTAATTGATTATTCATATCAGAGATCGCAAATAACGGTTATGAGTCGAAAAAAATATAATTTTTTTTTACATTTTTTTGATTTAAATTACTTTCAGCTCTTATTTTTAATTTTTATAATATAAAGTGAAAAAAATTAAAATATTTCAATTACAAAGCTACGCCACAACATTGATATTAAAAAATAAAAAATTAAATAAAAGTTAAATAAAACTTTAAAAAATTTAGATTTTATTTTTTAATTTTTATTTTGAAAGTTGCAAATCAGAGTTATGGTATAACTTTTAAAATAAAACCATTATTTTAATTATTGTTTTATAAGTAACAAATAATAGTTACTTTTCAAATGTTTCATTTAAGTCGGCAAATAAGTCTTATTTCATAATTTTTTTCATTAAACTTGTAATCGTTACGATCCCTGGTCATTAGATCATCATTATTATCCCTTAAAATGTTCAATATATCTACCCGATGGTTTTTTTTCCCAATTATTATTTATATAAGCATTCCACATTTAACATTGTGAATGTATGTATGTATGAATGTATGTACGAATGAATGTACAAGTAACAGAGGATTACATACCTTCGACCACGGAATACGATTCCTGTACATCGATAATCGATGGTGGTCCACCATCGCCGGAATCGCGCAGGGGAGTGGAAGGCTTGTTGATAAGATCCTCCAAGTCCTGGACACTTGGTCTGCGCACATCGATAGAGGGACGTCTCCGCTTTTGGGGACAATCACAATCACAACCACGTCACACATAAATTGTGTAGGACAAAACAAAAATGACACATAGAAGGGTCAGTAAGTCAATGTATGTTGTAGCCATTTTATTTTGTAATGGAATAAATAAAAATCTGATTAATTTATGAATACAATTTATACACTCGTCAAAATACGTATAGCATACAAACGTCAAATCAAAAAACACATTGCATACTACATTCTGCAAACTACGGAGTAGGGTAAACAGGTACTCAAAGGTTTCAAATGCCATATTACCGAACTGAAACATTAAACTACAATACGATATAATAAATATTATGAACACAGAAACTATGTAATACTGAAAACGACTTTGTACTTATAGAATATTATATTAGACAAAAGTTTAATAAATGACATTATTTAAATGAGATTAGCACTGATTTAATATTAAACTCATGAACATGATGAATTTATTAAATATATGTATATTTATCATTTAAGTATGATCTTGTGTTCTTAACTAAGGTTACGCGTTCAAAGTTACTTAACTACTTATTTTATTTTAGTCTTTCAAATGCCAGTTAAATTAAAGAAATGGTATAAATAAATGGTATCCTGACTCTAGGGAATAAACGGGGAAAGAAGATCTTCAAATATGGATTCCCAATAAATTGTGTTTCCCCTTATGATATAGCAATTGAGGTTTCACTTAATAATCTGGATATTACAGTCAAAAATTATTGAGAAACCATTTAACTGGATGGTGAAATTTTCCGCTCTTCTGGTTGGAAAATATTTCGTATTGAGTACCAAGTATTAGCAAAGGTTGTTTCGAATAATATAGCGCCTTGTAAAGAGTCCATTCAATTCGGATGAAAATGAATTTAAAATAGAACTATTGTGTATTCAGTTTAAAAATTATTTTCAAAGATTTCAACCAAATCCGCAATTTATCAAGCCGTATGTATTGTCATTCATTGTGACGTTACAACGCCAGAAGTATTTGGTCTGATGCAAAAATTACAATTTAAATACATACGAGTATGTTGTTGTTCTTTTATAAATAGTCATATACACAAATGAAAGGCCTTAGAGGGGCCCTTTTATTATTATTTACATTTACATAATTATTAAGGTCAATCACAAATAGATTTATATACAAAAGTCGAGATGCACATATGTATACAGTCGTGAAATAATCAATATTTACAAAATATGTAGCACCTGAGTATGTTATATACGAGTTTTCAGAATTAAATCATTGATTAACAAAATGAACTCAAGCGAAAAATAAGATTTTAAGTATAGAAATGTGATAATTTAATCACGATTTAAGACCTGTTTCGTATCCCCCATTTCGCCTGGTCTCTGTTGTTTTTGCTATCAAGATCAAGATTCAAAACAATAAAATTAGTAATAATGTCGAAATTGTTAAAATAGATTTAACTTGTAAGATAGCTTTCTGTTCAGTTTGTCCAAACACTTCACTCTCTCTAAATATTGATAAGGAATACCCAAGAAAGACCCGGATATACGTGCATACACTTTATACCTAATGTGATTGATTAATTGAGTGATTTGATGATTGATGAATGTGAGAATTATAATTTTATAATTAAATTTTAAATCAATATGAATTAGTAAATATAATGACATCCGTTTTTATATCATTCCAGTAGTCATATCGGGATAAATAAATTTTATTCATGAAATTGAATTTATTATTAAACTTAATCTGTTATTATCGTCGTCCGAATAGATAATTTCGAATTTCAAAATACGACTAATAAAAATACATTCTTGTATTAAGCATTAAGTTTAATATCTGCTTAGCTGCGATCTAAATATATCTTGTAAATTTTCGTTTTTTTATCGGATAGCTAAGCAAATGTCAGCAAGTATGTGTGTATGTAATCTTAGGGTGTGTGTGTATGAATGTGTAAGTGTTTAACTAACTACTGAATGTTAATTTCATCAAAATAAATTCGATCATTATTTACTACAATCTACATATACAGACATGTGTCTGGTTATTGGTACAGGTGTCTTTATACCAAGACTGCAAACAGTACCTAAATAAAATCAAAACCAAACCAAATTAAAATTAATATTGATTCCAAATTGTTTTTTAATTACAATTTTTTATGTTAGTTTTCAATTGTTTATTAAAAATCAAAATCATCAATGCTCTAAAAATATTTTATATTGTATTTGTGCTCTAGACCAGTGGTGGGCACGAAATCTGAATGTGTTAGCGGCCGCTTGCTCCCGGAGCTATTGCGTGCCCACCGCTGCTCTAGACTTGCAGCCTTGGTTGTTACTAAGTAAAATAATGCTTTTGCGATGTGTGTAATTTTCGGAATTGAATTGGCAGCTCGCAAATTGAATGCAAGTACATACTAAGTATATTTATGTATTTATTTATTTATGTGCAGGGATGTGAGCATTGCCGAGCAGGGTTTGTCTCACAGGGGTTTGTTAAGAAAGAGTAATGTGAAAAAAAGAATGCGTCCAAAATACTACTATAAAACATAAGAAAAGAAAAGAAACGTAGAAATAAGCAGAGCTAACTCTCACCTGTCCTTCACCAACCTCGCCTGGCCTCAACAACTGTAATATTTGTGTTTAAATTAAATAAAATTAAATGCTGGACAACATTTAGTTGCAACTTGATCATTTGAAATCTGAGACTGAGACTAAGGTGACTGAATACTTATGTAAGTGAGTGTAGTGTGTGGCGATGAAAAGACCTGCATTTAATTCTACCTACAAATCTTCGTAAACTTGCTTATTGCTTATTAATATCCCCGTTTAATGCTTGAAATTGGATTTGTTAACCAGACCTCACATATGTATGTAGTTATTTATCCAAAGATGTCATCAAGGATGGGTTCAGATACGTTTCTAAATGATTTTGAACTGAACTGCGCACGATTATCTCTTCAAACGCGGCACACGCAACTGAATGTTTGCCTTTGATTTTGGGACAAATTTCTCACAATAATTATAATGATATATTGCAGCCGTTCACTTCGATCTAATCTTTGGTATATCTACATACATATATACATACGTATATAGTATACTCTATGTTGGGACAGATTCCGATTCCGATTTCGATTTAATTTGTGCTGCACAATACTCTAAAATGAATTCACAATATCCATATGTACATATCTGTGTGCAGAATGTGTAGAAAATATTCAAAAAATATGAATGCCAAAAATTGAAGGGCAAACAGAGACGAAGATCAGCTAATGTAATATGTAAATGTACGTATGTACCTCACATATCTAGGCATCATGTAAGATATTTGGGGCTTCATATGTATCTATTTTTAATTTATTTGAATTTACGAGAGTTAGAGATTTAATCTATTATTAGAAAAGGCCACACATACATACCATACATACAAATGTATGAATGTAATTATGGATGTGTACATTGATGTACAGATTAATATGGATGTTCCAAATCTAAATTGTTTACAATTTCAAAAGTCAAATATAGATGACATCCCCACATCATAAAGTTAAGTGGTATTTTTAAGCTTCTGTAACAATAATTTGAAATTAGAGTAATCCTCTGATTTGTATCCTAAGATATTCCTAATCATTTTTGAAGCTCACTACTCTTATACCTCAGTAAAAGAATTATATGTGAAACATATTTTTGTTGAATTATAAATGCACAAGTGCATGTTAAAAAATTGGTGGTATGCAGTTTTAATGCTTATAGTAATAGAAAACTAAAACCAGTAAAAAAGTTATTATATAAGTGATTTCTTATATTTTGTTCAAATTAATGGTTTAATTAACTTGAATTTATTAAATTTGCTACATATGATCAGTTTTATGTACTGTCAGTTTCGATACAAAAAAAAAACACCTCTTGTCTGACAAATATATTTCAAAGCATAAATTGATTTAAATTTTTGGTGTTATTTATGTCGATATAATGATTTATAAGGTATGTTCTTCGGATGATTAATGATATTTATGGTAAATGTGTAATACAAGTATATGTTAAATTAGATCCTATACGGTTGAGGTTGGTAGTAGTAAAAATATCTTTAAAAAGGTAAAAATAAATAAATACTGCTGCAGATGGTATTGAAATAGAAATCAACACGATAGAATATACCTCACTATATAGTAAATGTAATTATTGTTGGTCGCTATAAAGTTGTACTATTGATTTTTGGAGTCTTACCCGTGTATCCATGACTTCGCCGGGGCGGAGTTTCTTCTGTATTTGTTGATTGATTGATTGATTGATCATACATATTTATGCGGCAGACATACGTATGTATATAGAGTGCGTGCATGTGTGTGAGCGTGTATTGCATATAATAAATATGTATGTATACCAAGTGGATCGATTGGTGGGTTGTAGGTTGGTTTTTGATTGGTTGTAGGCAAAAAGGAGGATTTTCAATTTATTTGTATTCGATTTGTTGATTTTAGTTTGGTTTGTTGATCGGTTGCGTTGAGTAACACGGGTTGTGGCAGGTGGGCAATAATATCAATACCAATATCAATATCAATATTCAATATCATTTGTTGTGACGTTGGTTGTGGTGTGATTGTTGTTGTTGTTGTTGGTGGTGGTGTTGTTGGTATTTTTAGTTTTTTTTGTGGACAATGGTCAATGTCAGACATGGTACATAAAAGGGACATAGGAAATACACATGAGATTAGCTACAGTTTTAACAACTACACGTAACACAATTAAATACAAGCAATCAGTTAATTACAGTATACGCTTGTTGTATTTGTATGTATATGTATATAGGGATATGTTTATGTATATGTTTATGTTTATGTAAATGCCTATATTTTAACACAAGTGTCTTAGAAAATAATAAAACCATCTATGGTAAACTCGCCCCATAAGTTGTTGTTCAGATACAGATACAGATACAGATACAAATATCAAAGTCCTCCTTAATATGTAAATATTATGGCAAAAGCAGTTTACAGTACAGTTTGTCTACTAAAATGACAACTGATTACAAGCAAAACTATATTTGCGAATTATGGTATTGTAAAATTAAGCGTATGATATCGCCCAAAAACTTCTTAAAAATATTATCAGAATAATAGCATATAAGAAATAGATAGTTCTCACTACATGTAGTAATTGTTTCATAATAACGTCTACACATTCCGGATATTTATAAATTAAGCTGGGTATGTATTCTATGCAAAACTATGGAATATCAACAATTACACTGCATATATGTATGTATGTAATTGATGAAATGACTCATTGAAACTACATTTATGTACATTTTTACATATACGGCAAAGTCTAAGGAAAGCAATTTCAACAGTAAGAGCTTTCGATGGATTGGGCAAAATAAGTACATGAATTGTTTGTAACTGTAAACACTATACAAGGATAAGCAATATTTTCAATTAAAATAATTTTTAATCAAATACTAGAAACACTAAATGTATCGTTATATTATCAATCAAAAAGTCGTTACTTTACTTTAATATGAATACAAACTAAAATAATAATATTAATTTGAAATTCGATTGAAATATTGAAATATTGCTCATCTAGTAAAGTCACGGTTGTCATGTTTCAAATTCTTCCGATCATATTGTTTTTTATTTCTGCAGTGGGCACGAATTTTGAATTCGGGAGCACAACAATAACACATCAACAACAACAGTATGTCTTTTGTGCGACTTCTCGGCAGAAATAAGAATTGGGAGCAGTCGCTGCTCCCGGAGCCACTGCGTGCCCACCGTTGCAGTAAAGTATGTGCCATTGTGCTCTTAAATGAGGAAATCCATCTACTTATATTCATATGCTGTTCATGACTTCTCGGCCATAAAGAGCATATTAAGCCTGATAAGCTGATAGCTGATGTGTAGTATCAAATTTACCTCGTCATTGATGATCAGGGACGGTCGTCGGCCCATGTCGGCTGGAGGGATCAGGGAGCCACGTCGACTGGGCGGCTCTGGCGCCAGTGATGGACGCTTCTCGCGGATCACCTCGATCTTGGGTGGCTCGCCGGCAGCAGGCGGCTGCATCATTTTTGGTACTTTAGCTTTGTCCTCCTGCATATGAAAAGTGACAGACAGACACTTGAATATTGATCGATTTCAATACGAGTATAAACAAAAACGAAATATTATCTTCGGCAAACTCGAAGATTTGACACGCCTGCAGACCATGTAGAAATACCAAATAAAGTTCAGATATCTGAGGAACCAATATAAATATCTACACTAAAGAAATCGACGGTTCAGAGAGTTTAAACTAAACTAACAACAATTAACTTCCTTCACAAAATTTAGTAATAATAATTCACTTAGTATACCTGATATAGTATAGTATATCGATTTGGACCAAAATTGGTTCACTTTATTGGGGTCATGGCTCTGCAGGAGTATAAAAACTATTTTCTTTTAACTGAAACATTATGAAAAATATATATAACAAAGAAGGAGACGTTTTCTAAGTGTCTTCCATCTTCCAAATATTTTATACATACTTACACATTATACATACTAAAAATAATACTAAATATATACATACTGAGATACATGAACTTTATGAAATTGGACATGCTATAATCAATACGTTTTACATTTTCGAGGGAAAAGTTACAAGATTTGTACATATATGTATATGGTATGTAGTGAGGGTGTTTTTGAAATTATAGATGTATAATCAGAGTCTTCAGAAACTTGTTTACGTACCGCCACTGTGAAATTGAAGGTGCTTGCCATATTGACATAGGTTGCTAGGCTAATCCTTCTGGTATGATGATACTTAATAGTACTTGGATAGACGATTCGGTCGATTAGTTGAAATCACACACAGTTACATTACGAATTGAATTTTCTATGATCGTTTTGAGTGCTCGTTTTTCCTTTTGAACAGAATTTTGTTCGCGATATGCAAAATGTGTGGTTTTATGTGAATGTATTCAATTCAAACCGTTTGTCAAGAAAGACAAGAGGAGACAGACATCAAACATTTGGATAGGTATGTATACAAGATATGAGTTCATATATTTTTGACAAAAGATTTTCACACATTAAAATATAAAAATATAATTTTGTATATGTATATTTATGCATATATATAATATACATAACACACAAAGTTGAGAAAATTGAAAAGAAAGCTGCCTCCGATTCCGATTCTGAGAGTATACATAACCAAACATGTATATAAATATACATATTTATATATGAATGTATATAAACACATGCACATACATATAGATATGTATGGTTGATTCTGTTGTGCAATTTAAGCATATTCTTGCTCTGGTATACTTAAATACATAAGTATTAATATCAAAATAATATATGTTTATGTATGTAATGTATAGATATAATAGCGTTAGTTATACTAAATATTTATGTACAAATAATATGGTTAAAAATAATATGGTATTGGTATTGAGTATCATAAAATTATACACACAAAAACAAACTTTACCTTTGGATTTTCCTCAGATAGTTTGACTTCTGGCACGTCCGGGGAGTTAATAACGGGTGTGGATTTCTCGGGTTTAGTTTTTTCGATATCGACACGCTCATATTTTTCTAACTTGGGGCGTTCATAATCATCCGAAATGGTGGGTATGGGTTCAGGCTTTTTCAAATCAGATATTTGGGCTTTGGTTGCTTTCATGGGACTGAATTGTTCCGTCACATTTGCCTTAACCAAGCCAAATATTGTTGATTATAGTGGATAAATAAATAGGAGTTTACAAAGTTTAGTATGAATCTAGTTGAGGTACAAGCAAAAATATTCTATATTATACTATTTCCAATATAGACGGTAATCGACGGACTCTGTTTTAGTCAGTGTGGTCAGCATTCAATTAATTACTATTTTTTTAAGTTTAAATCTGTCAACAAAACAATGAAAATAAACAAGTTTTTTTTTTTTTTTTAATTATTAATTGCTTCCCAAGAAGCAATCAGTGAAAACTATACTGTCCGAATTTCGAGATAATACTGACACTGACTTTTTTATAAAAAAGATATTTTCTTATGCTTAAATATTTGAAGATAATTTCTGAAATAGTTATGTAGAGATCATGACAGAGCGAAGGAAAAAGATGTAAAGATAAAAAGAGCAAGACAAGAAAGGAGACAATAGAGTAAAGAATTAAGCGTAAGGATTCAAGAAAGTAAATTATTATTTTGGAGATTTCCAATCAACTGATTAAGGTAGAAGTTGTAAGAAATATTTTTAATAAGAGATGAAGTAATCGATTCGGCTCAATTCACGACATCGATATGCTTTTTGAAAGTGGAAAAAATACGTAAAGAGAGAAATATTTAAAAATAGAGAGAAAATAGAGAGAAAAGTAGCTTCAAATAGCCATTTGTATAATAGATACAGATACAGAAAAGGGGAGAAGAGAGTAAAGCACAGAGCTTTAAATAACAATTTTACCTTAAGTAATTGTTTAGCTTGTTGGGGTTCATTTTGATCTTTAGCATCCTTTACTACGGGCTTCAGAACGACACCAAGGAAGGACTCGTTCTGAATGGGTTCCTTGGTCATTAAGCTTCTAACGGAGGAACGACGTCGTTGCTTTATAATATCCATCAGAGATGGTTTAAGGTCCTAAGAGGTATGCATTTTTAATGCGCTTACATTTTATTTACATTTCAATTCAAAGACTCATTTTCTCATCTATATTGATTTTATTTGAAAAATAAAATTAGTAAATAATATTTATACGTAAACTTTTACTTTTAACTCAAAGTTTAACTCTTATTTTCAATTTATAATTTAAAGGGTGACAATAAATTATAAATTGATAGCTTTCAAACAGCGGTGGGCCAGCAGCTGCTAGCTCCCGGAGCCATTGCGTGCCCACCGCTGCTTTAAAACTCTAATCTCTTTTTTGGGAGCCCTGACTGAAAGTATGTATTCTTGTAGATGAGAAAATGCGTCCACTCGAATTCAGCATTGTATTGTTTAGTAAAGTATTGGTATTATTTTGATTTCTTATTCTATAGTTAGAAGTTTAGTCAGATGATGTAAAAACATCGCCTCTTACCTCTGTTGTCTTATCAGCGTCTTTTTTTGGTATATCCTTCTGTTATATTGTGATTGCGTGTTGCGTGTGTTGATGTATTATAGGGTCAAATTTACAGGTAGGGAGAAAATAATATTGATTTAAATATTGATGAATTGTGTTTTGGTGTCTGAGATATTTTTAAAACCACAACCTTATATCTAGTATATGTTGTTATTTTTTTACTATAAACATACCTCGGGTTCAACAATTACAGGCTTAAGCTTAGCGCCGTCTCGAGTGTCCTCCTCAACAGGTAATTTGCCTTTGCCAATTTTAATACCTTTTGGCTGCTCCATGGGTTGTTCTATTATCTCACTCTTCTGTACTCCGACGCAGATACAGATTGGGACACAGACACATAAACGTCACAATTAAACAGAATAAAATAAAAACGAATAACATTTACATACAATTTAGACAACGACAAACGTACTTCACTTTTAAAAAAGACTTGTGTACACTGATAAAAAATTACTGGCTTTATCTATTATCTTGTTTAATCGCAAAATGATCGAGCAAATATTAAGGTGGTAATGGTTGATTTAAGATCATAAGCAATTTGAGTGCCTAGAGGTATGCAATACAAAATATTTTAAACATATTGAAATAAGTAACAAGCCGACTACAGCCTTTCTCAACATTATTCAGTTGAAATGCCAATATATAAATGTTGAATTTTCTAAAATACTTCTAAAGCAGCGGTAGACACGAAATCTGAATTCGTTAGCAGCCGCTGGCTCCCGGAGCCATTGCGTGCCCACCGCTGTTTTAAAGTATCAAATTGAAAATTAAAATTTTATTTTTTTATCAGTGAACATTCAACGCGTTTATAGAGTTTATAGTTTACCTTAGCCAATCCATTATTTTGAGGTGTGATTTCTGCTGGCTTTTTCGCAGATTCCAATATCGGTTTATCCATTTTGTTGGGAATTTCGAGCTCACGAGCAAAGTCGCTTGGCGTGAAGTCGGACTTCTCATACTTTTCGAGCTCGGGTCTTTCATAATCTGGAATTTCTGGAAGCTCTTCGTACTTGGCCTTAGTTTTCGGCTTTGCCTTGGCCTTTGGTTTAGCGGCTTCTGGCTTTGGTTCCTCTTTTGGCGATGCAATGGATGTTTTTCGCAACTTTGGCAGCTCCTCGGCTGGTTTTTGCTCTTCTACTGTCTATCATGTACATTGGGACAATCACAATACAATACTCTTTAGTATTTGAACTAACATTTAGTATTTTATTCGAAATTGGATTTTTTTCTGCAACGCAGTTATAATGCAATCGATTATTTGAGACACCGTAAAGTCAAATTAAAAAAATGTCTTAAATGAATGAATATATACTTGCAATTATAATTTTTAATTTTATACAAATTCAAAAAACCTCACAATTATTACTATTATTTACCGAAATGAATATAATTTTTAAATTTTAAACTGTAAAATTCAATTATTATTTGATTTTTATAAAAAAAATAAGAAAAACCTCAATATTGTTTTTAATTCACGATATAACTCGAGTTTTATTATAAAATTTTAAGAATGAATGGGAATGCACATTCTAAATAGACTAAAAATATAAGAACACGAGCGATACCCTCAATTAAAATTCAATGATCGATTGATATAACTGCGCCATTTAAAAAGGTTAGTCATAGTTTTATAGATAAATAAAGATAGATAGATAGATAGATAGATAGATAGATAGATAGATAGATAGATAGATAGATAGATAGATAGATAGATAGATAGATAGATAGATAGATAGATAGATAGATAGATAGATAGATAGATAGATAGATAGATAGATAGATAGATAGATAGATAGATAGATAGATAGATAGATAGATAGATAGATAGATAGATAGATAGATAGATAGATAGATAGATAGATAGATAGATAGATAGATAGATAGATAGATAGATAGATAGATAGATAGATAGATAGATAGATAGATAGATAGATAGATAGATAGATAGATAGATAGATAGATAGATAGATAGATAGATAGATAGATAGATAGATAGATAGATAGATAGATATATAGATCAGATCTATTGTTAGGTACAAAGATTTAAAGACAGACGTAATAAGATATACGAGAATAGATAGCTTTCATATTAGCTAAAGTATAAATATTATATAGACAGATAAAAATAGATTTATAGCCACATTCATGCAGAAAACATAAGATAGATAGATAGATATAATAGATTAGATGAGATAGTTACCATAGATAGAAATGCAATAAGCAAAGATATTTATATACATATACATAAGTGTGAATCGCCCCAACCGTGAACTTGTGAATGGGAAAACTTGGGAACTGCTTTAGAGCAGTGCATTTTTTGGTGTCAGGTCAAAAGTATATTATTTCCAAAATGATGAAGTAGCGAAACTGGGTGCACTATCGAAAGCCTACCAGAGTGTGTTAGAAAACACGAAGTCGGATGCAATCGCTTGGAAGCAAAACTCATTCGGATGGGTAAAGCAAAATATTAAAGTCAGAGGAGATGATCCACAGAATTAACAGAAACGGCACCGATTAAATTTAAAGCCACTGATTAAAAACCGAATCTAAAATCAAGATTTTGGTCTCAGAACTAAGAACTTTGGTCTAAAAAATGCGTCGAGAACATGAAAGTCTTGAAGTAAGAAAACACATCTTGATTCTGAGAACATATCAATTAAGACCAAGTTCTTATTTTTAAGATCATAAATTCTTATATTTTCAAGACCACAAATCTTAGTATAAGAATAAAACGTATTATTTTTTTTAAGTTTATATGTTTCTTTTTAAAGACCAAATAGTCAAAAAATCTCAAATAAAAATTAAGCTTTTTAACATTTTAAGGAATAATTTTTAGTTAACTTGAGATCTAGTAAGATTTTTTGTTCTTATTTTAAGAGAAAAAGATCTAAGATCTAAGATTTTTATTCTTATATCAAGAACTTAAGATTTTTTAGAATTATATTCTTAGTTTTAGTAATTTGGTCTGTAAATGGTCTTATATTAAGAACAAAATATTTAAATTTGAGAAAATATTTAAATTCAAGATAAATATTTAAATTCAAGATAAATATTCTTATTTTCTTCTTTTTTTCAGTGTATTTGAATTTTGTTATTATTTTACAGTGTTAAACTACTCAACTGCTTTCTCATCTGCCTTTGTTATCAGACACATCTAGCTAATATGTCAGATGAAAAAACTAAATTGGAAATTGCATATAGGGTGTCTTACTTATAATGTAAAACAGGTCTAATTGGAGTCTGTTTTGTATTGTCTTGGGCTGAAAGTATTGGAATAAATGTCACCAAAGTTAATAGAGTCCAAGATGGCGGATTCAAGTTAAGTTTAAATTAAAATATAATATATATACAGTACTGTGAAGTCCGATGGCTCACTAGTTAGAGTGGCCGACCTGTCACATAATAAAAACTATCACTTTGAAAAAAACCTGGGCTCGATTCCCCCCGTCAATTGTAGTCAAACATGTGTTTTTAAGTTCTTTGCAAAGAAACTCACTTTCCGTCATTAAAAAAAAATTAATAAATAAATACTATACTAACTACACAATATGCATATGTATATTAATTTTATAGACGCAAAATGTTGGCGGCTTGGCAGATAGAGAAGAAATAGAGACTTTAGAATTAGATGCGAAAGTGTATATACGAAGAAGAGCCATATATAGGTGCGATGTTCCATTTTCTTATATAGCCCATAGCCAAACATTAAGTAGCTGCTGATTCTCCATTCCATTCTGTTTAGTATCTCAGCTCACCTTGGGAACAATACGCCGTTTCTCTGCTGGCTTCAGCTTGGGTATCTCTTCCTTAATAGCTTGTGGATTTTTGTTAGCCTCAATTTTTTTGCTGCTTACAGCGTCCTGTGTGTGTGTCGGAATATATTTATATTTATGTATGCATGTGTGTTGGAAATACTCTTAATTTAAAAACCCATTAAAGTCTATACACATTACCAAATTATGCTTAGCGTACGCATAAAGATACTTTTAACCTTACGAATAAGAAAATCAAGTGTATGTTATAAACCAGCGGTGGGCACGCAGGGGCTCTGGGAGCTAGCGGCTGCTCCCGAATTCAAATTTCGTGCCCACCGCTGCTTTTAATCATATTCCACTCTATACGTACCTCTAAAGCCTTCTTATCGACAATTGACGATCGTCGCGACTCTGATACGGAGCTATCAACCTTTTTAGATGATATGTAAAAAACAAATATGGACAAACAGACAAAGATTAATTTGGGGATCACATTAAATTCGTGCTCTCTTACCGCCAATGAAGATCTTCTGGATGAGACCTTCGTTTCTTCAACAACGGATTCCTCGTTTGTCTTGATTATTGACTTACGGCGCACCTCGGATGAAGATTCTTCTTTAATGGACACGACACTGGCCTGATCAATAGAACATGAAACATGTAATCGACAATGATACAATTATATTAACAGTTCATGTTAGAGGTTGGAGGTTGAGAATTGTATGAGTAAACATTTCGTTTATGTCGGAACCGGTTTCTTTTTAGCAAATATCTAATCTTTGTGATTTTTTTTAATACTAAATTAACTTATATATAATACAGTATCAATTATGCCAAGATGTTTTCAAATATAATGACCGCCGGATAATATTTTTTTACGAATATCATTATTTTGAATTGAACTTACCTTGCGTTCAACCTTCTTCAGGCCAATTTGTTCCGCTGGTCCTTGCTATAATTGATAAAAATCTCAGATTAATCGAATTGAATCTTTAAAATGGAATTGGTTAGTTTGATGATAATGATAGTAATCATTACTGTCAGCATTAACATACAATTTTGCATGCTGGTTAAACATAGAGCATTCTGTTTTGTGTTGTTTCTGTAAATTGCGTCGAAATAATCTATCCATTTTGATTTTTCTAAAGCTTTATCTATAGGATATTCTTGTTCTTACCTCTGGTGTTTCTTCTACAAGATCGTTATTAGTACTAGGTATTTTGGATCCATCTTTAGGTTCTTTTTTAGGTTTAGCATCAACGCCATTCTTAATCTCTGGCTGAGATTCAGTTTCTGGTTCTGGCTTCTTTGAATCTTTAGGTTTTGGAGCTTCTTTGGATTTAGCTTGCTCTTCTTCAAGTTTCTCGGGCTTTTTCTTTTCCAAAGGCTTTTCTTTTTGATCCGCTGTTGTACTTTCTTCTGGCTGTGTTTCCTCTGTTTTCTTATCCAAGGACTTGACTTTCTTATCATCTTTTTTCTTTTCCACAGTCTTTTCTTTTTTATCAGTTGCTATCTTCTCTTCAGAAGGTTTGGTTTTATCGTCGGGCTTGGATTTGTCTGTTTTTTGCTTTTTCTTGTCTTCTACTTCATCTGTTTCAAGTTTATCATCTGATTTAGTTTTTTCTTTATCAGACTTCTTTGTAGATTCAGGTTTCGGGGTAGAAACTTCCTCATCCTCTTTTTCCTTTTTAGCACTCTCTTTGACCTCTTCCTGTTTTTCTTGTATTTCTTTTTGTTTTTGTTCTTGTGCTTGTTTTTCTTTTTCTTTTTGTTCTTGTTCTTGTTTCTCTTCTTCATCCTTTTTGAAGTTCATAAATGTGTTTGAGTGTGTTTTTTTTTTGTTATTGACAAATTCATAGAAAGATACAATGTTAGTATGTGATAATGTAATTAGTAAATATAGTAAGTGTGTGTAAATACATTCATGTACATACACATTAGAATGCATCGATTTTTTTCCCAAAAAATGACAACCCATTTTCGTAATCTATGGTGAATTCTAAGCATAATTTTCATCCTTGGAACGACGATTTCGCGAATCGTCATTATCTTTAAAAATTAGTTAGAAGTAAAGCTAATTTTTGGCCAAACAATTTTTTTTTCCCTTGAGCCTGTATTTTTTATTAACAGAAAATGTACAACATATTTTACTAAAATTTTATTAAAATATGTGTTACTTTTCTGCAAATGAAAACTATTGGTTCAAGGAAAAAAAAATTTGTCTTGCCAAAAAATTGCTTTAATTCTGACTAATTTCTGATTAAAAAGTCCTGGTCCTAACAAGAGTAATGACAGCAAGTTTGTAAGGATCGGCCCATAAACACCCAAGATATAAATGTTCGAAGAAATGAATTTTTCAACTTAAAAGTGCAGACCAGGAATTCATTTTAGAACTATGGTTTCTTGGTGAAAACATCTTAGAGTTGACCACAGATTATGAAAATGGGTTACCATTTTTTAATTTTTTCGGGCCCATACAAATCGATGCTCTCTAATACACATACTCTAAAGTATTAAAATTAATATTCATTAAATGTTCAATCAAATTGCTCTAAACCTGCTCTCAAAAGATTGAATTTACACGCTTGGTACTTTGGAATTAATTTTGATATTTTTTTTTCGTCATTTCTTAAACTAAACATTCCTTAATATTTGACACAAACGAAAAGCGATGGGACTTAACGATCTTATGAGTGCAGGTTTAAGTCTTTTTGTATTATCGATTAATATTTACATTAAGATGTACATATACACATAAAACGGAAGGTAAAAAATCCGAGAGAGAGAGAGTAGAATAGTTGAAGGTGCCAGAGAAAAATGCAGTTGAGAATAGAACCATAAATATTCGTACATATAAAACTGTGCTCAGACTTGATTCATAATAGATATAAATAGAAAAGAAGATTTGAGAATAATATCTCTATCAGTTGTGGGAGGTTTCAATTAAAGTCAAATAGAGATACAGAGAGAGAGATAGATAGAGAAAGTATCTAAATTTGGGTCATTTCAAACCTCATCACGTAATTTATGCTTGACGGGCGCTAATTGCACGCCAAAGACGGTTTTCGACTCTTTCGATTGAGAAACATCCAGTTGAGGTTCCTTTGCATTTCGGGGTTTGAGCTTAGGTATCTGGTACAAAGTCACTCCCGACTGTGGGTAGAATATGGTAGTTAGTTCTATATTCGATAATGATCATCCACGTTATGCAATTCAGGAATTTACTAAACTTTTCGAAAATAACTATTTGTTTTTTGGTTTTTGCTTAAAACATATTTGGTTGTGTGGTGAAATACATAATAAGTACATACATATCATACATGTTTGAGGAAACTTTCATCAGATAAAAAAAATATTTATTTATTTTGGAAGGTAAAGTTAAATAGATGGAAAATATAATAAAATCTTTTACAGCTTGTCTTTTGTGTCGATGTATATTCGGTCATCTAAAGCAGCTGTGGGCACGAAATCTGAATTCGTTAGCAGCCATCTAAGCTTCCACATGTATGTATGTATTTACAAATTGTTGGATGAGCTATGTATATAAAGCTTTTTCAAAAAACTAGTCATGCAAGATACAATGACAGTCACAATCTGTTGACTGTTGGTTATTTGATTTCTGGAATCGAATCTTCCATTTTCAAATGTTCCTTCCTATGTTTTAAAAGGGATTTTGAATTTGAATATAAGGTAGATAACTGGAAATGTTAGATTTAATTGCACTAACCGTTGTCGAAGTGGACATTTTCGACTGAAGTTGAGTTGAACTCTGTGAACTTGAACTCTTCTCATGTAAGCTCATTTTACTAAGATGGACTTCTTGTTCCTGTGAACTAGACGAAACCTGTGTTTTGCTTTCGACCTGTCGTTGCTCTGCAGCTTGTTCTACTATAAGGACTGACTGTTGATCCTTGGAGACTATTTTGACTTCTTGATTATCAATCTCAAGTTTCTGGACTTTAACGGATTTTTGTTGAATTTTTTGAACTTGTTGAACTTGTTGTTGTTCTTCTAGTTGTTGCTTCACTTGCTCAGTTTCAGTTTCAGTTTCAGCTTGAATTACCTTTCGTTTTTTCTCAGCTTCCTCCTTTTCTTGCTCAGCCTTGTCATCTTTCTTTTTGTCCTTCTTCTCCACAGTGATCTTGCAAGTGGACTCATCCTTGCCAGCCTCGTTGACAACCACGACCTTATAATTTGATGTATGCTCTGATCTCGCGGAACTGAACGTCAATCTCGCGGTAGTTCCGTCAAATGTCGTCGTTATATCCTTGGTCTCGCGAATCAGAGTGCTTCCCTTGAACCACTCCACTTTACACTTGCGATCCGATTGCTTAAGGCTGATCAAAAGCTCAAAGGTCTTGGACTCCGTCACCTTTTGATCCACGAGCTTACGGCTGATCTCCGGTTTGCTGGGCTTGCGCTCTTCCTCCGGAATGTCGACAAGATTGACAACTTGTGACACCGCCTCGCCCTTTTCGTTGCTGGCCACCAATTTGTAGGCGCCCTTATCACTGTCCTCGACCTCATTGATCTCGAGCTTAACAGCAAATTCGCCCTCCTTCGTCTTTTCGACGAGGTAAACGTGGCGTTTGCTTTCTTGAACCGTATTCGTTTCCTTGTACCAGGTACACTTCGGTTCGAATTTCGAAGCAACGGTGCATTCGATGACAACCGTTCGCTTCTTGATGATCTTAATAATTTTGGGCTTGTCCTTTATAACAGGTACAACTGGTAGAGAAAAGTACAATTAAGAAAAATACCAAATTATCTAATTGTCAATTAAGTGCATTTGATGGGTACAAATTAGAGGTACGCACGGCTGCATTCAAACTTGAGCGTCTCTGAGTGAAATAAATTCAAAGATCCGGTTCGTATTTTTAATATAATTATGAGTACTCAAATGAATGAAGCAAAGATTTTCAGAGTACTCAGAATACAACATTTTTTTTTGCAATAATTTATATATTACATGTTGGATAGAATAGTTTTTGGGACTAAAGTTTTATTTTAAATTAAAAGAAACTAAAAATAAGGCATTTATTCCCTTCACTCGTTTTTTTCAGATATTTCGTCATTCAATTCAGTCTGACCTTTTTGAATGTGAAGTTTTCGGTTTCAATTCATTCATTCAATTTATTGGAAGACGCAGCCGAACTCATTCATTTCAGTTGGGCGTGAATGTCTTGTTTGGTATTTTGAATGGAGCCATGCAGACCTCTAGTACCAGCCATAATTTTTTGTACTTACTTTCAATATTTAGAGTGAGATTGGCATTGAGTTCGCCCAATGTGTTCTTGATGTTACATTTGTAAAGACCAGAGTCCTCCAACTGTGGATCAATCAGCTCCAATTTGATATAGTATTGATCACCACGCTGTTCCATGGACATTTTGAGCTTATTGGTCTCCTTAATCACCTCACCATTGCGGAACCATACGATATCTGGCTTGGGATCTGCCTTAACCTTGCACTCCATTATAACCAGCTTGCCATTATTTTCAGATATAATGCGTGGCTTTTCAATGAACGTTGGGCCTTCGCCTTCGGGCTCGGGCTCAGCTTCAATATTTAGATTCAAATTGGCATTTGATTCACCGTATTCATTTTTCACATTGCATCTGTAAGTTCCACCATCTGTTGCGCCAGGATCCTAATTAAATGCAAGTTCATATTCAGTTTAATTATAATTCACTTGAATGTCTTGTCAAATATATGTATGCTAGTTATGTATTTATATAATATAACTTTTTTTTTTAAACTATGGCCAAAAGTCAAATTTAGTGATTTGGCAAGAAAAATCCAGATTTGTTGAGGAAAAAGCTAATTTTGGCGGGAAAAAGCTAAATTTGGCGGGGAAAAGCTAAGTTTGGCGATATAGTCAAATTTTAGCATGAAGAGTTAATCTGTGAGTTTTCATATTGCATACAACAGAGTTTTTGACTCTAAAGGTTAATTTGCATTCTATTGTTCCTATGACAGTTATAAGATATAGTAATCTGACTTTGACCAAATTTGGTAAGAATTTAAGAGACACATAATCTGTGAGTTTGGTTGAGATATACGTGAAAATTTCAGCTTTCTATCTCTTACCGTTTGGACCACACGTCGATGTGTCAGTCAGGACAAAGAGTTTTATACATATATAGAAGATTAATGTACCTTGATTTCCAACGTTAATTCGTAGGTGTCTTCAGCAATGACTGTGCTATTGATTTTAATTTTCTTGCTCTTCTCCACGAGATCTTGTCCTCTGAACCAAGTAACAGTTGGCTCTGGTTTTGCTTTGCATTTGCACTTCATGGTAATCAAAGTGCCCGTCTCATTTGGTATAATCCTTGGTTTCTCTATGAACGAGGGCGCAAATCCATTTGCATCATTGGCGCCTACGACAAACACAACAAATTACAGTCAATAACCTTAAATTCATATGGTTTTTAGATATCTAAGTATTTGAATGATCAGATCATGTTGGTTTCAAATAAAAATTTGTGAAAAATTATTGAAATTGTCAAGCATGGTAAAAGGCTTTGTTAGTATTTTAACAGTATACAGTACGCAGAAAATTTAAATCATTCCAGTATTCAATTCAAATTTAAGTATGTATGCGAATCAATTGGGATTGATTTTTTTCCTGATTTCTTTTTCCTGTGTACTGTACAACCCAAGACGGTGTGTTTTTTAAATTAGCGTGTATTGATTTTCCACTACATTACATGTTATAAAGTAAATACTTAGTATATTGCATACAGATTTAAGTATATTTATCAAATAAATTCTAATCGATCGGTTGTGGTTGTGGTTCTGGGTAGAGCAGTACCGGCTACCGTTTCAGTGTACAGTACTTCATTCTGCTTAAGGTAATATGTAGTTGTAAATACAGTTGTAAATACAGATAATACTATACAGAAAATATTGAATTGATATACCTTGGAAGTTAAGCGCTATATTTGCATTGCTTTCCCCAAACATATTTATCGCGTTGCATCTGTAGTTGCCGCCGTCATCTTTGGTTGGATTTTGTATCTCGAGGGTCAAGATGTAGCTATCTTTGGTAATGGCCTTGCGGGTCATTTTGGTTCTTTGATTGTCTGTGATTTGCTTATCTGAGCAATACCAGGTTATATCCGGCACTGGATGTGCTTCCAGCATGCATTCCATTATCAAAATGTCCTCTTCTTGTCGTATTGTTGGCTTTTTTGGAAAACGCGGCGACTTACCATCGGGAATTCTGTGCAAAACGTACGTTAATAAGATTTTTGTTTTTTTTTTTTTTTTTTTTTGTGGAAGAATTAAGAAGGTAGTGCCTTACTTTTTCGAGCCGCTTTCGAAATTTAAATTAATTGTTGCCACGCCCGTGCCATGTTTATTTTTCGCTTGGGCTCGATACTCGCCCTGGTCGCTCGAGACAACGCTGCTAATCTCTAATCGTGCCATATGATATAGTTTCTGATCCAGAGTCAATGACATTTTGTAGCGTTTGCCTTCGCTCAATACAGTTTCGCCGTGGGACCTTATTTTGAAACGGTTCGGAAACGGTTATTACTCGATTATACATAGCAAGTTTGAAATGATTCCAAAGTTCAGATTCAGATCTTTCAAATTATCGTTATCGTTATTATTATCGTCAAAAACAATTGGATGCTCATTCCGTAAATACTGTTATCAAGTTATCAAGTTAAGAATTCAAATTGTTTAAAGAGACATGTATTTATTTTTGATTGGTCAGATACTTATGAGTGCTCAGTTTCATTGTCATTTTCGTATTCGTATTCGTACCATGTAACCGTTGGTGTGGGATCTCCAACGCATCTACACTCAAATGTGACATTTCCACCATCCTCGCTTTGGCAAATTACGGGACGCTCGGTAAATGTGGGTTTTATTCCGTCAGTGCTCTCCGGCACGGGAGCCTCGTCGCCTATGAAGTTGAAGTTTCCATGTTACACAAATATCATATATATAGTATAGTATCATAAATCATAAGTAATACGAGTATGCACTAGTACGTAAGGTGGACAGATTCTTCACATTATTATTGTTTATTTTGCAAACTATATTAATTTATATTATAATTATATCACTTTCTTGAATTCATTATTATTATTACACGTTCGATTATACATATATTCAACGTATCTGATTATACATATATAGGGATTAGAATCAGTAGCATATCAATTATTAAATTCTTCTATTAATTCCACTAATTCTACTTTTACAGACGTATATTCTTAAAGAATCCTATTCAAATTTATTTTGTAAATCGATATATTCGGGTCTGATCCGAATTCCGAAACGAGTTGATTTGCCACAAAACGAGTTGATTGCTGTTCCGAATTCCGAAAATCGACATCAATTGTCATTTTCAAAACGTATTCTTTAGCCTTAAAACGAATACCTAAAATTATAAACCGAAAATTATACTAATGTTGAAGATCCTTTGAATCGATTTACATCACTACTTCAAGTTTAAACCACGGACCGCAAATAAGAGTCTTGAAAAACTGAATAAACTTGTATTTTCAACTTTTATTTACAAATTTTAGAATATAAGTTATTTTTCAATTTTTATTATAAAAATTAAAAATATAAGTTATTGTTCAATTTTTAAAATGAATATTGAAAATTAAAACTATTTTTCAATTTTTATTTTAGCTATTGAATATTGAATTGAATTGATACAAACTAACAAATAACTTTTATTTAATAATTTATATTTTAAAAAATATAATCGTTACAGTCTCTGGTTTAAACAGTTAAAGTATTATTTAAAGAATTTTTTTAAAATCATCTATAAAATTTTTTATAAAAAACTAAACTGAGCTGTTCTGAATTCCACTTTAATTTTTGATATCGATAACAACTCTCGCAATCGAAAGCTGCTAGAGTTGCTTCAATTGAATAATTACATTCGAACAACGAAGTTTTAGTCTAATTGACCTTCTATCTGAAATACTTAAAATGAATTTTCGAAACGCTTTCGAAACAGAGTTCGAAAAGTAAAAACAAGCCCATTTCAATAGGAATTGGGAACAGCAAATAGTAAATCGTTTGTTTACGTTTCGTTTTTACTTTTCGAAAACGCTCGGAATTCGGAACAGGCCTGATTATTATTCTTTAAAATCAAACTTAGAGAAATCAAATTAATTTGCATTTTAAATGTTTTCAGAAATTTTAGAAAATGAATTTTCCATAGTCCACAGTCCAAAAATGTGTATTACAAAATTATGCAAATTATTCATGAAATTTGTTTCTTAGCAATCCATAAGAAGAACGAGATCGGACGGACGAAGTGATGAATGGACACACAGTCGGGTTAAGTCTAATCGTCTCGGAATGTAAAAAGCATTTTTTTACGATCGAATTTTTTTGAACATCTTTTTCTTATCGTACTAATAACTTAGGTGAGTAAATTTTCCACTTAGGCAGATACATTTTCCAAGTCGCCAAGTAAAATTTCATCTTGAACTCCAACATATTTAGTACGCAGTTTTTATTGAGATTCAAGTGTACTTTGTTATGCATGTTATGTTAGTAAGCACATAGAGATGCTCGTCTTATTTAATTCGAGTTTGTTATTACAACAATTATGTTATGTTATGTAGTTTTATTACGATGTTAGATAAGAACATAGATCCAAGTGTCGGCTACGCGAACATGATGAAGCTTTATTTAAAGTGCAAAAATATATATTTATACTTTTTATTCAGAGTAGATTTGTTTGAGACTTTAACTTTTAATGAGATTTTATGACATTTTAATGTTTTGAAAAAGGTTCAACAATAAACCGAAGTCAGAGATCAAATTAAAAACAAATCAATCTCATTATCAAGTGAATATCTAAACAAATGCAGCCATTGTTGTAAAGAAATTGAAATGAGTTGGTAAAACAAAACCATCACTTACTGTCAAAGTTGAGGCTGATCGTAGCATTACTTTCTCCCAGCTCGTTTTTTGCATTCACTTTATATTTGCCAGCATCCTCAACTGTAACGTTTTGTATTTCCAGTGTTGCAAAATACGAGTGGACATCCTTATCGATAGTAATCTGACAAAAAAGAGAGATATATTTAAATATGTTTTTATACAGTTGGTCAATGAATTCTACGATTATTTGATACTGCAGGAGTTAAAAATAAATAATTTTCAATGAGATTCAAATTTAAACTGCACTTTATTTTTAAAACGTAACTCAAATATGAGTTTCTCATTTAAGGCCATAGAGGGCGTTAACGACGCCGAGATGATAGGCAATAAAATAATGCGAAAAAATTAATAAATAAATTATTTTATTTGCGCTTACTCAGTGCCATGTTTTTTTTTTTTTTTTGGATGTATGAAAAGCCGAATTTAACCCTTATAAATGAAACGGTTATTTCGGTTTACATATTTTGGGTTTTAAGGTTTCTCTCAAATAAAATTTTTTTTTTCGGTTACGATTTTAAATTTTACGGTTTCGGTTAGAGTTTTAATCCCTGCTTTAATACCATAGGTAGTTTGGCATTAAACTTACCTTATGTCTTGAAGATTCCTTAACGGGTGTACCATTATGGAACCAAGTGATATTTGGTAGGGGATCTGCATTCACACGGCACTCGAATAAAAGACGTTTTCCATCTTCTTCTTGTCGTATGGCGGGTTTTTTCGCGAATGTCGGCGCGATACCGTCGATTTGTCTGTAAAATGTACATAGTGTTAATAATCATTTATAAAAGCCTTAGCAGATTAATTCTCATCATCATTACACAAAAAACATGCACTCATTAGTCATAGCATAAGCAAACGAAAATATGGAAAACTTTTACAAATCCCATCGGCCCTGAAATCTAAAAAATTAGTTTTTCTTGCTCATCTTTTGTTTCTTATTTATTTGGATTGTTAATCCACAAAAAACCAAATTATAATAAAGTGTCTTCTTGCGATAATTACTCGCATATGCAATTATATAAAGCTGAACTTTGACCCAAAATTTGACCGACTTACAGGTAGATTTTCGCAGAACGCCGTTTTATTGTCAGCTTTCTAGCCTTAACCGCTTGGCCCACGCGTTGATTGTCAGTCAGTCAGTGAGCACTAAGAGTTTTATATGAATAGCTTTTTGCAGGGACCGCAAATAATGATTATTATTTTTACTCATTATTTTTGCATATCCCCTTAAAAGAAACATAGAGGACCCATAAAACGCAAAAAAAATCTTTTAAATGATAACCTAAACTTCTTTAAAAGTGAGTTTTATATTGACCGAAATAATAAAAATCATAAATAATGATTACTTGTGAGTTTTATTTTTTCGCTCAAGACTAATGATTATCATTGGAGTAAATCCTTAAAAATCTTTAAATTATCATTACTATGCAATTTTTATAATATAACTCATAATGATTACGGTCGCTGGTTTTTTGACTAGTACACTGAAATGACGGACAGCTCAAATTAATGTTGGACTAAACACAGACATTTTAGAACAATCACTACTTGTATGGAAGCACTCCTTAACTCACCTTGGGTCTTCGAGAACAGAAAACTTGCCCACTTGTTGTTAGGAAAAAGCATGTATTTCATTAATTGTGATTTGGCAGTTAAAGGATAGAGCTAGATTAATAATTATTGCATATATTTAAACTAATTTAGCTGTTATGAATGCGGATTTGAAAAGAAACACTTAAAGCTAGCAAGAGTTGTAATTTATGTCATTTGGTAGCAAAGCATTTTTTTTAATATTAAACAAAAGAAAATAATGAATTTTGAATTGAAGTTGCTTACTTTTCTTTGGGTTCGTCAGCAGCTGGACAAAATTGTGGGAGTGTGTAAATACAGAAATACATTATGAATGAAATTCAAAGTGAATACCAACTTATTTTAACTTTTCTTGATTAAGTTTAGTCTAATTAGCATTTGAGATATAGATTTTGTATTTTAAATTTATATTTGAATTGAACTCAGGGTTAAATTTATCTATTGCAGACAAGTAAATAAAAAGATAAATGATCTTGAAGAAATTAATTAATTCTCAAGATTTAAAGAAAGAGATTGACTCAAATACTATCAAGCTGTTATTTTGACGTGATTTAGAATATTTAGCCGACTTATGATCTCGAGTCTGACAAATTCATAAAAAAAAATACAGGGCTTAAAAATCAATAACTTACGTGTGAAATTTAAATTAATTGATGCGGATACTTCGCCCGACTTGTTCTTGGCCTTCACCTTGTAAAGGCCAGCGTCTGTCTCAACTACATCGTCCAGTTCTAATACTACCGTAAACTTGTTGTCCCCAATGGGCTGGATTTTGAATTTGGTTCGACCATCTTCTGTTAATTTGTTGTCACTGCGAAACCATTCGATATCCGGCTTCGGCGACGATAGTAGTTGACATTCAAATATCAAACGATTGCCGTCATCTTCCTGGTGCAATTGTGGTTTCTTCACAAAGCTGGGAGCGAAATCTTCAGCCACCCCCATGCTGAGGGTTTTCTTTTATCGTCTTCAACGGCTCAGGCTCTTAAACTCTACGACAAAAAATATATGAAATTCGAAACAAAATAATTACTTAAACACATTCATATTTTCCACAATTATTTATTGTGTCATAGAAGTATAAATTGAATAATACATGATTACAACCGAAACGAATATCGGTTTCAATTACGGTTTCGGTTATGTTTGCATTTCGGCTTTCGGTTATCGGTTACGCAAAATCTTTTGAGTGGCGTAACGGTGAACCGGCTTTAGTATGTTTAGTTTTTGAAATACCGGTATGGTTTCAGTTCACAAAAAAACATTTTTTTGCAAAAATTTAATTATACATATTAATAATAAAGTATGCTCCTTGCATTCTGCAAGTGTTTTGTGTGTTGTTGTTTGTTGGTTGTCTTATAGACATACTAGACCTCAAGTTAACTAAAACTTACTTCAATAATAAAGTATAATAATAATAATTGAAACTCTATTACTTTCAGTTTGATTTAGTTTAGATTGATTTTCAAAATTTTAATATTTCATTTAACAAATGTATCCAGTGCTATTAAAATTCGATTATGAATTTCACAAATAAAAATTCAAAATTAAACATAAGAAAATTAAAATCAATGTTAAAAATTAAAAATCCTGTTTTTTTTATTTATGAGAAACCCAAATTGACCCTTATAAATGAAACGTTTACTAAAAGGTTATTTCGGTTTTTACCGGTTAAAGGTTATGGTGTCGATTATGGCTTTAATCCCTGCTTATTACACATATTTATTTAACAAATAGTTTTCAAATTTCACTATCATTGTCATCAAACAGAACTCAATGTTTTTCTTTCAGTGTAGCTCGATCTTATAATATCCCGCAGAGCCCATAAGGTATATATATTATAAATCATACATAATAATTATTTTTTTTTATTTAAATAAAAATTACAAATAATTGTTAAAATTGATTTTTATTATATTTATCAAAAACAATGATTCTTTAATAATCGTTAATACAGATTTTTATTTTTTCAAAATAATCCGAACAAAATAAAAAAAAAATTTGTTAAACTATTTTATTTTTTGGGATATCTTAACCAGTTTGACAATTTGGTTGAAATCAGTACACAATATCATATAGCTGCCATAGAAAGATTTTTCGAAAATTTAAAATTGAGTATGCAAATTTCTGTTGCTTCCCGAAATATCTCAATCAAACTTTGATTGAGCATTTTCATTGTCTTGTACTTCCGGATTAAATTTGGTTGAAATCGGACGACTACATACAAAAGCTGGCATCAAATCTTCGGTAGTGTTGTTTTTGTATATGTATAGTATGCAAGTGCAAATTCTTATAAGGCTATCCAAGTATATCCCTTGTTTATATTTAATATTTTTTGTTACCGATCTTTATTAAACTTAGACTTTTTAAGCACTTGGTAAGCTTAAAGAGAAAACGTTAAAAAATTGGAATACAAATAATTTTTTTTCAAAAATGAGGTAACTTAGAATTTTTGAGAGATTTTTTGAAACAAGAGAAACTCCATTTGCTCCTACAATACGCGGTTTCAGTATTACTTATTGGAAAACTACTTCGGTAAAAGTTTCTATATCATGTCGGTTCCGGCGTCAGTACCGGTACTTATTGTTACAAAAATACAGTTTTAAATAACTTTAAATGTTAAAATAAATTAAACTAATTTACAGATATATACAGAATTTTTAATGTATGTATTGTATATTATCAAGGTAAACATTTTTTTTTTTAATATATAGAAAGAACACAGACCGTGAATATGTTTCGATTGTCGGTCTTTGAAAAATAATCGATCAATAATTGTTAAAGTTTGCGGTTACTGTATTATTCCATAATTTGTCTAGCTACTATTAAATAATATTAAATAATTGTGTTGGTATCTTCTTACGATCAATTTGTGCTAAAAAAAAACCTTTATATTGCTTCGTATTAAATAAAATGCAAAATATAGTTCTACCATTTATTTTTGGACTTTGTTTTGATATATTTTATTTTAACAACAATTTATTTTCAATGCAGTTGCACACAGCCAAAATTTTAAAAAGAAAAATATTTAAATAAATAATTGAATTTTTTAAATAGAAGCATAATTTGTATATAAACTCTAAAAAAAACCTTCATATTGCTTGTATTAAATAAAATGCAAAATCTAGTTCGACCATTTATTTTTGGACTTTGTTTTGATATTAATTATTTTAGGACAAGTGATTCTCTATGCAGTTGCACATAGAAAAAATTTTAAAAAGAAAAATATGTAAATAAAATAATTGAACTTTTTAAACAGAAGCATAATTTTTATATTTGATTTAAATTCACATTTATATTAGTTGCATATATTGACTTTATTATTATTATTGCGTGGAAAATATATGTACATACTTAAACACATAATATGCAATACATTAAATATAAATAATATATAATATTATTATTTTGTTAATAGTGTGAATATAAAAGTTTAAGGTAATATCGACACCGTAAAAACCTAAATATAAATGCATACATAGAATATATGTATGTATAACGACAGTTGAAACATTGCGCACGACTCATCAATATTTTGGAGAATGGAAATTTGATCGTTTTCCTCTCTGTCGGCACTAATATTTTCGAATAGAAAAAAGAAACAAAAATTTCCCACACAAAACCGAAAATTTTTTATGTGTTGCCCGTTTTATTTTTAGTCATTCGTAGTCACCGTTTGTAGTTTTGTATTTTTGTATTATATATGTATATACACAAGCACAAACGCATACACAATATACATATATGTGTATGAACTGAACATAGTATGTCATCCAAAGATATGTATGTATTTACATAAATGTTCGTATAGATGTACGGTAAGTATGATGATGATGATGATGATCCAGACGCATATGTATGTGTATTATTGATCATTTCTATATTTAATGACCATCATCCTCACGTCCGTCGATTCATACAGACATACATACATACATACGTATGTATATGTACATACTTTAGAGGAGCTATTTTCAGAATGAAATTCTTTTTGAAAATATGCAAGAATATACCATAAAATTTGAATTTGAATTCTACATTCTACAGGAAACTTTATTCCGCAAAAAATAAGAGTAAGAGTCTTAGACGGAAATGGTTGGTTGGTGGTTACTTAATTTTTTCTGACACTGTATTTATGAAATTCATTCCTTAGAGCAGCGGTGGGCACGCAATGGCTCCGGGAGCCAACGATTCAGATTTCGTGAGCACCGCTGTTATAGAATAAAAATATGTATGTATAAAGAAATCCATGAGAATATCCAGTCACACATCTCACAATATTCGTACATCTGGATTTTGCATATCCATATGCATATACATATACACATTCGTTAATGTACATATGTGTTACAAAAGTGAAAGCCAGAATAGATGAATAAATGTACATATGTATATATATATATATGCACTTTTGAAATTCTCAATACACACACACACACACACACAATAGATGAAATGCTTTCACAATGATTCTCCATTTTATTGGCACTTGATGTAATTGTACATTATATATACGTGCATACATTAATTTGTCTGTATATACTGACTGAGTTTTGATCACTTTTTTTCGTTCTTTCTTTCGTATTTTGGTATTTTTGGTATTTTCATTTGAGCCATTCTATTTTTACGCCCGACAACCGTTACACAATTCCACGAATAGACGCAGCTGTACATATATTTATATGGATATGTAGTTGTCTATGCGTATGTGTGTATCTTTCTATGTATATATTTATATATATATATGGATATGCATATAAACTACATATTTTCATCCTTATTATAACATCATCATCACGTTATTTTAATTGATATCAACTTGTATCTATTATACTTTTGATATATGAATATATAATCAATCACTTGAATTGCACTTTCACTTTACATAAATTAATTCACATCATTTTATCATATGTACATTATGTAGTACATACTCGTTTGTATTCAGATTATGTATTATGTATGTCATTAAGTTGATACGTACAACTAGACTACAGATAACACAGTGCAAGAGACACAGCACAATAATTATCCTTGAGTGGAAACGAAGCGAGCTCCCCGAGTGTTAATCTATTACTGAATTTCAATTTTGCCGAACTGATCGCAACGAGTCTCAGCATCAGACACCATCGGCATCGCCATTCGGTGTTAGCCAGCTTTTGTCGATAGTTCTCAATTTGATGCTCATTTCGATTCTCATTCCTCCAAATTGCTCTCTTTCATTTGTGGATTTGGAATTCGTGGATTGCTCACCACGTTGCACTATGGTCCCGATGACGTTTATTTTTGAAAAAAAGTCCATTTTTAAAGTTGTTCAAATTAATGATATTTTGATGGCAATACATTGGTAATACATCAGACAAAAATGTTACATACGGGTGTGCTACAGAAATCACAAGTGATAGCAAATTCAGAGAAAAGCAATTTCGCTTCGAAAATTTCTCCGTGCCACAGAACTTCGAGTAAATTATTGTTTTTAGCATGTTCACCAACCTTTCGACTAGCCTGCCACGGTTGGCCACTTCCCATATTAAATTCTCCAAGGGTTGGTTTAGCAACTTTTTTAAGTTTATCATTGCAGGATAATGTATTAATAATTTAATTTATTTATATAATATTTGATATTGTATAACTTAAAACAACACTTAAAAGTTAATATCGCGACAAACAATAAAAGTTAATAATTCTCATGGCATCGGATGCCAGTGGCTTGAGTGACGATTTCGTTTCCCCCAGATGAGTTGACTGTGGCACGGAGAAATGAAATTGACGTGCATCTCAAGTGGAAGAGATTCCTCCTCAGAATTTTAACATTGCTCATCCCTGTTAAGTTAACAGCTCTGAAACAGAGATGTTACAAACGATGAGTACATGTCAGTGTTAAACTAGTTTTTTTTAACATTAATCCAAAAGCAATTAACTGATATTTTGAATGGATATAATTTAGTGTGGCTTGTACTGTGTACTATATTAATAAATCTGCGTTGTTCAAAATCATAAGAACAAATCAATCGTGCAAGTTTGGTTCAAATAGCGTGAAAAACAAAAAATTTAGCATATGCTTAAATTAAGAAAAAAGGCGGTGCCATGCCCTCTTTTTACAGCACTATTAGTCTAATACAAACAGGTGGGAAAGGCTACAGTCGAGCGCCCGACTATAAGATACCCGTTATTATTTTAATGAATTTTTAAATATTTTTTGTTGCATGCTTTTAGGCACTTATATTTTTTAAAAACTTCAATTAACCATTACCACCTTTCTATTTGTCCGCTCTTGTTACGATTTAATAGGATGATAGGTAATAAGAGTAGTTAACAATAATTAGGTAAATAATTTAAAAAACTTGAAAACTGTGCGTGGGGTGGTTTTTTGCGATTTACAGAGGCGAAAAAAGGCGTGGCCAAAATTTGAAACAA
The DNA here is from genome assembly GCA_035047525.1 of Drosophila quinaria. NCBI lineage: Eukaryota > Metazoa > Arthropoda > Insecta > Diptera > Drosophilidae > Drosophila > Drosophila quinaria. The sequence continues at coordinate 485,571 of JAWNPO010000488.1, read as the reverse complement.
ACTTGACCTGTGTGGGGTCTATAGCAGTCTGTGTGCCAAATTTGGTTGCTCTAGTTCTTATAGTCTCTGAGATCACACAGACGGACAGTCGGACATGGCTATATGGACTCGACTGTTGATGGTGATCAAGAATATATATACTTTATAGGGTAGGAGATGCTTCCTTCTCCCTGTTACATACATTGCAACGAATACGACTACGAATATCCCCTTTTACTTATTTTTATAAGTAACGGGTATAAAAACTAGACCAAAATCTCTCGTCGCGTTCTTGAGTTATTAGTTTTTTCCAAAAAATTCGTCATCGGGACCATAGTGCGTTGAGGCCAATAGGCCCCAATAGGCTGTCAGTTGAGTGCTGCTCGACAAAATGGAAAACACACGGTATTTTTTCACAGGTTTTCAAAAGTGTATATGTATACAGTTTGTCCAGTAATTGTTTTGATAAAACGAGAAATTTATTTCAATTTGTAAACACTGTTAGCTGGGATCGCCAATTAGATAAACTAAATCAAAAGTAAAAATAATATTTTATTATTATATAAATTCTTATTATGAAATTTGCATCCACGTTCCAAAAACAAAAACAATATCAAAAACACTAGATTAATTTAACTGAGGTTTCGTAATTGGGTATTTTTGATATTTTTAGTTGAGAGTACAACTTTAAAAACCATTATAAAATATTAAGCTAAGATATTGAAAATAATATTTTATTTCTTCTATATTTATTCAAATCATAAATAAGATTTTTGTTAACTTTTAGATAAAAATCCAAACATTTTTTATGTTATGTTAAGCATTACGAGAATATTCTTTATGGTCCTAAGAAATAAAGCAAATATTGTTTTGCTCAAACTAAAATGATCACAAATGCAAGTCGACAAATTTGATCGGAATGCGAGAAATGCATGTGTTTTTAAATAAACATATGCACACATTATTTATTAAAATGTTTCATTCATCTGTTTAACACATCTGCTCTTTTATACTTACTCAAAAATTATTTTCACACGTCTAGCTATCAAAAATTGCTTTGCAAGGCAATAACGGGATACTTATAGCCGTGCTTTTTGCGAGACGAAATGAGAAACTTACCTATAAACCGCTGCTTAGTTTTGAAGTGCTTTCGTTGTTCAAAGTGCGACAATATTTGTATTCCCTACTGTACGTTTATACTCACAAAACTGTCACATATATGCATAGATTCTAGAATAGAAACGGACTTATTTATAGCAGCAAGTGCTCATTAATTATAACATTTTTCATGAATATATCTTTCGTATATTTTTAGGTTCTACGTAAGTTTTGTGTGCCAATTGTCTACAGATGCAGATACAGATTGATTGCTTCGATGGCGTATCTCTTTATTACTATAGTAAGTCACGAGATCTCAAAAAAAAAATATAAACATTTTGGGCTTATTAAATTTAATGGGGTTGTTAAACTGAGTTTATAAAATCATACAGAAGGAGGCGTGGCAGGTCGCTAAATAAATTTGGAATTTCGTAATATAAATAAAGCAAAATTTGCTGTTAGGTATTCTTAAAAGCTTAGCCGAGACATGAGCCGAAAAGCTTTGTCGGTAAATTTATAAATAACATAAAAAATAAAAATATTCCAAGTGTTTTACAAACATTAACTTAAGATATAATGTAATTTCACTATGTCGAAGACATGTTAAATACTTTTATAGGTAACAAAATATAATAAAAAATGAAATTATTATTCTCACACAATCACAACACAGGGTATCTCGAAACCGAACACTTTAGGTTGCAGTTCTCGTATTGCAATTGATTAGAGTCAAGCACAATTATCAAGTCAATTTAGGATTTAATCACAAGGCTAAGGGCCCTTGTCAAAGTAAAGTTGAGCAAACATTTTAATGAAGTTGATCCAGAATCCAGAATAAATTCGAAACTCCATAAGTAATCCAAGAATCAACAAGATTGCCACAGTGGTTGCCATGAGAGCGTCCTTCAAGAGCCCAGGGTTAAAGCACTTGTACCAAATTTTACAGCAATTGTTTGTAAATTCACCCTTATAAATTTATTGTGCGAAATACGTAATACGTGTGCTTATTGTATTAACTCTCACACCGAATCCCCAATATTAAATATGCCATTTTACCCGGAATGTTGTCGATAAGGTAACAATGTACAATTATATTTACTGTAGCTCATAACTTAATCAAATCTCAACTGATTTCAATGGCCAAAACTTGATTACGCATCTACATAACAAATAAATATGGGCTAATTGGAAAACTAAATGTTCTTTAATAATAGTTGCGTTTTAGAATAATAGGATACTGGCACCATCCCATATACATATTCTGTCGTTTTGGCTTAAATTTCTCAAACAATAAAAAAGTTTTTCAGTTTTTTTATTGGACAACTTTAAACTCTCATAACTCTGTCAAATCTCAATAGACCTTTTAAATTGATGCTGCATTTTCATTACCATTTCCATTGCCAATTTTGTTGTATACTTATAGCCTGTTGCCTGCGCTGCTGCACAAATATAGAATAAGAAACAATTGAAATTATACAATAGATGGTTAGTCGAAATTATATTGAGTAATCACACCAATGAATGTAATGATTGATTGGTGGAATCCTTGGGCGGAAATATACATATGCATTTATTCTACAACCTCCATGCTTACGAGTACAGTAAGTAAGTATATCAATGATTTCAAGTATTCAATTTATGTTAGTTAGAGATATGTAAATTCGATTTTTGGAGTTGCTGCTGCCGGACATCTGTCTGTCTGTCTGTCTGGCGATATGAAATAAGTTTGTCACTCGAATACTTAAATACTTGTACAGTCCTTTGATGATTTGAAGTTGAATTTGAATTACAATCTGATTTTCTGATTCGTTAGCAGCCGCTGGCTCCCGGAGCCATTGCGTGCCCACCGCTGTTCTAGACCCACGGCGAGTAAAAGCAAGACGCGAAAAACTGCTGCTTTCCATGTGCGGATCCATGCGAGTTGTTGTGAGTGCCGCCAGATGGCGCCACGCCGTTGGCTGCTGCCGCCGCTGCATAGTTGTAGCTCATGTGTGCATAGGAGGGCATGGACGACGGAGATATACTATCGCTGCCAAAACCAGGTCCATGGCCCAGTCCGACTGCCATTTGACTGGGACTGCCAGTCGATTGGCGATTGGCAGCCTCCATGGTGTGGTGGGCGGATGCGGTTGCGGATGCGGATGATGAGGCAGCTGCTAGTGAGGGGGGCGGGGGCGGTGGGGGCAGACCGTAGGAGGAAAGCACCTCGTATCCAGCTCCAGCTCCAGCTGCATTCGCATTCGCATTTCCATTTGTTGGCCCGTTGGAGACATGCGTATTCGAGGCATTCAACGTCGGACTGCTGCTGACAGTTGCGCTTTCATTTGAAGCACCAATCCCAACTCCAACTCCAACAATGTGGTGGGGGGCTATGGGCGGGGGACGCAGCGGCATGTGGCACGGATACATCGAGGGGGGCGTCAGATCACGCTGCTGTAAAATCGGCGAGGGCGGAGCCAGTGAGCCCACTGTGGAGTGGCTGAAGCTGGGCATTGATGAAACCGAACTGAAATTATACAGACAACACCAATAAAATATATTTATTTCCGAGTTTGCTCATTTAAAAGTAGTAACAACATTTTCAAATGATTATGATTTTGAAAAGATATTTTGTAAATTATACAAGAAAATATATTAGATTCGCGAATATCGAAATTCAGGAAATTTGAGGAATAAATAGGTTTGTGCATTTCATTTCTCCTAAAGAGAAATACTTCTTTTTGGTTTGGATAAAGAAAATTGTTTCAAGAACTTAACCCTTTATCTGGCCATGTGACAGTAATGTTACGAAAAGGTTTTATGGGAAAAAGAGAATATTCGGTGTTTAAATATCCACATTTAACTCAATCAAAGGACAATCTTTGAAATAAAGGACTTAATAGCATAGAAAAATTTTTTTTTAACAAAGCTGTTTCTCTATTTTAACAGTAGCTATTGACCGATAAAGGGTTAACTTTTTAAATATTTAAAAAAAATAGGAATTTTTTAAATTTTTTAGGAAGAATTCAATTAAAATATAGTTCGCAAAAATAAAATACTCTTTTATGCAATGAAAACAAATATTATTTTATAAAATAAAAAAATAAAATATTTTATGTAGTTTTATTATTTTAATTAAAACCACTATTTTATTATTTTTATTAGAACAAATATTAAATTTAAAATTTACCAAGTTAAATGAGAACATGCAAGCGGTGGGCGAATTCAGATTTCGTGCCCACCGCTGATTTAGATAATTTGTTGCGGTTTCATATTGTAAGTTAAAGAGATTTGCAATAAATGATTTGGGGAATTATTTTTAATAAACAGATACAACATCTACTTAATTTGAATTTTGGTGTGCTAGAAAGTAATCGGTTAAGGTTAAGGTTACATACCCGTATCCTTCACTCATGGATATCGCATTGTGATGCATATTCGAGTACATGGCACTCATTGAACTGCTGAAGCCGCTGTTGAAATTGAGGCGAGGTGAAATCGACTGAACGAGACTATGAGCAACGTGGTGATGCTGATGCTGATGTTGGTGCGAATGCTGATGCGGATGCGAATGCTGATGTTGATGCGAATGCGAATGCGAATGCGGAGGCGGATGTTGGTGCTGATGTTGATGCTGATGCTGATGCTGATCGACAATACCCAGGCCGGGTGAACATGCATTGCCCACGTCTTCATTTATTCGGCCTCCACCTCCTCCGATGCCATGAGCTGCAGTTCGTCCAGAGCTCGAATGATGCACGTCGGATGTCTCAGATCCTCCAGTTGGCGTTGCTATTGGATTTGGTGAAGCTACGCCATTGAGGCCGCCTATTTAAATAAAAAGTATAGCGTGAGGTATTTAAATTTTTATAATTTGCAAGATAATCCCAAGAAACATGAACATGTTGAAGAACCCAAGATTTTAAAAAGAATGGGACAAAATTAATAGGGAAATCACATTAAAATACTTGTAATTTGGTCTTCTTAAAAAAGAATGAAAAGAAGACCTTGGAATCTGCGTATTTTTAAGGAATGTGGTTAGAAAAAGTGCTATAAATTTTCTTATATACAATATGAAATGCGCATACAATATTGGCTTAATTTTCGAATAATGAAAGATATCCTCTATTATTTTAAATCTGGCCTTTTGCTGTGTTCATTCCCATTACATTGGGCATTTTGCGCCAAACTGTTCTGAATTTTTTTTATAAATATTATAAATATTGAAAGCTTTGACGAAAAAAGAAATGACAAATCACAGCATTCACCAGAAGACCATCAAAAATTTTTTGATTTCTGATAGATGATTACTGATCGATTTGTTCTGGTGAACACGGCCTATGATTACGACAATAATGACTGATTTATAAATTGGTATTTGCTGTTCTAAATAAGGGCAATCATTAAGTAACGGGTGTCTTATAGTCGGCAACACGACTATAGCTATTCCCGCTTGCTTTTTTATCTGAATTTCATACTTTTGGAACTATAGTTAAATTTATTATACATTTTTACATTAAGAATGCAAAATTAAATCCTCATCCAAATATAGTATAAAAGTATCTAAGATTAAATCCAGGTAATTTGTTCAGAAATTGCTTTCCCTAGATTGTACCATATGGGCATGTGCAGAAAAGTGTCCACCTCTCCCAAAAACTTAAAATTCATCAAAAACCCACATCTTGTGAAATTTTCTTCCAAAAATGTATTCATGTTATTTATTTAAGCAAAAATTCAATTGGATGAACATATAGATTCTACATTGAAATAAGTTCACTTTTTTCTTATTTTTGCCAATTTTCTTAAAAATTGACTTCCAAAATGTATTTCGTTTGTATTCCATCGGTATAGTTAAGATATTAAGATTATAACGTAATCCATTTTAATACATAGAACTATATTGAAAGTTTAATCTTAAACAAGTTTGTCGAGCTGATTCGATATATAATTGAAAGAGAGACAGAATCAAATATATTGTGGAACAAAATGTCGCGTTCGACATTTCACGTGCGACAGTCATTCAAATTAAATTTTATAGAATACTACTTAGTATCTTTAAATTAATTAAAAAACATTTGTAAGATATATCAATGCATTACATTTTAAAATTATTCGCATCAAAATGTTTGTTCACGTTTTGCCGAAATCAGTGTTAGAACTGGTCGCCGTAAAAACGACTTCTGTTTGAGTCGCGTACGAACGCCTTGGTTTCTTGAAATTATAGTGAAAACGAACAATTGCACAAAATCAAAATTAGCAGCAATTATAGTGCTAATCACGACCAATGAGTTTCCCCTTTTGTCACAACAAAACAATGTTTTGGCATATGTTTTACGTATATTTCACTTTGAATGCGTGCGAATGTCGCATTCGACACTAGAGAATTACCCAAAGAACTAAGATGAGTTATTGAACTGGATAAACTTACTGGTAGTAGAGCCGACCAGAAGCGCAGAGCAGCCGCCGAGACTGTTCGGACTGTCGGTCATGGATGCCGTGGCCGAGGTCGAGGAAGATGTTCCATTGGTGCCAGTGGAGTTGGGAGTTCGTCGCTGGTTCCGCAGCTTCTCCTCACGGCGCCACTTGGCACGTCGATTCGAGAACCAGACTTGAATTCTCGCTTCAGGCAATCCAATTTTGCCCGCTAATCGTTCCCGGGCAAACACATCTGGATAATGTGTTCTTTCAAACTCTGCAACAGAAGAACAGCAAACAATTCGTAAATTGATCATTTAATAATTTAAAAACAATTTGAAAGAGTTAATTGTAGTTTTGTCTTGTTTTTTTAAAGAATGCATACCTTTTTCCAAACTGTCAATTTGCTCATTTGTAAATGATGTTCGGTTCCTTTGCAGTTTTCTTTTTAATATTAATCTGGCTTGGTCATCTTCATTAGTTCCGATGTTCGATGCTCCACCATTAGAATTGTCTCCTTCTCCGGAACCAGTTTCATCCGATTGGTGGCCATCGAGTTCTGTCAATAAAAAGCCAAAAAATTAATATATTAGTAAATTATACAAGATTTAAAATAATATATAAAAATATTCAAATTTAGTATTTAAGTTCCTGCGTAAAAAAATCGCATTGTCTATGATACTAATTTTTTCCAATCTGGCTTATCCCTTTTGGGAGAAATTTTAACAACACGAGTATAAAAAAAGCATAGGGTAAAAGTTAACAAGGAAAAACATTATTCACGTCTATGCTAAGAACGTTGTCAATTTATTTGTGTATCAAAGTTGACTTGAACCCCACATGGAAACTAAACAGTTCAGTCGAGCGTAAGGGTGTGATAACAATAGATGTTTACATGAATATTTGTTCATACATACATACATATAAGTAAATATGTATGAGTCTGGCAAAAAGTGCCCTTACTCTAATTTTTGAATGTACATTTTTGATAGCTTATGAATCAAACGTTGCGACTTTTCGACTAAAAAACAAAAAAACAAAAAAAAAATACAAGTCGAAAATAATATATTTTTAAAATAGGTTCAGCTTAGGTTTCAACAAAAAATAAAAGCCTGGCAACACTTTTAGTATTTATCAAGTCTTGGCTTAAAATATATGGGCATTTCCAGAAGGTCCACCTCGCCTCCTCGTGTCACGCTCGCGATGTCGCGTTACAAATTGCTAATAAAACTTGTAAAATAATTAAACTGATAGTAACACATCCAAATTATTTCTAAAATGGAAAGCTACATTAGTTTATTATTGTTTTGCGTTGTTGTCAACTCTTACCATTTTTTTTCATTTAAAGACGAACAAATGGCGCGTTCTTGATCCTGGAAATACCCATATAAAACTAAGGGTCGAATTTGCAAGACGCCGTCTTAAATAAAATTGTCTCAGCTATATATGTTGTGTGAAAATTTTAGATTTCTAGCTTTAACCGTTGAAGCTTCGCGTTGATTCTCAGGCAGTCAGCGAGTAAGTCAGGTCAAAGCCTTTTATATATGTAGATTCCAGAGCACTTTAATTTAAATAAAGTGAGCATAAACATAAGAATAAAATCATAAACTGAGTCCTTAAATCAGCAGTGGGCATGCAGTGGCTCCGGGAGCAGCGACTGCTCTCAACTATTTTTTTTGCCTATTCGGTTCCGTGAAGTCGCACAAAAGACTCGCTGTTGTTGTTGAGGTTGTTATTGTTGTGCTCATGAATTTAGATTTCGTGCCCACCGCTGCTTTAAATATTTAGTGGCAAGATGAAATTATACATTATCTTGCAATGTGTTAATAATAATATTAATATAATTATGAATAATAATAGTAAATAAATACAAAAATACCACTTGAAACATTCTAAAAGCGTGGAAAACAGTCGCACTTGGAAAGATGTCAACATCGACATTCACATTCACATCCACATCAAAGAGGCCGCAGGCCACAACATTTGGATCTCAGCTTGTCACTTTTGATATTGCAAAGGTTTTTTTTCAATGTGTGTGTGTGTGTGTAACTGGCATTGAATATTAGTGAATGTGACAGAGCAAATAGATGCTGATAGCTGTGAGACATGCCGCAGGTTTTGCCGTTCCCAACCTCGTCCAAGTCCAGGCCCAGGTCCAGTCCAAAGCACAGCACACGTCACTTGCCAAATAAACTGCAATGTGCTGACAGGCAAGAACAACAACAACAACGAGAACAACTCGAACAACGAGAAAGAGAACAAGAACAAAACAGACAGCGTAGATGATGACGATGACAATGACAAGGGAGTGTGACTGGAGCGAGCGAGACAGAGTCAGAAATATAGATAGATAGATAGATGGTTAGAGAGTGTCTTCTCTGTCGTAGTATGGTTGGGTATGCACTATGGTCCCGATGACGAATATTTTGGAAAAAAGTTCATTTTTAAACTTGTTCAATTTAATAATCTTTTGATGGCAATACATTCATTAAAAATACATCTGACAAAAATGTTACATATTAAGAATTTTAGCATTGCCCAACACTGTTAAGCTAACAGTTCTGAAACAGAGATGTTTTGAACGATGAGTACATGTTACTAATTCAAAAGCCAATTAACTAATATTTTTATCATCTTTGAGAGAACAAAACTAATTTTGTTAGCACGTGTTAGCAATGTGACCGTATACGTTTTGAAAGTACTCAATTCTGAAACTGGGCAATGAAGTTCAAGTTTCGGTTTTTTGCGGGTTTTGAGAAGTTTGACTTTATTACACATAATCTCCATGGAATACATGTCGATAAGGCTGAAATGACGCAAAAGGGAAGAAGCAATCTAGGCTCATAGATGCTTTTTCCTAGCATTTAAATGCGCGAATTAGTAGCAAAGTAGATATTCTAATGTATTTTAACAGAAAAGACAACCAAAAGTAAAAAAAATATTTATTTTTCCATGTAAAACTCGGCTGTGAACTGATTGTTCCTATGAAAGTTTTATGCTATAGTTGACCGATCTTGATAATTTTGGTCCAGATATCTTTTAAAACAAGATGGTTTTCATACTAAAAAACTTTTTTCAACCGATTATTCATATGGTAACTATATGATGTATGTAGTTGTTCGATTTGAATTATTTTTTAACCGAGTGTTAGAAGCGTAAGAACAAATCAATCGTGAAAGTTTGCTTCACTAGACCAAAATATATTGACTCGTTCTTGAGTTGTTAAATTTATCCAAAAAATTCGTCATCGTGACCATAGTGCTATAGCGGCATGGTTGGGTATGCCATCAAATACATTAGAGACACAAACACTGATAAGGCGGCAATTGTAGCATGAGGTTTACGATGCGATGCGATAGGATTTTATAAATATGTATGTATTTTGTGCTTTTGCTATTTATGCACCCCACATCTTTCATGCATATTTTCTAACCATACAACACCCTCTCTCTCCGCCCCCTTGTTCGCCCCCACCGCACACTCTGAATTATTTTACCGCAACCCTAGCGACAATGGCCCCAGCTCCTGTTATGGTTCCACCCCCACGGTTTGGCGTTTAATGAAGTGTCATCGCCTGTAAAATGAGTCTGTAAATCGCATTAAAGCAACTACACGGTTTAGGGTAGACCTTGTCAAGTACGACAGCAATTCCCATTCCCGTTCCCATTCCCGTTACAGTTACCGTTCCCGTTACCGTTGTCATTGCCTTGCCGCCAGAGGCTGCGGATTATACAGTTACAGTTACTTGTTCTGACATACACACACACACACATACACATACAAACTTCGTTTGGACTTTGCCCACACTGAGATTTTGTTTTCGACAACTTTGAGCTCATGTGGTTAAACTAATTATAAGATCCTGTGTAAATACCATTCTATTTTTGTGCGTTGGGCTTTTGAAATCAAACCGTTTGTATCTGATACGAAAACAAGATACCGTTAGGGCCAAGTGACAGCTGGAATTTCGAATGGAATTCATTTATCCAACCAATTATCATCATTTATATAACTTTTAAGCATAGTTCTTTTTATTTTTAAGTTTAGTTAAGCCTCAATTTATTATGTATTTTAATTAGTAAATTAATCTTTAGTTTTTTGATTGTCGAATCAAGATATTATAATAACTGATATGAATGGGTAACCGCAACTGAAATCGTACCCGATATAAAACTTTTTCAGAACACCGTAATAAAAATAAGCTAAATTATTCAAATTAAACGAACTTTTTGGTAACCGATTCATGTATTATTGTTAGTTTAATTAACTGATAAGTTGAAACTAATTTTGATTCTATTTCCCAGTTGAACACTAATTTCAATATCTAGCTCTTATATATTTTAACATATTTTTAAAATTCTTTTAAGCTGATTTTTTTTTACCGAAATCCTACCAAAATTCTGGAAAAATTTGCGCAACCAATATTTGAAATCAAACAAAAAAGGGTGACTTAACCGATACCATAACTAAAACCAATATTCGTTTCACGTTGAGAATGAGAGTGTGAATTTTTTAGTTAAATAACTTCCGGAGTTCGAATCACACAAAATGCCAAGTTAAAATTGACATATATCCGCTAAAAACAAAATCTATACAATTTAATTATTGTCTCCTAGGAAAGATTCTAAATCTAATAAAGAGAGATAAAACAGACTCAACAACATAAAGTGTACAAAGAAATGGCATTGGCAATGAAATAATTGTTTTTTATTTAACAAAATCTATGAATCATAAAAATCTATAATATAAATATACAAATTTCAAATCAAGAAATGATTAAGCATTTTTTTTAATTCAACTGTTTTACATATTGTATGTACTATATTTATTCTTGTTTAAGAAGGAGGTTGGTAGTATGTGATAAAATTGTTTGGCTCAGAAAGTATCTCAAGTAAATAAATAGTATCAGAAAGTATCTCAAATGAAGTATCACAAATAAACAAAAATACTCTCTATCTCTTTTATACTGCATCTTATAATATCATATCTTTAAAAGACTCTTCTAATTCGTTTTTATTGCTTGAAATCTAAACTAAATTTTAAGTTAAAATTGATCGACAAGAATATATCCAAGATATGTTGTAGATGATGCCCTCAATCTAATGTTTCGCAACAGTACAATTATAATATAAGTCCGAGCAGGTTTTTCCCGTGATTCAATTTTATCCAATATACGCACGATTGACTTGGAATTCGAGCAATGTTCCTTGCACTCACTAGTTCTTCCACAAATCTCGACTATTTACATACATTCCTACTCCGATTTGGATTACATTTTCCGTCCTGTCCTCAAAAGTGCCGTTCAACGAGTATTTCATTTTATTTCCAAACTGTCTACTATTTGCCCGGGACGAGTAAGAGAATACAGAGAGTTCATGCGTAAATATGAATAGCACGTGACCAAGTGTTCATTGTTTGATTGGCCTTGACAGTGGTTGCTGATTCCTACTTACTCCTGAGCTCGAGTTCAAGAATACCTTCCCCAAGACTCCAAGAATTCGTCAGAGCCCAAGGTAGGAAGAGGTACAAATACGTATAGGAATAGGAATAAGAGTGAATGCAATCAGTGCAGGACATAGAGAGAGACACATTTGCGAGCAAGTCTTGAATTGGAATACTAACACTTTTTATTAATTTTTTTCAATTTATTACCAGTAATATCACTGCAGACGGCCGTCCGCGCTAGTGACGAAAGCAGCACGAAGGGTGCAAAGGCGACTAGCATATATGCACAGGAAGAATGGAAAATTTGCTATGACTGTCCGATCGGATCGTGTTATATACCGATCGAAAGGTATGAATTTAACTTACAAATGTGCATACTAAGACTTTTGAAAACTCACCTGGTTCGTGAGATAAACAGGTGTAAGTGGGAGGGGAAAAATGACACCTCGATCATTGAAATCCCACCACTGGTTCAAAAGATAATTAATTTAGAAATTTTTAGTGGCCTTCCGAAAATGAGATAAAAAGTCAGTTTATCTGTAAAACTTAATATTATTCGTCACAAAATTGGATATCAGAAATTTTGGGGCATGAAAATGTTTTCGTCACTAGACGTTTAATTCGTAAAGAGATTTTTTTTATAAGATCTCATACAACAGAATTGTTGAAACAGTCTACAGAATTAAGAAACAAAAAAGTTTTTTTATTCTGAGGGTTTATTTGCATCCCATTGTTTCTATGGCAGCTATGACCAAATTTGGTCATGGTCTATATTGTGTGAAAATTTTAGCTTTTTATCATTTACCGTTTGGGCTGCACTTAGATTCTCAGTCAGTGAGTCAGCCAGGACAAAGAGTTTTACATAAAAAAGATGAGAAGATTCCTAACTATTTGGAATCAGACTTTGTACCATTTTACCACTATTTTGAAATCAAGTTTAAATAAAGTAGTGGATAATAATGCATTATTTTGGCTCGGTTCGTGTTCGCCGTGACTTAAAAAGTTGATGTTTTTAAAACAGATTTCTCCAGGAGCCATTGCGAGCCCACCGCTGATGTAAAATGTGAATAAACCTCACCTTTTTTGAGCATAACATCGTCCTCGATGTTGCAGTTGCTCAAGTGAACATTTGGTCCGCCAATGTTGGTGAGATCAGTTGGTGGGCTTAGAGGGTGACCTGGACCGGGACCCGAACCTGGACCCGGACCTGGGCCGAGCGTGCCAACGCCTCCATTTGTGTAACCAGATCCAGCTACAGACAGACCGTCGGGAGAAGGGGGCACCTGGCCGCCGTTCAAAGGAGCTGCATACCAGGATCCCGCGGAGTAGTGTCGAGGTGGCCAGCTCTGCTGCTGCTGGTGGAGTCCGTGGGCCTGGAGCGCGTGGTTCGAATGGGGATGCGGGCTGAAATGGCTGGGCACAACACTGGCGATGAGCTGGCCGTGATTGCCGGCGGTTGGCGCTGATTCCAACGACGGAGCGTGCTGGGTATTCAGCAGACGTAGCTTCTCATAAATCGACTCCTGTTCGCTGCCCTCCCCCGAGTTGCTGGCCCCTCCGCTCTCCGAGGAATTTAAAGGCGTTGCAGTTTGTATCAGATCATTGTTTGCGCTCGAGGCTGCACCTAGAGTATTACTATTACTACTACCAATACTATTCCCGTTCCCGTTTCCATTTCCATTCCCATTTGGATTTGTGCTCGAATGCGAGCTGGAGCTGCTGGGTCCAGCACTTTGTTGCTCCTTTTGTGCAGCCAAGTTCCTTAGAACACGGTTTATGGATGACACCTGGAAATATATGCAATCAAGAACAGACAGTTAATCTTTTTATTCCAGAAGGAGACCAACAATATTCTTATTTAATCTGATAATAGTTTGCTTAGTTTTTTTTAATCAGAGATTAAAACCCTAACCGAAACCGTAACCATAAACCGGTAAAAACCGATTGAAATTTAAAACCATAACCTTAAAACCGAAACTCTGTAAACCGAAATAACCGTTTAGTAACCGTTTCATTTATAAGGGTTAATTTCGGGTTTTCATAAAAAAAATAAATTTAAAAATCAAGTTAAGAATAATTTAAAACGAAAAATTTTGCACTGTTACTATTTTTTTGACTGATAAGTCTTGTTTACATCTCTGATATTTTGTTATTAGTTTTGTATTTTATTGTTAATTTTTTAATTTTGATTTTGCTTTTCTTATGTTTAATTTTGAATTTTCATTTGTGAAATACATATATTTTTGCAACGAACTTTTTTCTTTTGTGAACCGAAACCATACCGGTATTTCAAAACCTAAACATACAAAAATCATTTCACCGTTACGAAACCTTTATTCAAAGACTTTGCGTAACTGATAACCGAAAACCTAAATACAAACATAACCGATACCGTAACTGAAACCGATATTCGTTTCGGTTTTAATCCCTGGTTTTAAATCTGAATTTTTATTGTCCATATTAAATTCAGGGACCGCAAATAAGAGTTATGAGAAATTGGATAAACTTTCATTTTAATTTTTTTTTTCTCTATTATAGAGTAAAAGCTTTTTTTCAATTTTTGTTATTTAAATTTAAATTAAAAGTTTTTTTAATTTTATAATAATGATGGAAAAATAACTATTATGTTTAATTTTTAACATAAATGAGCAGTTAAATTCAACTATAAGACAAAATTTAAGGGCCCAGAAAATGTGTGTTTATTTCTGCAAAATAAAATAAGTGATTTTTTGTATTTGGCAAGACAAACACTTGAGTAACTGTATGTATGTAAATGTAACACATTTCGTGACAGAATTTAAATACACAGAGTCAAGTAAAAAGTAGAAAGCAAAAAGCTTCTCTCTACCTTTCCCCCCTCCTGTTGACAGCAGCTGACGCTAAATTCTTACGATGCTTTTTTTTAATTTGTATTTTTTTTTTTCATTATTATTTTAAGGCAATGCCTGCGCATGACAAGGCTTTTGAAACGAATTCAAAAGGCAAAAGCAACGGGAAAAGCGAACGAGCGAAAGAAGGAAAGAACAAAACGAGCAAACATATAAATGAACGAGTAAGAACAACAGGGAAGAGTGCAGTTAAGTGGAAAAATTAGGCAGAAATGTCCTTTCGAGGGAACGAAAACTGAACGCAGCATAAAAACCTATTTTGGAAAAAGAAAAAAATCAAAATAAAATGAGCGCCATCACTAAAAGTATTATATACATGTGTATGTACATAACTACATACCCTACAACCATTCACGTATGCAAAGTGAAACACAGTCAATACATAGAATATATTGAGTGTTTAGTTTAAAACAAGTTTTTCAAGCTGTTTTCGATATTTCGAATAAAATTTGATGAAACAATTCTTGTCACGGTACAAATCACTAATAAAACATTTAAAACAATTTAAATCAGCGGTGGTCACGAAATCTGATCTAGTTAGCAGAAGCTGGCTCCCGGAGCCATTGCGTGCCCACCGCTGATTTAAATAATAGTAATATATCAAAATTATTGCTATAAATTATTTTACTATGTCTTAAGAGTAACCCTTCTTACAAATTACTAGCTACACTTCTTTGACCTTCGCATTATTCAGGATGAAGTCAAAAATTACTTCCATTTTTTGTCGCGTTCGCGATGCATTGTTTTCTAGTTATAATTTAAAAACGACAAGTCCAGAATAACCTGAAACTTATGACAAATGTACAAAAAATAAAAATCAAGAGATTTTCACTGTTTTTTATCAAAGACTTCTATTATGAAAAATGATTAATTTTTAAAAAACAGTATTTGACCTTTTATTACACTAGTTTACAAAATCAGAAAATCAGAATCTAATCACTAATCTTTCATTACGCTTGGACCATAAATAGTGAAGATATTAACAATTTTGTCCAAGGTATTTTAATGGCAATTCTATACATAGCTGCCACAAAAACGATATGTCGATATTTAAGGATAAGTATGAGAATTTCATGGGCATCAAATCTTCGGCGAGCCGTTTACTAGGCCCAGGATATATTACTGTAGAGTGCACTCGACTGATCCGCTTGTTTTGTTTTTTCGAATTTTCGAAGTTGTGCCGATATTTATGAGTATACCACGAGTTCCAATAAACAAATGTGGCCAAAAAGCCCTTAAACTAATGTTAATTGAGCCCAACCTTTTTTATATTTTTTTTAGTTCAGATGCTAGAGATTTCAATAAGTTTAAAAACCGGTTTTTTGTGCAATTTAAAACTCGAAAGCTGTTACGACGAAAATAAGCTATTGTTGACGGAAAACCATGAATAAATGGCGAAATAAAATATTTTTTGGTAAAAGACTAAAAATCATGTTGTTACCGACTTTCATATTTTTTTCATACTCTAACATTTATACGATTACAAAATGGTGAATACTCAAAAATATCAAAACAACTTTGAAAATTCGAAAAAATTTTAATATTTCGAAAATTGTAAGAGCGATTTTTGGGTTTAGTGGGCAAAGTCCATGAGAAAAGTAAACTTGGACATGAGAAGCCAAAAGTCTGTAAACTAGTGTTATTAGAAGCAGTTTATTACTAAGAAATAAATACGATTGTGTTTAACTATTTAAAAAATAACAAAATAAAACACAACATATGCAGTAAAAAAAAAGAAAAGAAATGATAAAAACAATACAATAAAAACTATACAACAATTAAAAAATACAAAAATAATGTAACAATAATGATAGAAATAAAAAAGTTTATAATTAATTAAAATTAATATGGGAAACTCAAACTAAAATGTATTGTAAAACTTAAAACTAAAGCTAAGATTGTATATGGTAATTGATTACTGTTTCTTCTTTTTCGTATTAATGTTGGATTGTAAAATCTTAATATTTTTTTAAAATCAATGTTTATAATTGTAGCACTACAAAACGAAATGAAGAAAATAAAAATAAATAAATAAACAACACTTTAACTTATAAGTCGGCCAGAGAATTGAAGCGCTCTCGGAACTCGGAGATCTCGGAACAAATTACTGCAGACGGCATTATCGAACACATCCAACAGCTAAACAGTTAAGCACTAACGCTTTCACCCCTCAGCGAATTCGCCACAATTCCATCCCATCCCATCCCATTCCATGCCAACTCATTCCACCCCATCGTCACACAAGCGTCTAAGGTCTATCGTCGCCCGTCCATCCAATCGTTGGATTCTGCTTCTGTTTCTAGTTACAAACCGATGCGAGCCAAAAAATTGTGATATCCCCTGTCGCGTGAATTTCAACGCTTAACGCTTTGTGGTGGCAGCCTGTCCTGGTCCTGGTCCTGGCCCTGTTCTTGGTCCTGGCTCGACCCTGTGCTGTATTTATTTAATATTGTACGTTTTTCATATATTTTCTAGCACTGATTTCCCTTTTTGTCGCTTAATGTGCATAAAAGATTTTCCCTTCCATTTGAATGAGCACATTTTCCACACAACTGTCAATGGGGAAATGGGAAATGTACAACGCAGGCCATTGGCATCGCTGTCACAATTTATTTTGTTTCTTTGCTTCTTTTCTTTTCTTTCATTTTCGCTTGCTTTTTTTTTTTTGCAGTACTTAATAAACAATAAAAAAATGGTAATGCTAACTAAAAGTGAAAAAGAATAGAATCAAACAGGGCAAAAATGGCGTCGAGAATACACAAAAGATTCAAATGACGATAAAAATGGCACAGAATAAAGTGATGCCCAAATTATTGATGGACATTTTCACCAATCACTTTTTTCTAACAGAGCACATATCCTTGAATAAATTCAACACTTACAATTGAAAAGGATTTCACAGATTTTAAGAAAAACTAGAACATCAATCTGTATTTAGATTTCGATTTTATAATAGATATATTTTTAATATATTATTTGTTTTTTTATTATAAATTTAAAATTTAAAATCATATAATAACAAGGGGGATTCGCAGTCACCAATCTGTCAGTTTGGTTGGGATATCTTAGGACTCCAAAAAGCTTTCCTTTCTAAGCAATTTCTTGAAATGTCACCCAGTTACAGGACGAATTTTGCAAAACGCCTTCTTATTGCACACTAAAATTCAGTGTGAGATATATTGTGTGAAAGCTTCAGCTTTTTAGCTTTAACCGTTTGGTCAACACGTTGATTCTCAGTCAGTCAGTCAGTCAATTTTAATTTAATTTCATAAAGTAATTTTCAACAAAATAAATCAATAAATAAATATTATTTTAGACATAAGTACTTACACTGGGTATGTTGTCATTTGTGCAAACATTTTCTTGCAATAATCTATCCCGAATCTCCCAGGCAAAGATGCTGGGACATTCTCGCTTGTATTGGGAGATTTTGCTAACGACCTCGGCGGTAGCCACCCGAGGCTTGGAGCCTCCAATCGCCCGTGGTCGAATACTTCCAGTTTCGTAGTATCTGAAACAACAAGAATCTCTTTTCTGAGTTATCTGCCAACTACACAGTGAAATAAAATATAACTTAATGTTTGAATCACAGCAATTTAGCATTTCAAATTGTTCAAATACATTGCGATTAAATCAACGCATATCTATTAATCTGATATTTGAAATCCATTACAAAAAAAAACTATATATTTAAAGCGCGTTTGAAAATTAATTCACATTATTTCTAATGCCACGTCTGCCTTTACCTTTGCTTTCAAATATTTCTTTAAAGTATTGAGAATAGATATTTAAAATATCTCAACATTATCGAGCATAGTTTAAAATTTACAGATTTCGTATTTTATATTATATTTTATTTTTATTTTATAGTATATACGGGGGTGCCACAGAATTCGGTTTCGGTTGAATTTTGCATAAATCTGCATTAATTCAAGCGAAATCGATTTCTGTAGCGCGCCTGATAATATGCAAATGCCGATTTAAACTGATAATAATTCGGGATCGACAGCTGACTTAAAATCATGTTGAATGCCCTCCCCATATCTTAATACGAGCCACCTCGGCGTACTTACCTGCCTAAAATTTTGCTAACGCATCCATTGGAAACTTGAAGAATCCGAGAGATATCACATGGTCGCGCTCCGGAATGGGCCAGCTCCACGATCTTCTGTCGAGTCGAGTCGGGTAATGGCCGCCCTCCAACGAAGACTCCGCCCAGCTGATTGACTCCACTGTGACCTGAAATATTCAGCATTTGTAGAGAATTTTGTGATTTCCTTACAAAAGATCCGATTATAATCCGATTATACTTTAATATAGATACAATTTCACAAATTATTATTTAAAAAAAAAATGTAAGATAAGAATGTTGGTAAATTTATTTTTTAAATCGAAAGAGTGAATGCAAACAAAGTTAAATATTTCTTAATATCGGTTTCAGAAACGGTTTCGATTATGTTTTCATTTCAGTTTTCGGTTATCGGTACCCAAAATATATATATATCGGTAACATAACGGTTACCGATTATTTGTATATTTAGATTTTGAAATACCCGTTTGATTTCTGTATTATACGTTAAAAATATTAAAGATATGTAAATTTAAATTTGATTTATAAGTTTAAAAAAATTAATATCTTTTATTTTGATCAGAAATAAAAATCAAATATAGTTAATAAAAACACAGATTACGCTTTACAAAAATAATTAAATTTTGTTGCTAGACCGAACCGAAATTAACCGTTATTTCAATTGAAAAAAATTCGATCGGAATAAAATTGGTATCGGAAGAATAAAAAGTCTAGTTTCGGTTACGGTTTCAGGACCAATTTCAATCGGTTAATACCGGTTAACGGTTATGGTAATGTTTACATTTTTAATATCTAGAGTCTAGAATCTGTCACAGATATAGGAATTAAAAGGATGTGAATATAATGACTCTGCTGTTGATACCAATCAAGGATATGAGTAAATATTTTATGTGGCCTCCTTCTCCGAATTAAACACATTGACAAATGGTTAAGATTTGTTGTCTAATGCTTTTGAGGGTTGAGGAATATTCACAGTTGACTTGAATGAGAGTATTCGGAACCTGTTAGCCATATTGTGTCGACTTGACTTTCAATTGTTTTCTGCTGGACTTGGTTTCAATGGGGCAAACAACTTAATTAGGCACGCTTTAAAAAATGTCAGACTGAATTTCTCTAAAACGGGTCGAGACTCGCAGTCTCGCAGTCTCTTTCTCAGGCAACAATAATCTTTTGTGTTTGATAATTTGACATTTTAATAAACAATAGTTATGTAAACAAACATCTAAATATATGAAATGGAATTCAGCTAGTAACTGATTATAATCTTTTAATTATAAAAGATTCTTCATCGGATAAAAATATTTTTAAAATAATATAAATATTAATTGACTGGTATGAATTTAATAATGTAATATTTACTCAGAGCATGTTTTCATTTATAATTTTGTGTGTTAAAGAGCCACTTATGACTTGTGCACAGCTTCCGCATTTAATTCCCAGATTATTCTACAAATATTAAGAGCTTCTGCTAAATTGCCTGATACTATTTGTTTTTTTCATGTCTTCATCGTTGATTGACCCTTTTTTACCCATCTTCAAATAGTTTAGGGTAATGAATAAGAACAAAAAAGAATGAAAAACTTATATCAAACGGTCAGATAGATTGGTTTCCAAAAAAGGTTGCACTCTGAGTTGAGTTGAGTTGAGTTGAAGTCAAGCATGGATTTCAAACACATTTCCTAGTATTGGCTGCGACAAAATCCCCCAAAATCTGCGTATCAATTTAATTCTTAGTTGCAGCCAGTGAAGCATCAAAACGTCTGCCACTTTACCCAGTTTCAGTTCCAGTTATCTATCGTGTGCCTGCAGATGAAGATTGAGATTGAAGTTGAGGATGAGGATGAGGATGAAGGCCGAGAAAAGCCGAAAGGCCGAAAGGGCTAAATCCAAATACGGTTCAATTCAGTTGAATTCAGTTCAAATTTGTTTAAGCATACTTCAGTAAAAGTGGCACCAATTTCAAGTCAAGATAACAATGATAACATGCTTTTCTATCTGTCAATCAGGCCATCTATAAATCAATCAATATCTTTCAATTGCGTATCATCTTTGAAAGACCTTTGAACCTTACTCTCCCCATCACATTAATCCTCTTAAAAAGTCAGTTAAGTAAACAACTATTTTGAACAACATTATTTGGATTTCAGCTGAGTATCTGAGTTACGCGTCGCCTTCCTTTTGATTCAAGCAATCAAATGTATTATATATTTATTCAAAAGTTACAATAAGAGAAACAGTCAAGTGAAAGTAAAGTATCCTGTTTTAATATTAGTTTAGTTGAATTTTAATTTAATCTACAATTTCGTACTTTAGCATAATTTGGGTGTATCTTGCCAAATTTGAAGTTGTTTTTAATTAAAAAAATTAAACGAAATTTAAATTAGTTATTTAAGCATATGTACTTAAATATTTAAATTCAATATTCATTTAGTTTAGACGTCTGACGCCGGGAAGAGTCATTTTAGAGAGTATGAACTAGAGCAGCGATGGGCACGCAATGGCTCCGGGAGCCAGCGGCTGCTAACGAATTCAGATTTCGTTTCCACCGCTAAACTAGAGACTAGAACTTTGGTGATTGACAGAATTTTGTAATTTACATTTATGCTAAGAAATGGAGTTATTTAAATAAATAAGAATCAGCTGTGACCCCAGTATCTATAAGTGTGCACGACATTGTATCTATTTATAAGTGTGCAAATTGGTGTTGGGTTATTCAGGGGCCGTTCTGGCATTTTTTTCCTTTTTCTTTTTTTTTTTTTGGTTTGAATGAATGACAATTCACATCTGTATTTCCATTCAAATATATATGTGTGTGTGTGTGCGAGTATGTTTGATTGTTACAAGGCAACTGAATAATACGATGATTTACCAAAAGTAACAAGTCGGACAAAGGCGAGAAAACATCTTGCCAAATGGGATTAACAATGTAATTGCAACACAAATCAGAGTTGGCAAACAATAGCGGAGTGGACCGATGTCTGTCTCTCCGTCTGACCAGGGACGATCATTGACGACGAGGGGCGAGGGACGAGGGGAAACCTACCACTAGAGACTACCAACAACCAACTACCGAGGGTTACAATCGATCGGATCGGATCGGATAGGTTCGGTTTGCCTGAAAATCCGCTAAGGAGGCTCATTTGTGTTGATGAGTGGCGGGGAGGGAAAAGGAGACGGCAGACGGGCAGATGCACGGCAGAGCGTGTGAGTGAGTGAGATGCCAGATTGGGGTATTATTGGTTGTTGTCCTATGTCCATCGAGTAGAGCTACAAAAAAAAAATCAAACAAAACGACAAGTAAGATCGTTACAATCGAGTTGCTCGACTGTTAGGTGCCCAGTATCCGATTGAATCACTAGCAAATTAAATTTAAATATTAATAATAAAATATCAAAAATAAGTACAGAAAAAAATTTTAAAAAACCGGTTGGGTTTTATTTTTTATTTAATGCAGGGACCGTAATCATTATAAGTTATACTTTAAAAGTTACTTAGTAATGCTTATTTAAGGATTTTGAGCGAAAAAATAAAACTCACAAGTAATAATTATTTGTGATTTTTTTATCGCTCAAAATAAAACTTACTTTAATAAAAATAACGTAATTATTTAAAAGATTTCTTTTTGCGTTTTATAGGTCCTGGGTACTGGCTGAAAATTCTACACAAAAGCCATGAATTTAAAGTGAGTTTTATTTTAAGCGAAAAAATCATAAAAAATGATTATTTGTGAGTTTAATTTTTTAGCTCAAATTTAATCATTTTCCATTTATTTTGTATATGTATTCTAGATTTTGATCTATTGATGAATTTGCTAATTTAATGCATTACTTGGAGACAAATAAATAAATAACCATAATGAAAATGGTAAATAATAGGAAATTCAACTATTGTTAAAATGTCAATTATATTTTTCGTTTATTAAAAATATTAAATAAACCTGATCTGAGTGTAGGAGTAATGTTTCCAAATTTGAGACCTCTAAACCTTATTGACACTTTTAGAGACTGGCCCAAAACCAATAGCATCTGTACACAACTTTGGGTACTGGGCTAAAAACAAAAGGCAGAAATCTGTTGACGCTTTTGTTTGTTTTTGTTCGACTTTGGCTTTTGAGCATTGTCGATAATTGTTTTCATTTGTAACGACACGAGGAACACAGATCCTTCAAGATCATCATTATTATAGGTGGAATATAATTGTATTGATTGACACACACATACACACACATATGCATGTGCAAACAATGGCACGAACATAACTAAGAGTACTTAACAGCACAGCGGGTGACCGTCACAGGCAGGGAGAGAGAGGGAGAGGGGAGAGTAGGGGAGATAGAAAGAGACAGCAGACCGATCGGCAGCATTTTCTTTGATTCCTTTTGTTGTGAATTGTCCGCTCGGCTCGGCTTTGGTTTTTCATCTTGGCCTTCGTCTGCTGTTTCTTTTTTTGGCCGTGGATCCGTGTTAAGTATAATTGGCAGCACACATACACTGATAAAAAAATGGCATCTAAGAAGCAAGAAAACACATCTATATTTTCAAAACCACAAATCTTAGTTTAAAAATGAAACTTATTATTTTTTTAAGATTATATATTCTTATTTATAGACCAAAAAGTTTTGAATACTCAAGACAAATAATGTCAAATAAAGATTAAGCATTTTAATATTTTAAGAAGAATGAAGTAATTTTTAGTTAACTTGAGGTCTAGAGATTTATGTTCTTATTTCAAAAGAAAAAGATCTAAGAATTTCGATTTTTATTCTTATATTAAGAACTTAAGATTTTTTAGAATAAAATTCTTTAATATAATAATTTGGTCTTAAAATGGTCTTATCTTAGAACAAAATATTTAAATTTGAGAATAAATATTCTTAGTTTTAGCAGTTTGGTCTTAAAATATTCTAATTTCAAGAACAAAATATTTAAGATTAATTTGCTGGATTTTAGAAAGTGGTTCTTTTTTTCAGTGTACATATGCAGCATCTGGATCGTAGAGCAAGTCATCCACTCCACAATACAAAACACAAAACATACAAAACACACAATGCACGGACACACAATTAGTGGAAAAATCAATGACAGGCCAACTTATCGCAATTTTCACACACACCGAAATGCCAATTTTTCACTTAATTTTCTCCTTGCACAGAAGGGACTTTGCAGAAAGAAAAGTCGAGCAACCCCGTGAAGTGCGTTAAGCAAATGACTCAATTAAATCTGTGAATGTGTGTGTGTGTGTGTTGATCTTCTTTATATATTTTGACACATAATTTGTGTAAATCAATTAAATGCTCTACTTTGTGTCCATCCAAAGGTATGAACTACATATATTTTAAAAGCGCTACAAGCTCGCCTCAATACGTTTTTCCATCAAAGATCTGTTTAGTGCTCTACCAAATTAAAGATTTTTTGTAATTTGTATAGTTTAGAAAACGAGCGAAAGAAGCAACATAAATATAATACGAAAACTTAAATAAAAAAAAAATAAAATAAAAAATTATTTTTATTTTTGAATCAAATAAAAAACATTTTTAAAATACATCAATGCACAACATTTTAAAACTCGTCATGTTAGAATATTCCTTCAGGTTGAGCTGAAATCAGTATTTCAACGGGTTGCCTTAAAAGCGACATCTATTTTTGTGGCTTGCGAATGCCTTGGTTTTTAAAATTATCTTGAAACCGAATAATTGCCCAAAATCAATCTTAGCACCAATTACAGTGCTAATCAAGTGCTATAAGTTTTGACTTTCGTCAAAGTAAAACAAGGATTTCTCACTTTTCGAGAATATGTAAAACAATCTATAAAATCAGAGGGCAAAAATATGAGTTGAAAGAGGACGAGTTATCTCTTTTATTAAGTATTTAATTGATGACTCAAATGTACGTAGTCGTTTTTCAAATTCAAGCAGAATACACTATCGGATCTTAAACTTAATAAAAAAAGAATAAAAGTTATTTGGATATTATTTTTAATGAATTTATCGACTGCTGGTTGATAAGACCTAAATATGAGGTTATGAATGGGGTTGAAATTGAAGGTGGAACGTACATTCGTCATCAGTTAAGTGGTAATAAGTTGTTGCAAAGTACGATGATGCTGCATGAGGTGGCTGTGGTGCTGTGGTGTTTCCATCAGCGGCTTCCATCGCAGCCGTTGCCGCTTTTCCGTTTAGTCCGGTGGCACTAGAGACACTCAAACAGGGCAAATTTCTCATAGCAAGTACATTGTCTATAAGAAAAAAGAGCAAAACAAACAGAAATCATGATCACATCACAGCAGCTATCACAATAATGGATACATGTATTGTCATTTAAAGTGTACATAATAACATAATAACTAGCGGTGGGCACAAAATCTGAATTCGTTAGCAGCCGCTGGCTCACAGAGCCATTGCGTGCCCACCGCTGCAGTAAACAACTAATTTCTCATAAATAGACTAACTTTTATACTTATTAGTTGTATTTCAATACCAATGATACACAATTTTCAGTGGTTTGCCGACAACTTAATCAATGTCAATTGCCTGAGTTCGAATATATTTTCATTAAAAATCCAAAAAAGTAGTATTTCATGAATTTAAACTTTAACAGCAAAAACGGTTTAAATAATTAAATAAAATATAAATTTTTTTTGGGTTTTGCGATTTGAAGATGATATGAACTTTGAGAATGTTTTTAAATTTTTTCGCGAAATTCAAAAATGCAATTTCAGACGTTTTTGTATTTGAAGTGGTTTGGAATAAATTCCAAGAAAGAAAATAGTGCAGTAATTTACTGCAACCTTTTCTCACTACTGACAGTAAGAATTCATTGTTGAATAATATTTGTTTTTAGTATGAAATTTTAAACTGGTAATAAGTATCTACTAATTTTAGAGGTTTCTGTCCATCTGTTATATTTGCATTAAGTCATAACACTTTATTTTCAATAACGAACTTAAGTCAGAAATAAAAGTCTAAGTAATACTCTTAAATTCCTTTTCGAATTCATCGGAGGCCATAATATAGGAGTCTAATCTAAACCCACATAATCACATGTATAATTATTCAAATTGTTAATAATATAATAAATAACAAATAATAATGAACAGTTCTTTTTTATACAAAATCTGAGATTCTTAACTGATTCAAGTGTGATTTATTATTTCACACTCTGCAAATATTTTGAACATTTAGTTTCCTATAAGAATTTTGTACTCGATTCAATTATGATTGGCCTATTTGCTTATTTTAAGGCTAAGTGAGTGCCATTCTTTAAAAAAATACATGCTTAATCCAAAAATGTTATCCTTTTATCCAGCTCTATCTCTTTTAAAGAAAGTTTAAGTGGCATTACAGCTTTTATAATGTAGATTAGAATCAAAAAAATAGATTGCATACCCTTATGATTCATATCATCCAAAGTTGGCAGTCGCTCGATGAGTGCTCCTGCTGACCAAGGTACTGCTCCTAAGGATGCCGGTGTTGGTTGAAGCGTAAACATGTTGGAAGGATATGATGAGTTTCGAATTTATACGAATTCCGGGTTACCCGATGGTACTAGCTGGACGGTTCTTACTCCGATGTAGTGTATCTGACTAATGTGATTAGAATTGGGATTGGGATCGGAAGCGAATCTCTTTGACAACACTTTCGTGAGTACTCGCACTCATATTCATATGCATATTCGTATTCGTATTCCACTCAACATTCAACATTCACTCGCCATACAAAATCCCAGGGCTCTCTGCGGGCGGCGACGGTTCCACGCAGCGCTACCACAAAACAGAACGGACTGAATTCGAACAGCCTCAAGGGAATTCATACAGATGGTTAAAGGATTGTCGCTATATGGCTGGATATATATGTATATGTACGGTGAATTCTTTGTTTTGGGCTTGTTTGTTATGTGAGCAGTGCTGCTTTTGTTTTAGATTTCTTGTTCATTTCATTTTATTCACTTCTCGTAATTAAAAGGGCATGCAAGGCCATTATCATTATTATCACGTTCTCACAATCGTACTCATATTTCTATTTACACTTTGCACTAAACTTTCCAAAATTGATTTATTTTCACTTCACTTTTTATTTGCACAAAATTGAATATATTAATATTATTATTTATGAAGTACTGGTGAACTGTATTTTTTAAAAGTGTTTACCGTTGTGAATACCGTCACCAATATGCCATTAAAGGCCGTCGGAATCGAGATGCTGTAAAGCCCGAGTAACAGTGCGAATGCAAATGCCAATATGACTGTCGCTTGTTCTATATTGTTGGCCCAAGGTCCGAGCGACTGTGGCTAATCGCAAGCGTGGTGGGTAAGCGGCTCTCTGATTGGCTCGCCGTTTCATGCACCAACCATCCACTTCTCTCAGAGCCGCAACAAGCTGCGCTGATTGGCTGCCCGCCCGTTGATCGCCGCTCTCGCTCTCGCCCTATGCACGAGTGCCAGCAGTGTGCACAGTGCAGCCGTACAAGCGAGCCAGACTCTGTTCTGTGCCTATGCTTCTTTCTGCACCAATATACCAATGCCTATGACCGCGCCCATGCCTTTTTCTGCATGTATTTGCGCCACAAAAACAAACAAGGAGAAAAGGACATGCCAAGATAATTCTGCCAACAATTTTCTGCTTTTTTCATTTTTTTGTTTTTTTATTTTTAGTCCGCACATAAAGTTTCATAAATTGAATTGTGCATGCAACAAAAATCGAACTTCAATACTGTGATACGGCTGTAAGCCCTTCAATAAAATCTATAAGGCAGCTTAACCCATTCTATGCTAATGGGTATTTAAATATCCAAGAAAGAGTTCACACTTTAAAAATTCTAGCACTATATATAAAAATTTATCAGTTTAGTTATCCTTGGTATGTAGTGTTTTACAGGTGAAAATCTAGGTTATTTTCTGCATAGAAAATGTTGACGAAATAAGCTGAAATTTGTTTTTTTTTTTTGAGTTATTTTTTCTTCTCTGGGATTATTTGAGTCCTCCATCGAACTCCATTCCTAAAATACCTAACAATTTTTGGATATGAATAATTAACAAGGAAATCATTATGTTAAGTAAGTTTCTTTAAACAAATTTAAAAATATTTTTACATAATAATTTTAAAAGATTAAAAATAAGCAAAATATAAAGTACAATTGAAAAAAATACATTTAGATAAAATCGTCAGCATTCTCATTCAGCTCATATGCATACACACTTACACACCATTTACATAAATACACATGTGGATGTTGATACATGTATGTACAAACATATACCATATACATATGTATGTAGTATGTTGCGATGGAACGGAACTTGCATTGGGGTAAACACAAATTCTATTTGAATTTCCCGAATGAACGGGCGAGTTAGTAGCATTCGCCCAATTGAATTGTTTCATTCCGATACAATAACCACTACACTCTTCCGGCAACTGCCCGCACCGCTTCCGTTTCGACAAACACAACACGAATGAGAAAACGATTACAAACACATATACGCACACACACACACACACACACACACACACGCATACGAATGCGAATTCGATCACGAAAGGGAAGTGAAGGAGCTGCTGCAGCTTGTCCCTGTTCCACATTCGGAGCGTGGGCGTAAAACATTTATTTTTTCGTTCGTACGAATGCGGACACACCCACATGCACAGACACGCACACACAACATACATATACATGCAGCCATAATATGGCGAGTTAGTCTGTCTCGCTTCTGCTAGTGGGCGTGTCACTTGCGCAAAGCACACAGCTGAAAAGAGATAGATGGCTTCTCCTTTGAAAGCGAGAGCACTTATTCAAATGTTTAAATGTTTTGCACAAAATGTTGACAAAATGTTTATGGAAATTGTTACAATCTACGAGTACGAGTACTCGAATCACATTCAGTTGACACTTTCCATCCAAAAAAAGGTCAAGACGATATTCTTGTAAATGTTGATTTGATTTAGTTGTTGCAACAATTATGTTAATCATGTTTTAACCAAATGAGCAACAGTTATCACATTTGTTTAGCTAATTTACCCAGTATCTTATACTATTTGACCCATTAAACCATTTTCGCTTCTCATGTCTTCCATCTTAAATTCAAGAGCTTTAAAAACAGGAAAAAAGAAGGCTCAAATTTTTTAGATATCATGTATCTTTTTGCATAATTGAAGAAAAGTATTTATTTTAAGCTTGCATCTGCTTAGGATATCTTAGGTAAAGGTCCCGAGTGGAAAAATGTGGATTGTTTTAAAAAAAAATTATTTCAAGTATTTCAAGTAATATTTCAAGTATAAAACTGCCAGAGTTTTCAGTTGATTATCTCTGGCAACGTTATTAAATCGAATCTCTTAATAATCATTTGTATTTTATCTTGATTTGGATACTTTTTTTCAATATATTGTATATTTTAGAAATAAAGAATAGAAAATATTGCCAACTAGCTGTTGTTAATATCCAATATCGGAATAAGACATTTACCACATTTTGATAAGAGGTATGATCCGGGAATCATGCTTTAAAAAAAATGACAGGGACATTGTAAAATTGCACAAATGCTATTTTTGGAAAGACTATCCAACAGACAACAGGATTTATTTCCAATTTTTTTTTTAAAATTATTTTCAACTCTTATTATTGATTTTTATTAAGAAAATTGCAAATAATTCTTGTTTTTCAATTTTTAAATAAAAATGCAAATAATTCTTATTTTTCAATTTTTAAATGCAATTTTAACAATGACTTTTATTTATAATTTTTTTCATAAAAATTGAAAATAAAAGTTCAATTGAAATATCTTGTGATAGGGAGGGCCCATTTCATTAAACGGCCTATCATGGCCTTTCTATCATGGCCCATAAAAATATCATACCTCAATACAGTGGTTCAATAAATGGGCCATAAAAATCATAAAAATTAAAAATAAGAGTTATTTTTCAACTTTTTTTTTATAAAAAATAACAGGAAATATCTCTTATTTCATAACTTTTTTCATACAACTTATAACAACTTTGAGTTGAAATCCCTGCTATGGTGAATGAAGTACCGTTGGACGCGAATTCGACAGAAGAAGGAAAGAGTCCATATAATTTCGACAAGAATATGCAAATTTCTTTATCTCAAACAGAAAAATATAAATTAGACAATTTATGTGCCATATAAAAAATGTACAGTCGAAATTTCGTAACATCACCAAGAAAAATGTTCGATTTAAAGAGATTTCGAGTTACGGACTTTTTTTTTTTAATTTTTATAAAGTCACTTCTGCTGTATCCAGAAGAAGTTCCCGGTTCAAAAATATCTTTTAGCCACTTACATTTTTTTGACCCAGTTTCAAATTTCTTAACAAATAAGTTTAAATATTTCTTAAAGCCATAATCATTTCAAACTTTATTGGGGATTTTCCCGAAAAATTCGACTTACAGATGTACGGAACAATATTTTTGTTCGACTTAAGGAGGAATTGGACTTATGGAAGCTCGAATTACGGAAGCAGAATTGTATGAAATTTGCTCACTAATCGCTATTGCAACTTTATTTATTTAGATCTAATCATTAAATAACTTTTATCAAACAATTTAAATTTTAAAAATTAGAATCGTTACGGTCCCTGTGAGGAAGTTATTAAGCCCACTGAAGAAGCCGCAAATATGTTTGTTTGTGTTAGTATTTGTTCGAGTTAGGGAAGTTCGATTGTGTATTGTGATGGACCTGCTTGACCTCTATATCCATGGACTGCCATCCGTAGTGATAAAAGCGACTAAAGTCAAGGTCACTCTCATCAAATGGTCGATTTCATCAGATCCGAATTGATTTCGATGAGAGCACTGACAAGTCGGGTAGTTTGACACTCTCCTCTCCTCTCGTGTCGTCTCGCATCCCAAGTCCCCTTTTTTGTTCTTGGAATTTTAATTTGTTAAGATTAGATCAGATGTGTAAGTATGCACCTTTTATCATACTTTTATCATACGACGGCGCGTTTATGGCAATATTAAAAGAGAACAAAAAAGAAAGGAGCTGCGACAGTGGGAGGAAGTAGAAGTCAGAGTAGGGAGGAGGGTAAGGGGTAAGCATTATTCTAATACTCGCATAAGACACATGAAAGTAAATCTCTCTCTCGACAGGAAGTTGTGCCCAGTCTGTTCCAGACTCGTTGCGCCACGTGCCGACGCTGGAGCAAAGGATTTTCTGCTTCTGGGCTGATGCGTCGGGGTTGCAGAGTTGCTGAGGATTGAGAGGATTGAGACCGTGGCCGGATCCGCGTTCGCGTCCGCCTCCTGGCGCGAATGGGGTGCACAGATTCGCACCAATAATTATTAATAAGTGAAATCCAAATAGAGATTTCCAGATACTCGTATGCTTGAAGTATAACGAGAAATATCAGCAGTGTGTATCATTGTTAAAGAGGAAGAGATTACATAAAGCTTTTATTCCATTCCCGATCAACAAAAATGGCAGATAATAAGTATATGGGCATTTCCAGAAAAAGGTCCACCTCACCCTAAAAAGTAAAATTGATGAAAAACCCACATCGTGTGAAATTTTCTATATGGAAATAAATTCACGTTTTCTATATTTTTGACCATTTTTTAAAAAATTTACTTCCAAAGTGGACCGTTTGTATTCTGCCGATTACACTAATTTTAAATTTTATTTTAAAACAAGTTTTACAAGTTGTTTTCGATATATCGAATAAAATTTGATAAACAAATTATTGGAGCAAACTAGGAGAAAATCTTGTTCGCGATGTCGCGTTACAAATTATTAATAAAACTTGTAAAATAAATAAAATGATAGTAACATATCAAAATAATTTCTAAAATGGAAAACTACATTATTTTATTATGGTTTAAGAGTATTTTCTTCCAAATTACTCGCCACATTTCGCCGACTTTCACATTTGTCAAGATGAAGTCAAACATGACTTAAATTTTTCGAATTTTTCGAAAATATTCAATCAAATTAATTTCAGTAATTTAAAATTTATCTCTAATAATAACTAAATTAATTAAATATATAAATAACTTGGTGAGTATTCCCTATAAAATAACTGTTGTTGTTTCTTAATAAATAAAAAATGAATACTTGTTTATACTGTAATAAATAAAATATTACCTTTTAATAAATAAATAAATACTTGCTTATACTGTAATATTAAAACTTAACTGAAATAAAAGTCAGTGGGTATTCAAACAAAAAAAATCAATGAACTCAATTTACACAATTCATAATATTATTTCAAAATTTTGTCTCTTAATAAATAAATAATTGTGTACATATTGAAATTATTTAGAGATGTTTTTTAAAACTTGACTAAAATATAAGTAAAGAATAAAAAAACAAAATTTTTAATTAAATAAATATACAAATAAAGTGCAAACAAAACTAGATAAAGTCATTGAGTATTCAAAAATAAATAAATACTTGTGTTAGAGTATGGAAATAATTTCGTAAGAATATTGGTCCATTAATAATCCTAAACTATGATTAAAAATTAAATGAAAAATGTCGCAGCCGGTATGTGGTCTAGGGGGCGTGGCATATGCACTGGGTGTGGCGTGGTGTGGATTGAAGTGTGTTGTTGTGCCGGCTGCGATTACGATAAAGATAACGATTCGATTACCGTAAACTGTTGCGTCATTTTGTTGTTACCTCTATCTGCTGCTTTACCGCTTTTTAACTTGCTGTCGTTGCTATTGTTGTCGTTGTTGCTGTTGTTGTGCTCGTTGTTGTTGTTGCAGCATGCGAGTGCTCGATATGGTTTGGTTGCTCTCTGTACAAAGTCCTGTGTGAAGTCTTGCGAGTAAGCGATAAGGACATCGACGCAATGCCCCATTATTCAGTGCTGCCGGCCGAAGTCGAAGCTGAAGTCGATCAGGACACGACATGGTGAGACACACACACATTCATATATTTGTAAGCATACTACACATGTATACATAACCCATACCTAAAGATTAAATGGGCAATAAAGTATACAGAAAACGTTGAAAATATATTTAACCATATAAAGCAGCGGTGGGCACGCAATGGCTCCGAGAGCCAGCGGCTGCCAGCCAATTCAGATTTCGTGCCCACCGCTGATATACAGTACTACGGGGCCACCTGTGAGTTTGGCTAAGGCATCTCAAAAAACAAAAATGTTTTTCCTACCAAACAATTCCCTGAACTTTCAGAAGGAATTGGACGCACTTATAGGCCGAATTTCACAAAACGCCGTCTTGCACGATAAAATTGTCTCAGACATATTGAGTGAAAATTTCAGCTTTTTAGCTTCTACCGTTTGGTCTACACGTTGATTAAGTGAGTCAGGATAATTTTGTTAAGTTTGTTCTAAGAACCATAAGCAACTATTGACTATTGGGAAGCCTACTTCCTTCATTAAGGGCAATATCTATATTTTTTTAAAATGATCATTCTTTTTATTTTGAGCTCTCAAAATATGAATCAATTTTGATGAGTTATGTCTTTTGAATCATTAATTGGCTTTCAAACTGATGTTGTATCTCAATTTTCTCAACTAACTGTTTTTCCATAGTCATCCTTTGAAATATTCCAGAAAACTTTGAACCAATTTCAATGATAAATGTATTTTAAATCATTATTTAACTTACAAATTGCTGCTAAACCTATTTGCTTATAATTCGCGAAACTATATAACTTTTTCAAAATATACATAAGTCTGCAACAATTTTAATAAGTAGGTAACTTTGATTTCATGATATATGAAGTGACATATGTAAATATATTCATCAATAAGTATATTACGTTGGTTGACTATTGTTTTATATATGAAACTTAGCGGCAAATTGGAAGAAACCAGAAAAGACGCTTTCCATTAAAATTTAATTTTTGAAACATACGATAATTTGTCAAAGAGGGATTGAAATTTCAAAGCGATTAGTTTTGGTAGAAATGGAACTTTATGATTTTGGTGTCCGGCTGACCTTTTTACTGGAAATACATATTAGATTGTTAAATACTCAAGGACCTTGCGTTCAACCAAAATGAGTACTCATATCTTTGTAGATTATTTTGGTATTTAGATATTTATAATTTGGAACTGGAATGGGGATTGGGAAAGAGGTTGTAAAATTGTAACTGGTCACACTCAGCATGGGTCCTTTTAATTACGTGTGCATACTTTGTTTTCATGCCACTCAACGCCCCTTTTCATATTCCGTTTCCATTTCAGAATAACCAGTTCTCTCTGAAACGGGTAAAGGGTAAGGGACGGGACGGGAAGGGAACGAGAGAGGGAGAGTTAAGCGATAGTCCTTATAGTCCTTGCATACAATGTGTATGTGGGAGTTATGGGGGAATGGGGCATCCTGTGGCACGGAATGCTTATAATAATTGAAGCATATTCAAAGTGCTTTGAGTGTGTGTGTGTGTGTGTATGTGGGTGTGTGTGTCCATGCCACTATGGTAAAAAACTCCGATATTTTGGCATTAATTCAAATATTGTTTTGTTCAATCTTAAAAATTATTTTATTTCCTAAAGGCCTGTCTTCAGCACCGCCTAATATTTATGTCAGGAATTTGCTAGTTATTTCGTTTGTACGAAACATAAATTAAACAGCTGTGTTTTGTAATCAGCACCAATATTGAAAGTTTAATTAATGTAAAAAGAATGAGAAATGATTGTGTTGGTTGCGGCATATATTGTTGCAAAAACAGTTTCATCTCACTTTTTGGTTCCTGTTTAGCTAAATTAGTACAGCACAACCCAAAGGCACCCCAGCACAACAAAGGTTATTAACTAAACCATCTAGAATCGAATGTTCAGATGTTAATAATGCCTTTTGTTCGATTTTGTTCCTTTTTGAAAAGAACGACATGGAAATTCGGATTTTTCTCATATTTAGATTTAAAAACGTGCTCAAATTGAAAAAGAAACTAAATTGTCTAATTAGCAAACATGCAAAGCTTAAAAATTTTTTTACTTTTTTTTTTAGTCGGTGAGGAAGGATAAATGAAGACAAGTTCCAATTGAATCACAACCAAAATTATATATTTTTTAATATTGCAACTAAGGTTTGTGTCAAATTTCAAGTCTTTAACTATATACATATATAAATTTTTTTATTTTTTTTAATTTTTTTCGCTTAGTCGTACGGGTGAAGGCGTGGTCCAAATCTTTTTTTTTTTTTTGACTACAATTGACGGAGGGAAGCGAACCCAGTTTTTTCTTTAACTAGAAGCTCTAATTATGTGACCGGTAGGCAACTCTAACCACTAAGCCACGGAACCACACAAAGTCCAAATAATTACAAAAAAAAAAAAAAAAAAAAAAAAAAAAACCCTAAATTCTAAATCAGTCTAACTAAAGTTCATGCCAAATTTCAAGTCTCTATCTTTATATTTAGAGTTTATGCCAATATATTGGATTTTTTTACCATAGTGCATGCTTTAGGTGAACACAGCAAGAATCTCCCCCGCTCTCCTGCCCTCCCCTCCCATCCCAACCTTACTCTTCCTTTAAACGATGTATCTGATATGTGTGTGTTTTCGGTTGTTTGTATTTGGTTGGCTGGTCAAATGCCTCTCTCGGGCCATCGTTTCAGGCTGGTTGCCCGGTCGAGTCGAGTCGAGTCGCGTCCTGACGATGCTTTAATTGTTTAATGGCTCGTTAGTTGAATTCCCAGTGGGGAGCAACGGCTTCAGCTTCAGCTTTAGATTCTGACGACCAATATCACAGCACAACAAGGGGCTGAAAGGGGCCGACTACGATTTTCAAGTGTGATAATTGTTGCATTCTATTATGGATTAAGCAAATTTGCTGTAAATTATATACAGAGATACATCTTATTGAATCACTTTAAATGCCATCAATATCTAAATTCATTACATATTATACAATTCGTGAAAAATACCCCCCTTTCCGTTGGACAAAGATGCTGATATATTTTTTTTTTAATTTAAGATGTTTATTATAAGTGAAAATTTCAGCTACAAGAAAATATCATCATAATATTTTACCAGATGATAAGTGGGTAACTTTTGAGCAATCTTGCATTAAAAAATAACTATAAATTATTATAACCATTTTTCAAGTTATTATTGTGTTTTGCTGTTATTTAATATTAAAAACTTCTAACCGATAGAGCTTTCAATTTCACTAAAAATATTAAAAAGTAAAAATAAGCCAAATGATTAATTATTTTAATTACCTTTAAGACCATTCGCGATTCTAGATTGGTCAGTAGGGTGTCCCTTATTTTTTCTAAGTAATTATTTGTAAACGGGCTAGTTCTGTTCATTTGGTCCTAAATCATTCGGAAATAAATTTTTTCCTCAATCGGAATATGATAACCAGTACACCGTCAGTATTATTTTTCTTTTTTATTACATTATAAATTATTCCCAATTAATCAAACTTCAGTTTAACCCAATTTATTTCGGCAAACTTGGAAAACGAGCTTGATCATCTTTGTACTCTGAAGTATGTATAAACATGATAAAATGTCAAAGTAATAGCTGAAACAAACAAAAAATGGAAAGTAAAGACTAAAGCATCCGATTAAAAAGCTGCCATTCAGCAGCATTTTCCACATCCACATCTCCATCTCCATCTCCAGAGTTTCTTGTTATTACACAACAACTAAATCTTATTGTTTATTGCTCGCTTGTACCCTTCTTTCAGTTCCAATATTTATTGCCGAATATTTGTGTTGTCGTTTTGTCTGCAACATGCGCCCATGTCAAGCAATCGCCTTAAAATCAACCGAGCGCAATATCAAAACTCGACAAAGACCGAAATATTATCAGCGGATTAGAATCAAATTTAAAACAAGACAAGGACGAACAACAACAAAGTCCCAAGTGCGATTCGACGGTGGTGGTGACTGATTGCTGCCAGAATGTTGGCAAAGCTGAAGCACAGACGTTATTCGTAAAGATGCAGATACAGATTCAAATACAGATTCAGATATATGCTACAGTTATGCGAACAAGTCTCGCCACACCGTCAACTCCTATACTTTTCTAGAATATATTTGTTTTATTATTAATCAACGTTTGTTTGCATAATCCAAATTTAAGTGTACGTAAATATAAGCTTATCACTGCGGACGGCAGTCCGCGCTAGTGACGAAAGCAGCACGAAGGGTGCGAAGGCGACTAGCATATATACACAGGAAGAATGGAAAATTTGCTATGATTGTCCGATCGGGTCGAGTTATGTACCGATCGAAAGGTATCAATTTTACTTACAAATGTGCATACTAAGACTTTTGGAAACTTACCTGGTTCGTGAGATAAACAGGTGTTAGTGGGAGGGGAAAATTTTAAATTATTGGAGCAAATGGGGCCGTTGGAGCCTTTTCGATTTTTATTTTAATTTTTTACTATTCTTATCAAAAATACGCGTCGAATGACACCTTGATCATCGAAATCCGATCACTGGTTCAGAAGATAATTGATTTTGAAATTTTTGGTGCCCATTTCAAAACGAGATGAAAAGTCAGTCTGTTTGTTTGTTTGTTTGTTTGTTTGTTTGTTTGTCTGTTTGTTAGTATCAAAGCGTTGATTTAGCTTAAAAGTTTGAATGAGGACTTGTTCCCGATCAAAAATCTAGAAACGTTTGTTCTACGACTTTTTCGAAAAAAAGCTAGTTTAGCGGGAAATCGCCAAAAACCGCTAAAATTAAAACCCCTATAGCATCCAAACGATATGAGCTACAGACGTGATCTATATATCGTTGGAAAGGTATTTTGAAGGGCTTTTAGGCAGACCTTTAAACTTTTTTTCTAAAGTGCATAGGTAAAAAGCAACAGGTGAAATAAGATATTTTGTCCCACATTTTGGCGGTTTTTGAGAAAACGACGCTAACGATTTTTTTTAGCTTTCAATATGTTGTAGTGTATAAAATTTCGCGTTTTTTGATATATGATAGAAAAAATTTTACCGATGGGTTTGGAAGATATTACTTATTAACTGAATATACTTTTTACCTTTACACTACTGCATGTACTAGTACATATGCAGTATGTACATGTGCATGTAAATCGCCAAAAACCACAGCTTCCAAACAATAGAAGCTACAGATTTGAGATATATATCGTTAGAAAGGTGTTTTGAAGGGCTTTAAGCCTAGCTGTAAACTTTTTTGCTTAATGCACAGGTAAAAAGCTTCAGGTGAAAGAAGGTTTTTTTTCCCACATTTCGGCGATTTAAGAAAAATCTACGTTTCAAATGACTTTTAAATATGTTATTTGTTGTAGACAATTCAATTTCACGTTTTTGACATATAACACATAGCCGTCAAATTTCGTTTGGGCAAGATATTACCTGTTAACTGAATATACCTTTTACCTTTACACTTCTGCATGTACATATGCAGTAGCATGCATACAGCAGCAGCAAAGTGTCATAGCAGCCAGAGTTTGAGAGTGCTACTAGCTTTTGCGCTTGGCATGTGTGTTTGTAAAGGGAACCAGTGTTGCCAGACAGTTTGTTTCAGCTTGTACAAAAAATAAACAAAGTTGATAAAGATATACTGTCCAAAAAAAAATTCAATTTCAAAATTTCTGATGTCTTATTCAAAAATTTCTGATATCTTATAAAAAAAACCTCTTTACGAGGTAAAAGTCTAGTGACGAAAACAGTTATATGCCCCAAAATTTCTGATATCCAATTTTGTGACGAATAACATTAAGTTTGACATATAAATTATTTTAAAAAAAATTTTTGCATTCGGCACTGCGCAAAACAGTGGTTTTTATTTGGTATGAAGAATTGAGACATTTTAGCGCAATGTGCCGAGGGCCAAAATTTTTTTTAAAATAATTTATATGTCAAACTTAATGTTATTCGTCACAAAATTGGATATCAGAAATTTTGGGGCATATAACTGTTTTCGTCACTAGACTTTTACCTCGTAAAGAGGTTTTTTTTATAAGATAAATAACATTTGTATGTATGAAGTGGAGTTACCTTTATGGAAACAATTGTCGCTATATATATATATAATCAAGGCTGCAAATATTTTGAAAATTTTCCCTAACCCATTAAATGCTGCCTTTAGCTCGGCTGGTACGATTTTGACCAAATTTTGAAATGTGTGCCTAGAAGACCATAGAAGTTGAAAGAAACAAAAATAAAATGTTTATCTTCAAATCTTTTTCTGTCAACATTTTCAAAGTTTTTATATTTTTGTTATTTCTCTTTACTATAAAATAATTTTTGCTTCGATATCTCATACATGCCCCGTGCTAGAATTTTTAAAGTGTCAACTCTTTCTTGGGTACTTAAATACTAATTAGCATAAAATGGGTTAATTTGCTGGCATGCATAATAATTTAATAAGAAAATTCCTTTATTTAATCTAATTCAAGATAATGATTTTAATATTATTTGTTATTTTCGTAAATTCGTTTCCTTCTATAACATGTTTATGACGTACCGATAAATTCTTTGACACACTGTAGCCAAACTGGCCGTGGTGAAAAGAAGAAAAGAATTTGATAGGCAAATATATTTTTATTTGTTGTACCCCACTTTGTTGTGGGGTCGAGTATGATGTATTTATGTAGATGTTGAATGCCGTGGGTCAAGGCAGATGCTGGGAGCATGCTAAAAATAAAAATCCCATATGAAACTCTGAACTGCGTACCGCGATTTAGGTAATGGAAATAGTACAAGTACGAGTAATTGTGCCTTTTGAAAACCCAACTGTGTGGAACGAATAGAAAATCAACATTCTGCAGACTTATCAAAAAGCAACAGACACAACTAACTGATGTTTGTCATAATACTCTTTACCGGGAGAACATTCGAGTAACATAAATTGGTGGCAATGTTTGCAACAGAATCTCAAAGGATCAACGACCACAATTCGGAAATATGCAACACGGATTGACGGTAAAAACTTAATGCAATTATTGACAAGTGATTTAGTATAATACTGAGTATCTGATTATCGATCACACTGTCGACACTCACTTTCAACTATGCTCAAAGTGAGCATGCTTGAATTTTGACAGCATTTTTGTAAATTTAGAAATTGAAAGAAAGTTGCTTAAAACATACACATATTTACCAGGGGTTGTAATCATTATAAGTGATATAAAAAAAAATGTTGAAATAATAATTATATTCAAGTTTTATAGATTTGTTCAAAAAATTATGATTAATTTTAAGTTATAGTTTATTTCTTAAACAATAATCATTATTTTTGAGCATAAAAATAAAACTTATGGAATAATCATTATTTTATGAGTTTTATTTTTTTGCTCAAAATAAAATATATTCCTAGTTAATAAGTCAAGACAAACCATTATAGTAATCCATTTAAAAACTAAAATTTCTTGTGTTGGGCATCAAATTAGGCCTTGTCGAAATTACAATTTGAGTTTTATTTTGCGCAAATAAATAAAACTCATGAAATAATGATTATTACAAAAGTTTTATTTTTTTGCTTAAAAATAATGATTATTGGTTGTGAAATAAAGATGAATATTGGTATTTTTCTCCGTGTCTTATAGTTATTCGAAGTGAATTATTTTTTGATTAAAAAAAAAAGCAAATAATCATTATTTGCAGTCCCTGATATTAACTGGTGTACTGACTTTATTTTTTAGTAGTAGTAGTGGGAATTATTAGCTAAAAAGCAAAACTTACCGTAAATGGCAATTATTGGATTTATAAATATTCTCAGCTTCGGTCAGTTCCAATTTTTCTACTGAAAAACAATGTAATCTCATAGCTTTGTCAAACCTTAACTGATGTCCTTATAACCACTTAATACGCTGCATATATAAAATTTCTTAATTTAGGGAAATTTAAGTTTTTTAGATACGTATCCCTTTGAACTTTCTGGAAAACGGGAAAATCGATTGTTTTCTAAAACTACCACTTCTGTTGCAATTTTTTTGGCTACTTTTTGCACTCATTATTTTGTCAAATCCACACCAATTTCGATAGGCAATGTATTTTCGGGCAATTGAAATTGTTTTCGAATATTACTTACTTTTTCCCTCAATATCCAATAGGTAGTATTGGTAGATACATAATACTTTCAACAGACCAGGCCAGCATGAAATCCAAATTCGTTAGCAGCCTCTGGCTCCCAGAGCCATTGCGTGCCCACCGCTGGACCAGACCATAACTTCCGTAAAATATCAAACTGTCTGCCTGTCATCGATCACAGAGCCTTAAAGTTAGTTACCATACTTCGATGAAGATTATGATAAATTCTGCATAGATCGACTTGAAATAAAACACATTCTATAATCACATTCTAAATGGAAATCTTGCGTTGTTTTACCTTATACATATGTAAGTAAATGTCACAATAGTCGACAGTCCTCAAACCCCAAGATACGAGTACTCGTAATTGTTCTTTCTCATGGCGATGATCGAATCGAAGTCAAGGAAGAAAGAAAGCAACAATGCAAGAAAGAAAGAAAGAACACAAGAGCACAAAAAGTCTTGAGAATTCATACAAATAAACCATAATTGCATGTTTTCACACGAGAATCGATAGCTGTATCCTTGTGTCCTGTGTCCTGTGTCCTTTAAGCTACTGGGGGTTGCTTAGGTTCCATATGCATTGGCAATGATCGCGACTTATTCCATCGCATTCCAAAAAGAAATCACTTCACTTTAGGAATATCACGCTGGTTTCACAACACGCTGTGCGGTGTTTCTCGCTTTTTTTTTTGTTTGTACGAGTACGAATAAAGGTTAAGATCTAAATGTTCGATCTGCTGAACAAATTTATATTTATTTTTATTTCGAACAATAAACAGCGCTTACTCAAGGGACAGAAGTCAAGATAGCCCTACAAGTTCATCTACTTACAAGCTCGTTAATTCATACAAGTATGTTATGTACCTATGTATATATGAACATACATACATATGTACTAACAATGGTATTCAAAGGTATTGTACACATTCGGCACATTCAGGAAAACTCGATTGATGCTTGAGTTGAAATGTTTTTGGCCAAATATTGGCATTGACATTGGCATTTCTACAGATCTGATGATCGTAATTATTTTAATTTTTAAATTGCAATATTTTTGTCAACTTTGTTTATTGTTTGTACAAGCTAAAACAAACTGTCTGGCAACACCCTAGTCCCGATCTGTTCCTTACACACAGAGAAGGGATTCAAAGGATTCGTGCATATGCATCTGTGTGAGTGTATGTACATTATGGTGGGTCAAGAAACCATGGGTCTAAAGTCAAAACCGAGCTTCCAAAGTGGACCGATTGCATCATAAAATACATAGAAATATAGTGAAATTTTATTTTAAAACAAGTTTTACAAGTTGTTTTCCATACATGGAATAAAATTTGATGAACAAATTCTTGGAAGAAACTAGGTGGTAATCTTGTGACGTTCGCAATGTCGCGTTACAAATTACTTTTAAAACTTGTAAAATAAATAAAATACTAGTAACATATCAAAATTATTTCTAAACTGGAAAACTACATTATTTTATTATGCTTTCCAAATTACCCGCCACATTTCGCTGACTTTCACATTTGTCAAGATGAAGGCAAACATGACTTCCATTTTTCGTTGCGTTCGCGATGCATTGTTTTCTATAAATAATTCGAAAGCTACAAGTCTTCAAATCTTGTCTTTTATAATAAAAATAATGTTGATAAAATGCACTACGTATAAACAAGGGAGACAATTTTGAAATGTCAACTTTAACCATTTTTTTATTCCATTTAAAGACGTACAATATCGCGTTCTCGATCCTGGAAATACCCATATAAGTGTGTGTGTGTGTGTGTGGTAAATGCGACTGAACCACTATGTGATAAACCCTTAGGTTCTCATTCACTCATCTGAATCTTTGACAAGCCACAAACCAAAATCACACCCACATAACAACAGCAACAATAATCTGTACGCAACCAAAAAAGGGCTAATCCATACCCATACATTCATACATATACACACACACACACACACCCACCCACAAGCGCCATCAAAAACACACACATCTGAATGTACACATATATATGTGCATATATGTATTTGCATATACTCGAGTGTGCACAACACGTAAAAACCGCAGAAGTCAAGTGTGCTAAACGGAGAGATACCGTGTGATTGTGATTGTGGTTGTGATTGTGATGACGATTCGAAACATGTTATATTTGGCCGAAGTCAATTTAAGTACAGCAAACAATTGAT
Source organism: Drosophila quinaria (assembly GCA_035047525.1). Taxonomy (NCBI): domain Eukaryota; kingdom Metazoa; phylum Arthropoda; class Insecta; order Diptera; family Drosophilidae; genus Drosophila; species Drosophila quinaria. The sequence continues at coordinate 442,540 of JAWNPO010000488.1, read as the reverse complement.
GGTTCAGAACAGCGGTGGGCATGAAATCTGAATTCGTTAGTAGCCGCTGGCTCCCGGAGCCATTGCGTGCCCACCGTTGGTTCAGAACATACAAAATATATGTAGGAATGCATTCTTTCGCATTTATCTTTTTCTCATTTCCATTTCTTTGTCCATATTAAACTCTACAGGGGTTAAATCTGCTCATAATTTGAACTTGATTCATATTAATTTTGGTATCAATGAAAAGGTCTTTGAAATTCCTTTCATTAAAAATTACTATTTTGCAATTCACACTCCTCCCCAGTTAACTCTGGAAAAAAATTAATTAAAAAAGAAAACAAAAGAAATATGTTAAAAAAAATGTAAAAATTGATAAACTTAAAGGACTAACAGTAGTGGGTATGACAACATACGTGTATAAAACATAATAAAGGATTAAAATTATTGCAAAAATTTTATAGATTCACGTAAAGCTACTAAATAATGTTTAGTTGTTCATTTAGTAATTGCAACATCTTCTGAATGGAAGTAAGTAGGTCCAATTGTAAAGTGTAATCCGGGACCACAAATAATGATAATTGAAATTTTTTCACACCAAAAAATCAAAGACTAAAATACGTATATAAAAAAATAGGGATAATGATTAAATTTGAGCGAAAAAATAAAACTCACTCTAAATGACTTTTGTGTTGGATTTTCAATCAGTATTTTTGCATATCCCTTTAAAAGAAACCCATGGGACCCATAAAACTCAAAACCAATCTTTAAAATGATTACGTAAACTTTTTTAAAAGTGAGTGTTATTTGGAGCGAAAACATAAAAATTACAAATAATGCTATTGCTTGTTCCGCTAGGTTGAAAATATAAAATAAATGCAAATATTTCAAAATTACGCAAATAATCGCAAGAGTTGTTAACTCAATCATACACAAATACAATATACACAATACACCCCTCCAAGTTAACAGTTATGATAATCCGGCTTAATACAACACGAAACACCACTTCGTTGGGTACAAATACATTAAATAAATCACGAAACATAAAAAATATACAAATAACTTGACAAATAGTTTGCATGTTTAATAATTCTAATATGCAATATTATTCAAACATTCGCATACAGTTGACTTTCATACTATTGACATATTTAACTACTGAATATTGAAAATGACTGCGAGAAAATATCTGTAACTTTTGAACTAGATACGGGGTTGAAATTTTAAATATATAATCCCAATACTTCAAAAAAAATTTTTTAAAAAAAATTTAGGTGGGCGTGGGCTGAAAAGGGCATAAGCTAACTGTTAAATACGCAAAGATACTTAAGCGGATGCAAAAAAATATTTTATTTCTTAAAACTTAAAAAAAAAATATAAAAAAAAGGTTCTATATTCAATTTTATTTTTACATTTTTGATAACATTTTGAAAAGTAAAAATTACAAAAAATTGTGTTTGACAGTTAACTTACGCCCTTTTCAGTGCCACGCCCATTTTCATTGTTCTTTCAAAAATTTCTTTGAAGTATTGGGAACATATATTTCAAATTTCAACCCGATATCTCATCTAGTTTTAAAGTTACAGATTTTTGACACGAGTTTTCGGAAAACGAGCCACAGTTCTACAATGTTCAACAAAAATAATTGTTAATTCTAAAATTATTTTACACATTCGTGTGAATGCCATGAATTGAATTCGCTGTACTTTTACAAAATCGAGGCAGACGTGTCGAAAATTATAATCTCGGACATTATCAGAATGCTTAAGACCTTTTAAGGCTTTGATTTTGTTTAAATGTTTCCTAGTCGGCAGCTAAAACTGTAGCATCAAATTTTAGCATACGATTTCATAATGACGCCAAGAGGGAAAAACATATTTTTAAGATCCTTATTACTGCTGGACATTTTCATACCGACGATAGATTTTTCTTAGACTTGACAGAAATACGCTCATTCCATTCCAAATTATCTCAGCTATCAAAGCTCTACTTTCTAATTCTTAAACCACAGAATGAAGTGGCAAAAGTTATCGGCAGAAACACCATTATAGTAAAGAAGTTGTTCGGAGTGTAAAGACAACTTATGGTACTCAGAAGATCCAGTAAATGGATTAATGAAAAACACAAGAACATGTAATAAGCTATTTTAAAGTAGTCAATAGGGAATTCCGTTATGTGCTAGTAAGAAAACTATTATTCTTAATTGGTTCATTAAAATAATTTACAAAATAGTTCTCCCTATATTTTTTTTCCCGGTTCCCGAAATGTCTAAATTAAAACATACATATACTTAGTATTTGATATTATCATATTACAAAAACATATTAGACATAAATATGACATCACTTTTAACTAACATTTTATTGCTCGTAATAACATTTTATTGCTTTGGAAAAGGATTTATGGGATATTAAATATTCGAAGTATTATGGTAAGGTTACCTCTTAAAGAAATCAATTTTCTTAAACAAGTGAAGAAACTTAATAATTAAATGTGGCAACACTAACTGAAAGCATATGAAAACGGTACCTTAGCTTAAAATTAATTAATATTAATTAATTCAATACATGGCGTAGTCTATTCTCCTATTCTGAGACATATGAGTATAATCGGTATAATCGGTTACAGAACTGCAAACGGGCGAATACAGCGTTAATACTTATGATTATGTCAAATTAAATATATCATGCTGAGTTTAATTAATTATTAAATTACAAAATACACTTGGCACAAATTGTTCTTCATTTTATTTATTCTATATTTCCATTATTTTTGATAAGATATTTTCAATTTCATTTATTGCATACAAAATTCGGTTAATTGTTTTGAATTGTGGTTTTTGACTTTGCTGTGCTTCGTTAAGTGAATACAATTACTCGCCTAACGAACATCGTTTACCTGACGAAACTCAGTTTTCTCAATATTTCGTTAAGTGAGTAAAGTGAGCTAAGCTGGGTGCCAAGTCTAAAAATGATCGAAAAGAAGATACTCTGCATTCAGTTATATTCTGTATTTATCAACACTCTTAAAAAAAAAATAAAAAGAACGCATTTATTTTTAAGGGGGTCTACTAGGTCAGACGGACGAATGTTACATGTTTCTTTAAACATCGCACATTGGGCGATTTGACGATTTTTCTGGCTTAAAGTCAAAAAATTGATGGTAGTGTTTTCAAAATGTGACTTTATATATTGAATGTATACATCTTAGTTAGATTAAAAATACTACTTTTTTGGGCTGGGTGGCAACTCTTCTCTTGTGGCAACTCTCTTGAAAATTTACCCGCTAAGTGTCAATGTTTCTAGAGTAAATTGTTAAGCAACGCTTTAATAAAAAATCAAGTGAAATATGGAAAATGATGCTCACGGTATGAAAAATCAAAATTTGTTATAATATGTAACACAATTTGTATTTAGTTGTTGATGTCTACTGTTTTTTTTAATGTGTTTTAACAAGAAAAATATCAAATGTTATTGTGTTCCGTGGAGTAATACTTATAAGGTGCATATTGGTGCAAGCAACCAAAGATGGCGAGTTATTAATTAAATCCTCTAGTATATAGTGTTATCAATATCTTTTGCGGATTCTTGCGCAATATCGATTAAATGTATACTAAATTATGGAATATTGGTGCAAGCAACCAAAGATGGCAAGTTATTAATTAAATCCTCAAGTATATAGTGTTATTAATATCTTTTGAGCATTCTTGCGCAATATCGATTAAATGTATACTAAAATATGGTAGAAAAATCAGATCTTTCCCGGAGTCAGTTGGGAATGGGGGTGAACACATGGTCAAACTATGATTCCAAAAAAATTGTAAAAATTGCTTTATATTTAAGATTAAAAACAATTTTTTTTGCATATTTTTCTTAGTCGGGTAGGAAGGGGGATAAAGACAAGGTCCAGTTAAAAACCTAGTCGGATGCTCTAGCTCTTATAGTCTCTGAGATCTAGACGCTCACACAGACGGACAGACGAACATGGCTGTTGATGCTGATCAAGAATATATATACTTTATAGTCGGAGATGCTTCCTTCACCCTGTTACATACAACGAATACATTATCCCCTTTTACTTATTTTTATAATTGTTTCAACTGTTTAATATTAGTGTTTGAATGTGTTTGAATGAAAGTGAAACCACTTTGAATGCGTACGAATGTCGCATTCGAAATTAGAGAATTACCCATATGCAAAAAAAAAAAAAACAACGGAAAAAGCATTTGACCAGAAAAGACCCCCTCAGTTTTAAAAATAGTTGAGCCTACTGGATCATTTTTATTTAAATATTTAATGTTGCAACAATTAAACTATTGTTTCAGACAACTAAAATACTTCAATAATATATAAATATTGTTTTTTTTTATTTATTAGTTGTGTCTGGGGAAGAAAGTCAAATGTAATAAGTGTCATAATCAGGTCCCTTTAAAATTGAGCTGAGTCTCTCAAATAAGTACAATCAAGTTTTTCCAGAAACCTAACAAATGGCCAATGCATCCGTCCTGTTTGAACTGCTGTTGCTGCCAAAGGGATAAATAAGGCGAAAACCAGTTAGGACATCAGAGAATCAATCGCCAGCGTCCCACATAAGTAATGTGGGATAGAAAGCCAAAAGTAAGCAATTGGATCGGTTCTTCTAACTAAAGACTCAAGACTAGATAACTGTGGCAACTGAGTCGCAAATTGACATTAGTGAGAATTACACTGGACGAGAATTCGCTAACTCATATAATAAATCATATAGCAAATGTATAAAAAATAATATAATATTAAAAATGAAAAAATTATAATAATGACAGTAATAATATAATTTAAAACTCAGACCCAACAAATATTAAAATTGTAAGCCACAATTAAAAAATCGATGATTAGTCCCTTAAATAATAGGCGCTAGCTATTAGCACTAGGAATCGAAATGATAAAGTTAAAATAAACTAAAATTTAAAATATTGTTAAATTCAATTAAATATGAATCTATTTGAATCTTTGTCTGTTTACTTTCGAATAATAAACACACTGAAAACTGATAAAACAAATAAATAAATTGTGTGTGTATTGAAGATAGCTGTTAAAGTCATTTAAATTATTTTGTTTATACCGATGGAATTTGTTGAAACATTTGCATTTCTGAATAATTCTTAACGCAATTAGATTGAATAAACATATGTTATTAATTGCTTTTTATACCCTACAATCATTTCAAATGGCCAACTATGTTATTGTACATTGTTGCAAATAACCTAAAAACTATATATATTTTTGTTTCAGTGTTAAAGTAACGTGTCGATATTTAAGAATATAAGAGTGAGCTCGACCACAAGATACCCTGTAAACATATTCATATGAATGGTGATGATTAGGTAATTATTCATACGAGTTTAGCATGATGTTAGTCATTTTGAATTTTGTTGAAGAATTACCAGACCCAAGTAATCCGATTCCCCTTAGACCGGATTAGTTTTGATTGTGATTAATTCTGCAGAATAACATGATGTTAAATGAGAAAAGCCGTATGTATGCAGTTGGAAAACGACTTTGATTTTCTGATCATAAATATATACACCAGATATATATATATGTATATATATAAACATATATGTATGTATATGGGTGTGGAATTGTTGCCATCTGTCTTTTTCATGCATTCTCAATTATTTTCTTGAGCAGGGTATACAATCCAGGAGCGAATCGAGGGTAGCCTCAATAGTTTTTTATTTAGCTATTTAGCTCTTTATTAGTTCTTTCTTCAAATAGCGCGAACGCTTAGTACTCGTACTAAATGAGATCTTAAAGAATTCTATTTTTAATGCTTTACTATTGAATCCAGCGAGAGCGAACAGAGAGAGAGAGAGAGAGAGGAGATAAGAATTGCCACCCACTGAATTGGGACCTGGTGCCAACACCGAACGGAACAAAACAGAACAGAACAGAGAACAGAACAGAACAGATCGGAGCGAAGTAGAGCAGAGCGGATCGGATCGTACACTCATACTCATCCTCAGCACCAGCAGCATCTTTTGTATACCCTGTACACCGAATATGCTAGCTTTGTGCACACGTATGCGACAAAGACATAATTATCAAACTTATTTACTCGCCTTCATTTAATAACCAAATATTATCTCAATAGTAAAAAATATTTTAATTCGAGTTTTTGTTTTATCTTCCAAAATAGAAAGCTAATTGAACACAATACAGTGAAGTAATACAATTATGTGAAGCACGACATTATCGTTGATGATTGAATTGTAATGAGTTTAGACACTATGCTAAAACTATCATATATACATAGATTTTGATAAAATAAAAAAAAATAACAATTCCTTTATCCGTGTTATAAGATAAACATGCTCTTGTCTTAACTATTATTTTAACAATTATTATAAATATATTTTTGTTTTAGCTTACATTTTTTATTTTAATATTTTATCAGGGATTAAACCCCTAACCGAAACCGTAACTTTAAACCGGAAAAAACGATTGAAATTTAAGACCGTAACTGACCGAAACCTTAAAACCGAAACTTTGTAAACCGAAATAACCGTTTAGTAATATGATTTTGCATATTTAACTGTGATTTTTGATTATTATAATTTTAATATAATTATATTTTCCAAACAACATTTTTTTTTGTGTACCGAAACCATACCGGTATTTCAAAGCAGAAACATAAAAACCGGTTTACCGTTACAAAACCTTTATTCAAAAATTTTGCGTAACCGATAACCGAAAACCTAAATGCGAACATCGCCGTAACCGTAACTGAAACCGATATTCTTTGCGGTTTAATTTTATCCGGACCCAGGGTATCCGACGGTCGTGTTCACGCGACTGTCGCCTTGTGACTTGTTTATGTCTGTGGAAGTGGGATGTGAGATGTGGGATGCGAATCCGTCAGTTAGTCAGTTGTATGGCACGATCAGGCTCTGTTGTCTCTGTTGTCGCTGTATTAAATTCGCCACTGTTGTTGCTGTTGCTGCTGCTGTTGTTGCTGTTGTTGTTGCTGTTGGTGTTGCTGTTGCTGCTGTTGATGCCAGTGTGTTGTTGTTGTGTTTTTTTTGGTGTGTTGCTGCCGTCGTCTCAAAAGAAGCGCGTTGCAATTCAAATTGAAACCCAAGTGAAATAATTGACACATGTACGAAATACATTAATTACATTCAAGTGTACATGAATACATACATATGTACATACATACATATATGCAATACATGCTGAAGTATGTATGAATATTCAGATATCTAGTACTTTATATTTATAATACTACTACATGTGTACATACGTGTGTACATATGTCGAATTGCTAAATGTTCAAAATAGATTACACGTGCATACATACAGACGTACAATGTATGTATACATAAATTCGTATGTACATACAATACATACATATGTATGTAGTCAAATGTTTGTTATCTCTAAATTTGTATGCTACGTGTGTGTGTGTGTGAGATATATATGTACTACATGTACAAAATACATATTTTATAAATTTATATTTATTATTGTGTCGGCATACAGACATTTATACATACATATGTATGTACACAACTTTTGTGGGTATTATTGTTTACTTATAAAATGTATGAAAATGTAGTAAATACATACATACATATATTGTACATATATATGTCTTTAAGGGAATACTGCACTTTCAACACTGAACTGAAGTTCAAGAGCACAAAAATTGATTATGATGTTTATAAATGGTTTTAATTGAATACAATAGAGTGAGAGTGATCATTGTGAATGCGATTCGCATACACATACAAATGCGAAATACAAATATCATATACAGTGTGTCAAGTCACTGCTTTGACAAACAATGAAAAGTACTTATAAAAAATACGTTCGAACTTCCCCAACTCGAACCGTCATTATCTAATGAAAAGGTTCGAGTTATGAAGATATTCAACATATAAAGTTCATTTTCTAAATGTTATTAACTTTTACTGTAGAAAGAAATTCGAGTTATACAGGGCTGTTTCGGTTTTCACTTTCGGCAAAATTTTGCCAAAATGAATTTCCCCCACTTTTTCCGGTTTTCACTTTCGACAAGATTTTGCGAATTGAATTCACTTGATATTGAGCTAGTGAGTTTGAATTCGGAAGGGATAAATTGGTGATTTTGGCAATTAAAGTGAAAACAAAATATTTATAAAATACTTCAATGGCTTATGAATAATGCAACATCATTAGATAAATAAAAAATAATAAATTTGATCTTTAAATAATTTTTATTTCATCATACCTCACAATCAATAAGACGGATTTGCTCGACTTGTTCTAATTTCCGCAAGTATTTATGAAAATGAATGGGAAGTTTATTACGGCTGCCCTTGCATGTGAGGAAAGTAGTTAATATTTTGCTATACATTTTAAACTAAAATTTAAGTGCTTCTAAGCATTGCGTTAAATAATAAATTCAATTTCATGTTTTTTAAATTTAAGTTTGAACAAAACTATTGTTATTTAATTATTGATGAATTAATTACATATTTTGACAGACGTAAATTCTTTTGACGCAAATGTCTGATTTACCCAGAATATTTTCCAGCACTGTTCTGCTAAAAATTACTCAACACAATATGGGAGGGAAATTCGGAGAGTAGTTCGAAGGAAATGTAAAGGAATTTTAAGGGAAATTCTATCAAATGTTTCAAATTGAAATTCGCAAAAAACAAGTGAAAACCGGAACAGGCCTGATAGAAGTCGAGTTATGGAAGTTCAACTGTAGTTGCACCCAATGTATCTTGTTTATTTTTCATCACTTCATCTTTAAAGGCATTTGAAGAAACAAATAAATAGATAATAATTGTAAAATTTAAATATGTGAACTTCTTTAATTCGGTTTAATACTTACTTGACATACTGTATGAATGATTGTAGTATACTCGAGTACAATAATAATAAGAACCGTTTATGTACACTCACACAAAACGCGCGCGCAGGGCCAAGTATGAATGTGTGTATGTACTGTTCGAATGTGGGTGTGTGTGTGTGAATATATTCATGCACTTGTGTGCATCACTGTACACAGGCAAACATACACACATTAATAAATATTGCACAAAACAACAATAAAAGAACAATAAATAACTAAAATTGAGTATGAATATTTTCACACACACACATTGATAAGTACATATGAATACGTATCTCAGAACGTATTAAATTCGGGAATAAATAATTTAATTTTTTCGCCGGCTGAAGGCTTAACTCGTAAAAATGCATTGGACTTAAGACACTGATATTCGAGGATTCGCGATTCGCAATTTTAATTTGCTTCAAACTTACATAGTTCAAAAATTGGGTGAGTGTGACATATGTAAATACACATTCATATTCTTTTTTTTTTTTGTTTTTGCAAATAATTTATATTTATTAAATTATTATAATTGAAGCACTTTCAAGGAACGGACAGGGAGGGGTTGAAAAATAACGCAGGTGCAGGCTTAGCCTGTAGCACATATGCACATATGTATATTCATATTCATATTCAAATTAATATATGTAGGTATTTACAGGATCGAGAACGAGAAATTTGTAAGTCTTTAAATGAAAGACAAAATGGCTAAAGTTGAAATTTTCAAAAATGTTTTCTCACGTGTTTAATGCACTTTATCAACACTTTTTTTTATTATAAAATACAAGCTTTGAAAACTTGTCGATTTCGAGTTATTTAAAGAAATCAATGTATCGCGAACACGACGAAAAATGAAAGTCATGTTTGACTTCATCTTGACAAATGCGAAAGTCTGCTTAATTTGGAAGAAAATACTCTTAAACCATAATAAAATAATGGAGTTTTCTATTTTAGAAAAAATTTTGATATGTTACTATCATTTTAATTATTTTACAACTTTCGAGCCAGCCGCGGTGGCCACATGCTTTAAATCGTATTTAAACACTAGTAGCATAAAATTATCCTTCCAATAAATCCAAAATAATGGACGTTAAAACGATTTTCTTGTATTTTATTTCAATTAGAAGTTCTATACCTCTAAAAAAAACACCCTTTAAATTTTAATAACTTAGTTAGTGTAATCGATAGATTACAAACGGCAGTTTAGAAGTAAATTTTTAATAAAATGGTCAAAAATATGAAAAAGTGAATTTAATCCAATCTATGTATATGTTCATTCAAATAAATTTCTCCCAGCGTATATTTCTTACTTATTTGTATTCATATTCATATTATTTGTATTCATATTCATACAAAGAAGACAAGTAATTAAGAACTATTGACAAAATCAGAACTTTCCATTTTTTATTTTTTCAAGAAAAATACCTTGGTTCTAAGAACAAATTTAAATGAAAAACAATGAGTCGAGAGATACATTTATATATAAATATTAATTAAATTGACTTTGTCAATTCAAATACCTGACACACTGTGCACATGCACTTGTTGGTGTAAGCCGATGTCCCCAATGGGCGTCTTGCAACACTCAGTGCACAAAGGAGTACAGAAGTCTCATAAATTAGTGCAAAAGAAAGTATATATGTATGTAAATGGTGTGTATGCTCTTCATCTGCATGACCATAAATGGTTATAACTATGTGAACATACAAATCATCATTACGATCGCATAATAAGCACTGAAGTCTCTGAGTTCACTTGACTTTTTAAATATGTATCAAAACTGTCAGTTCATGCTAATCGGTGTATACTTTACTAGGGGGCTCAGGCCCCTTCTCCCCTTCGCTCGCCAATTCCAGGCTCAAAAAACAAAGTTAGATTTGGCTGGAAGACCAGGTTTGGTAGGAAAAAACTAAATTGCTAGCAGGAATTAAATCCCTAACCGAAACCGTAACCTTTAACCGGTAGAAACCGATTGAAATTGAAAACCGTAACTGAAACCGTAACCGAAAAACTGTAAACCAAAATATCCGTTAAGTAACAGTTTCATATATAAGAGGTAGTTTCGGTTTTTTATACAATCTTTGATTTTTGATTTTAATTTCTTATATTTAATTTTGAATTTTTATTTGTGATATTCATGATCGAATTTTCATAGAACTGAATAAACGCATAGAAAATAAATTTGTTAAATTAAATATTAAAATTGTTCAAATGTAACTAAACTACATCAAACTGAAAAATATGTGAAATAAATGAGTGAATGAAACATTGATAAAGTAATTTCTTTTTAATTATTATTATATTATTAGCATAATTATATTTTTGTGAACCGAAACCATACTGCAATTTTAAAGCCGAAACATATAAAAACCGGTTTACCGTTACGAAACCTTTATTCAAAAATTTTGCGTAACCGATAACCGAAAACCTAAATGCGAACATCACCGTAAACGAACCTGAAACCGATATTCGTTTCGGCTGTACCAAATATACAATCTGTGAGTTTGGTTGGGATATCTTAAGAAACAAAAAAGTTTTCCGAAATTGACCAACTTACAGGACTCACTTTGTAGGCTTAACCGCTTGGCCTACACGTTGAATCTCAGTGAGTTAGGAAAATGAGTTTTATATTTATTAAATACTAAATTTGTCTTTCAGTATATTTACTAATAGGTTTATGCACGGAAACATATTATAAAAACCATCAAATATTGCCAATTCTGGTTTATTTTGAATTAGCTGATACATTGAATCTCTGGATTTTTCTTTCATTACTATTTGCAAATGCAGTTAGTCAAATGACTGACATAATAAAATAAATAAATGACACATTAGCTTAAATTTTGTTTTTAAATAATAATAATTGTATTTGGTTAGTACTTTTATCTTATCTTAATTTTTATAATGCAAATATTATCGTTAAATAATATTTTATTATTTATTTATTTAAATATTTATTATTCGTATTTTTGCAAACTAATTATTTTTTATTTAAATATTGATCTCAATCAATAAATCTTCTGTTTTGAAACCAAAGAATTTGTAATTGTGTATTAACGTAGGGTAAACATTCAAAATCAGGGACTTAGGCCAAAACCGCTACGTACCAGTACAAAAACACAATTTTAAATGTAAAAAAAAGTTTTTCCACGAATTTACAGTAGCGGAGAAAAAAAAACTGGACACCATAAAAAAGTGGTTTATGGAGTTTTTTATTTGTATGGGTTAATGAAAGTTTTTTATCGTTCAAAAGGTTCCTAGGCCTCGTACGTTTTTCGTATTTTCGAATAAAAAATGAACTTTAAATTAACTAGAAAAACTGCTCTTTTACGGTGTCCGCTTTTCTTTGTCCGCCACTGTGCATATACATATGTGCATGTATATATGTATGTATTTTATCGAGATAAACCTAACGTAAATTTTAAGTATTTTATTAATTGAAAGAAAAATGGAATTCATCCATATGTAACAGAAAGCAAAAAAAAATAGCGGTAAGAACGTTGCGGTTTTCGGCACTTTACAAAAAAGTTTTTCGGTTCCGGCTCCGGTAATACGTTTAAAAGAATTAATTTCGATTAACGGTTCCGGTTCTAATTCCTTTTCAGAATACAAGTAACCGTTACGAAACTTTTGCGTAACCGATAAGCGATAACCGAAATGAGAACCTAACCGAAACCAATTTTCGTTTCGTTTTGATACCCAGACTTAAAGAATATTTCTTTTTAAGGGCTTGGTGTTAATTTTGTTAAGCACATTATTTGTTTATCGTATATTTGTAGGAAGGAAAGAAGGAAATCGCTCAAAATATGGCTGAAATTGACGTTGCACTCAAGTTAACCAAAGATCACAGATTGAGAAAACAACAATTATTTGAATTATGGAACGATCATAAGACAATTACAGTTACAGTTGACTCCGATTCGAGTTCAAGTTCGAGTGAAAGAGTTCCTTTGACTAGCAGGTGCTGCTATTGCCGAGAATCAACCAGTCAATCCAGTCAACAACAAAGTCAACGCCGTCAACAAAAATGGAAATATAGTAGAAGCTGGGAGTTCAGTTCGCTTATCGCCAGATATGCGATAATTGCAACAGTTTCGATGCTTTTACTCTTGGCATCTGCCCAGGACGTGAATAGAGATAGAGATAGGAGCACAAGCGAATCCTACAGCATTAATAATAACTCGCATGCCTTAAATACAAGTATAAGGAACAATTTGACTTTAAATATAAATCACACTCACTCTCAATTGGGAACGGAAACGGAGGCGGCAAATGCAAGCGAAAGCGAAAGCGAATTGTTATCCAATTCAAATAAAGTATCGAATCGACCAAATTCGAGTACTAACAAGGGAGAAAAGATATCATCGAGTATTCACGGAGTGAGCGTGAACCGGAACAATTTGATAGATGGAGACAATGTCCTGCAACGACAGTTGAGGGAGAAAGCCAAACAGGATAGCTTGCAATCAATTAAAATGCACATTCTGATGCGATTGAATTTAAAGAAACTACCCAATATTACAAAACCCGTTTCAGTGCCACCAATTATACTTGAGAACTTTTATAAGAAATACAATGCATCGCTTTTAAATTCGATGTGGAGTCACGATAACGATATGTCGACAGATACGCCTCCTCTAACGGATCTATATGTCTCGGAAGAATCAGTCACAGAACCGAAGACAAAAAAGACTTTATCAAATTCTTCAACAAGCAGTCAAGAAACTAAATCATCGACATCCACATCCCCATCTAACACACCCACTGATGATGACGACAATTCATCCGTCGAGAATTCTTCGGCTGAAATGCAAGGTGATGATCCCAATGTCTTCGAAGACTATCAATTTATTTATAATATTGGATATAATGATGACCAGCAACGGAATTTTGCTAATCATAAGCCATCACCAGCAAACAGCAATTACAACATCAAAGATGATAATGGTGAATACGAAAGTATTTTATCTCACATAAGCAGCATTTATGTATTTCCAGAACGTAAGTATTATATTTACTTTCACTGATTTTCTCTCATTTTTCTTTGACCTTAAGCTTTTTTTCAAAATTACCAAATTGTTGCATACTTACATGTCCCTTGCAACTATTTGAGAAGTTTAAAATTCTCTCAACTATGTCTTAATGTCACTGTAATAACAATAATAATAAATATTCATTGATTTCAGATACAGTTTGTCAAGAAACACTTAACACACCCTAAAAAATTTATATCTTGACTTAAAATAAGAAAATAATAGCTTATTATATATATTTGCAGACGTCGTTAAAATTCCGTTCGAATGATGCAAAAATTTCCCTAACCCATTAGGTACCCATTGAAAAATTCGAATTTTTGTAAAAGGGTCAACTTTTTCCCTCGATCTTTTGCAAAAGAAAATTTTGATGCATAAAAATTCTTACTACTATTTTTTATAATTTTTTGAGTATCCTAAAAATGACTATTCTAACCCCTTTTTCCTACTTTTCACACAAAAAGTGGCTTTTTAGCAATTTTCAAAAAATCGTCTTATTGAAAGTCAAAATATTACATTTTTTAGGGTGTGTAAAGTGTTTCTTGACAAACTGTATGTATATTTCAGGGACTGAAAATAACTATTATTGATTACAAATTCACTAAAAAAAATCACATATAAGGACTAATGCGATTTTTGTTTAATATACATCATATTTTTTGTAAAAACTGTATAAAAATTACAAATAATTATTAAAATTGATTTTTATTACAACCATCAAAAATAATAATAATTAAATTTGATATTTTATTAAATAAGTCGTTAATAATAATTAATTCAGATTTCTATTTTTTCAGTTTTTTATCAGAGTTATTCAAAACTTTTTTGAATAAATATCTTTTGTGAGGAAAAATATAAAACTATTATTTTTGATTTGAAATCATAAAAGACTATTATTTGAAATTTGAAATTTTTATTAAAAGTCGTTCTGGAATATCTTTGTCAATACTAAAGATAAACATTTCAAGCTTTCAACGTAAATTAAACTTTACAAAAATCAATTTTAATAATTATTTGTAATTTTTATTTTTTCAATCAAAAATAATTATTAAGTATGATTTATAAAGTAAAAGTTCTTAAGTAATTATTAAAAGTAATTTGTATTTATATTCCTCATAACAGTTTCGGTCCCTGGTATATTTAATGTAAATCTTTATTTTTATTATTTCTTGATTTCTTAATAATTTTAAGAGCCTCACATGCGACATAATCGCAAGTCCGACGTACTTCGATTTAAATTTGATACTAGCTACTCGGAAATATCGTATGTGACATTACATTTGTATCTGCGTGGATTTGACTGGATAAGGATCAATCAGCCGAATATCATGGAAGAAATTGCAGATGATAAGAACAAGGATATTGTTGTGGCAGTGCATCGGGCCCTGCGTCATGCTAATAGCACCAATTATACGCACAAAGTGAAAATGTTCGAATTTCGTCACAAAATTCCACCAGGATTGGGACAATGGGTCAGTGTGGACTTGAAGCCATTGTTCGTTGCAGAAACCACAATGCTCGGCAGTCATGGACCGAATAGAACTCAAGAAATCATTATTAAAGGTGTGGAGTCTTGGATGAAGCCCTTGGTCGTGACAACTGACAATACTTCAAAAAATCCGTTGGTATACATATTCATTATTATTTTTATTTATGTATTTATATTTTCTTAATCCAAATATATTCAATAGTAAAATTTTCAATTATACAGGTGTGCTACAGAATTCACAAGTGAAAGCGAGTTAAAAAAAAAGCAATTCCACTCCGAAAATTTCTCAGTGCCACAGAACTTAGAGTGATTTAATTTGTTATCATGTTCACCAACCTTTTCGAACTAGGCTGCTAAGGGTTTGTTTGACAACTTTGCAGAATAATAGGTTTTTATTGCATTTCTTTTTTAATTAATAATTAAAATTTAAAAGTTATTGGCGCGACAAACAATTAAAGTTATTTGACAACTCTAAATCAAGGTGGATTAATATATGGTGATGTAATCGCTCTCTCTCTCTCGTTGCGAATCTGTCAAAATGAATCTGAGAGAGAGTGAGATAGATATTTAGAAAATGCTTTCGTAATGACGTTTGTGCCCCGAATAAAGAGGGAACGTCAAACGAATACATCACCTTCTTAATTCACCTTGCTCTAAATTCTAAAACTCGGACAAAAAATGTGACATTATTCTCATGGCCATTATTCTCTTCGCCAGTGGATTGAACGAAGATTTCGTTTCCCTCAAAAATTTTCAGATGAGTTGTCTGTGTCACGGAGATATAAAATTGACGTGAAATACAAGTGAAAGAGATTTCTGTAGCACTCCTAATAGTATTATTGCAAAATATTATAATTTATAAATGTATTTTCTAGTTATAATCTAGCTAAAATAACAACACCACAATCGTGATATCAAAATATAAAAATTAATAATCCTTAAATTCTATAGATAATCATTTTGATATATTTTTAATCAGTTTTGTCGGCACAGTTTTTAATAATACTTTACTTTGTCTTAACAAATATATATGCCTATTTATTGATAAAAATATAAAATTGATGAATTAGTAATAGAGGTCTGCATGGATGTATTCAAATTGTGAGTCCAATTGAATGCAATTGAATGGCTCTGAATGAGTTGAATGTAAAGCATACTACTATTGAGTTCATATGTATTTGAGTGAAGTTTTGTTTCAGAGGTTAGGCATTCATACGAGATGAGTTCGAATGAACTGAGGTGTATACGATAGATGAGATTGGCATTGTCAAACAAATTCGAATTACTCGAATGTTTTAATTCAGTTTGTCTTTTTTTACGGCATTTCGCAAAGATGGATACAAAAATTAACGCACAAGATCAAGCCGCTTATAAGCATGGCTTGGTGGCACATGCATAAAGATTTTTTTCCGCTTTTGGACAAAACAAGTTGCTAAATATTTTCTATACCAGAAAATCGCGAAAGAGTATTTTCAGAAGCACGAAACTTTATAAGTAAAAAACTTTGTGTAATTGCCACCAAGCCAAACAACGTCAACAAAATTATGTTTCTACATTCAAAAAGAGATTCATCACATACGTATGTATATGTTTGTATGTTAATACATGTTTTATAGTTATAAAATAAAAAAATTTATTAATATAGCTTCAAGTCATTATTTTAATTTCTTATAAATAAATGGATTGTTTTCCTATTTACGAAGTGCTCATAGTTCATCATATTATTGCAGAACGTTTTTCAAAATAATATGTTTTTGGTTAATTTGAATGAACTCAAAATATATTTAACTTCTCTGTCATTCACATTCAGGCTTCTACGTTTGAATGTTGGCCTACTGAGACTCACACGAGCTAATCATTCAGCCAAAGCTTTTCAAATTCGAATTCATGTTCACTCGTTCATTTTGAGTGTGAACGCTTCACTTGTGATTTTGAGTACATTAATGCAGACCTCTAATTAATAAGCATAAGGAAATTTTTTATTTATTTTTTTTTTAATTTTTAATAAGCAGCATTTTTGAAAAGTTACTTGTTTTTTATTCAATTTGAATGTTGCATTACTTTCAGACGGTCCACATTGAAATAGGCTCACAGAAAAAGCACCGGCGAAAACGCAGCGTTTTCCTGGACTGCACTGAGAGCGATCACGACATGCGCTGCTGTCGATACCCGCTGAAGGTGAACTTCACCAGCTTCGGATGGCACTTCGTGGTCGCGCCGACATCGTTCGACGCCTATTTCTGCAGCGGCGACTGCCGAGTGGGATATCTGGAGCAGTATCCGCACACGCACTTGGCAGCCCTGACAACCTCGGCGACGCCTTGTTGCTCCCCAACGAAAATGAGTTCCTTAAGCTTGTTGTATTTCGACGACCTGCACAATCTGGTGCTGAGTGTTATACCAAATATGTCCGTTGAGGGATGCAGCTGTTCCTAAACAGCTAGCAGCTAACTCGAACCACTCAAATATTTATATTGTGTAATATTATATTTTATATGTACGTATACCTAAAGAATAAATTTTTATATGAAGCGTTTAGATGGTAAATAAAATGAGTTTAGTATTTTTCAGGCAAATGGCGCTTAATGTGTTTCGGAAATACCCTTACTGAATCTCAATTTCTGTACAGGTGTGCCACAAAACTCACAAGTGAAATCGAATTCAGAGCAAAGCAAGTCCGCTCCGAAAATTGATGATTTATGTTTGTTAGCATTCTCAGATTGCATTTCCCAAGGGTTTGTTTAGCAACGTTTTTAAGTTTATCATTGCAGAATAATAAGTTTTTATTTTATTTTATAAATGTAATAATAATTTATATTGTAGTTGTAGTTAAAAAAAAAAATAAAAGTTTTTTTAGTGACCAACAATAAAAGTTACTTGACAACTCTAAATTCTAGAATTCGGACAAAAAATATGACATTCTCATTTCTCTCTATTTCGATTCCCTCAATCATTTTCTGATGAAATTGACGTGAAATTCAAGTGGAAGAGATTTCTGTAGCACACCTGATAAATTTGCTAATTACAACCTTTTCTGAGAATTGTCTATTGTTAATTCTTATTTGATAACACTTAACTAATTAGTGAAATCCGTTGGGCTCAGGTAATTTTAAACAATACAATATATTGCCAGAAACTGCTTTATATATGTTTGCCATTCACCCAAAATGCACTAAAAATGGCTTGTTACCAAACCTCACATCGCAGAATATATTGCAAGTTTTAAAATATAAAAATTGTCAAATTCATGCAGGTTCTTGGTATCTTTAAAATACTTTTTATGACTACACACTCAAAAATAATATTGAGCTATCGATATTATTCAAGCATTACCCGCTAAACATGCTCTGGTCACACAGTCACGGCTAGTGTTGGGTAAACATTGCTCATTTAGGTGAACATGTTCACTTGTTCTTTTTTAGGTGAGTCAACTCACTCAGATTGTTCACTGGTTCAGTTGCTCACTTGTTCACTCATATTGCTCATTAGCTCAGTTATTCACATTTAGCTTGCTGACTTCCGACATCTTCGAAATGGCTTCATATTTTGCTACACTTTTTGATAAGCGACATTGTGAATTATTTATATGAGTATTTAGATTTGACACTAATCCAACAATGTGTATGTTTAAAGAAAGAATCTACCCAAAATGCCCTAAGAGGTCTAAGAGAACAGAAAAATTTAAGCAAAGTGCACAATAGGAACAAGTGAGCAATTAGGAAAAACAGAACAACTGAACAAGACTGCGCAGCTGAACAAAACTGAGCCAAAAAGAGCAACTGAGCAATAAAGAGCAATTTGGAAGGAACATGTTCACTTGCTCACTTCGGGGAGCAACTCTTTTTTGTTCACTCACTCATGAGCAACCCAACACTAGTCACGGCGAAGATAACGATGGTAAACGATGCCTGTATTTCTGTTGTTGTGTGGGTGTGGATTTATTTCACTGAGTAGAAATTAATATAAATATGTAATTTGTTATCAAAATGTGCTCTAATAACTGTGTTAATGTTGTTGACTTAGACTATGTTGTACTAAAGGTAAGTTCAATTCTCGTCTACTGTGAATGGAGTGAATTCCACAACAAAAACACGAATTTATCAATCAGGCATTTCATTTCTTTGTGTGTGTATTCAGGCCTATGTATGTATATATTTTATATGCACATCGATAGTATATCGATACAAACATGAAAATATCGATGTATACAGCTGTGTGGTTCGCAATTTAAATGTGAATATTGTTTTGTTAATTTAGAAATATTATTATATATTATATATTTTATTATAAATGAATCAACATAGTAGTGCTACTAGAGGACTTTGTCCGTTTGCCCAACTGTTTTGAGGGAGATAGAAATTTACACATTTGTTTTATAATTTTAATTGCTTATGTATCTTTAATTTCAGCTCAATGGTAACGACATTACATCGTTGTCGAGTTATGAAGCGGTTCAAATGTTCCTTCAAGCTAAAGAAACCCTAGTAGTCGAATTGTCCCGTAAGAAGAATAACAAAAAGTCCGCTGGCAGCCCGTTGAATTCGATTACGAATTCGAATGCGAATGGCGAGCAAGGCGAGTCAGCGGATATTTGTAATAAAGTAGAAAGCTTTGAAAGCTGTGCCTCACAAAGTATCAACGATTCCAGTGCACTTCCAATACCAAATCAAAACTCGAAAGCAAACAATGAATTAATTTTGACTTTACGAGTCGACGTCGATTTGGAACGAACAACAATAGATAATGAGCCCACGGTAGTTTCAAAGGAGACACAGACGTACAGAGATAACTTTTATGATCTTCAAAAGAATATCGATCACAATAAAGATATAGCCCAGACAATCGCCGATCACTTTATCGAGCAACAACATCATTTGTTTGAGCAGTGTCTTGAACCGGAGATCGACATCGAGGTGAGTTCATTAACTGAAATATGAATATGATCATAATCGGGCCAGTTCCGAATTTCGAAAACGAGTCGAAATGCCACAAAACAAGTTGATTGCTGTTCCGAATTCCGAAATTCGACAATAAGAGTCATCGGATTTGAAAATAAATGCAATTTTAAGCGTTAAAATAAATGCCTTAAATTATAAACTATAAATTATAATCATTTTGTACATTTTTAGAGTCGATTAACATCACTATTTCAACTTTAAACAGTTGAAATATTTTTTAAAAAACATATTTATAAAAATCCAAACCAAACTGTTCTGAAATCCATTTTAATTTTTACTATCGATACCAATTCAATTGAATAACAAAATTCGAACAACGAAGTTGTAATCTAATTTACCTTCTATCTGCTATATTCAACCTGAAAGACTTAAAATGAATTTTTCGAATCGTTTTCGAAACCGAGTTCGAAAAGTAAAAACAAGACCATTTCGCTCGGAGTTGGGAAAAACGTTCGTTTTCGTTTCGTTTTTACTTTTTGAAAACGTTCGAAATTCGGAACAGGCCTTAATAAGTTGATTTTGACATATTTTCAGGAAGTAACACTTGTTAAAAATGATTCATTTGGTGACCAAATTGGAATATCTGTGTGCTCCAATGGCTTCTTTAATAATACACTCAACGACGAAGGCATCACATCTGTGATATGCAATGACAACAGCAAAACATACTTGAAATCAGAGGATCCGGGACCTGATCCCGATCCCGATCCCGATCCTGATGCCTGTGAAGATGTATTCGTTGGTGATATTCAATCCGAGAGCATTGCCGACAGAGATGGCCGCTTGAAGCGAGGCGATCAGATTCTTCGAATCAATGGCATCGACGTCAAGAACAAAAATCACGCCGAGTCCCAAATTGCTGAGAACAGCACGTCCGTAACGTTGCTGGTCAGCCGTATATTATATCCCGTAAGTGCAATAACATTCACGATATTTGTTAAGCTTCCAATCAAGAGTGAACTGTTTGCATTTCCTTTTGATTACGGTATAGATCAGCGGTGGGCACGAAATCTGAATTCGTTAGCAGCCGCTGGCTCCCGGAGCCATTGCGTGCCCACCGCTGCTGGTATAGATAATGATAATTGGTGCTAATTACCTTTTTTAGATCATTTAAACAAAATATTACACCAAAAATATGTATGCAACTTTTTTTGATTTATACAATTTTCTTCTTTTTTATTTGTTTTGACTCGAAACTTTTCTATTTTCTAATTACATGATTCCTACTTTCAGTATTTTTATTGTATAATCATCGTTTAGTCTCTCCGTCATGTCTCTTTATATACTAGAGATCTGCATGAATTCACTCAAAATTTGAGTTTACTTTGTTGTTTTATTGCCACCAACACAGACAATGACAATATAATTATGCTCTCGGATTCAAACTTGGATTAAAAACTCTTTTTAATCATAAGAATTAGAATTAGATTTTATAAATTGTATTTAAATTCATTACTTTCTTTCTTATATGAAAAGAAACAGAAAATATGCATGCAAAAGAAAAGATATAAAAATTAAATCGAGAGTACTCATTCGCTTCGTGTCACTCCGTATGAACGTTGTGCGACTGAGTCTGACACGGACGCTGACATGAATGCTTCTAACTTCGTTTTAGCAAACTTCTATTATATACTCGAAAAAGGTTTTATCAAAAATGTCTGACTAAAAATTTTTATTTGAATCTGTTTAAATGTTCAAATAATCAGTTTATTTTTTAGAACATGTCTTGCACTTAAACAAATTATTACTCCAAAAATATATATTGTAGATTTTTGTATCCTTAATGCATTCTTCTTCTATTTTTATTTCTTTTGATTCAAAACTTTCTTATTTTCTAATTACATGATTCCTACGTTCAGTACTTTTACTGTAGTCATCGTTTAGTCTCTCCATGTCATTGCTGTTAATATCATCGAAAAGGGTTTTATTAAAATTGTTTTTTGTATAAATTTTAAAATGTTTGACTAGTTTCAGTTTTATTGTGTTTTTAATCATGAGTTTGTAAGACAGTTTCTAACAACTCTTATTTGCAACTTTTAAAATAAAAATCATAAATAACTCTTATTTTTGATTTTTATTGAAAAAATCAGAAATAAGAGTTACAACACAACTTTTATTAAAAAAATGAATTTTAACGATTATTTTTAACTTTTTAAATATAAATTAAAAATAAGAGTTATTTCGTAACTTTAAAATAAAAATCTAAAAATAATTATTAATTTGCAATTTTTATTTTAAAAGTTATAAAAGTTTCGGTCCCTGGTTTCTATAAATTTGTATCTTTTGTTTAATTTATAGGAAGATGACGACGACGACGACGATGATGATGATGATGACGATGATATTGATAGTAACTTTGAATATGCAAATAGATATCTTACTGATGATTACACAAATGTTGTTGACAAGTTAGACAAAGCCCTGTTGGCCCAACGACAGTCCATTAAGCCCGTTAATGAACTTGTATCTGATATTGAACCGGCGGCCAAAGCCACAAACAAGTTACCAAATAATTCAGAGATAATTCCAAAAAGTAAAGCGCAAATGAATAATGCTGCTGTCGGCGGCGCAGAGAAAGTTGCCATTGATCAAACGAAATTATCGCTTCAGAGTAACTCCAATTCCAACTGCAAGTTGCCATCGGATGTCAGTTCGGGTCAGCTATTAGCTAAAAACCTGCCTAACACAAATACGAATACGAATACGAGTGCATCGAATAGTGCTGGAAGCTCGCATGAACGAACCAAGTTTGATTATGACGAAAGCGAGCATATCTATGAGACAATTCCAGAAGACTCTGAATCCGAGCCCCTTTACTGTTCGCCATATCAAAGCTCGAACTATATGACCGCCATGGGGTCCTGCTCCTCGGCCGATGTCCTGGAGATGCAGCATCAGACCCAGAGAGTTGCCCAGTGGCTGGGCCTCAAGTCACAGATCAGTTCACGATCGGTCCACACACTCTCCGGCCGTCCAAGCTTCCACATCAACACTAAACAGCAACAGCAAATGAATCGAGTATCGAATCGGGTTTACACGCTACGCAGTGCGATTACAAATACAACAAGTGGCTCCAGCAGCAGTGGTGCTGGATACAGTGCCTGTGGCTATGTCAACAACCGCATTGACAGCGACAATCAGAATACGAACACGAATACGAATCAGATCAACGAGGAAGTGGACAACTCTTCAAGTGCCTATAATACAGGTGGCTCCAACAACAGCGCTTCCCCCCGACAGAACCTTTTGGGTCCCAATGTCGACAATGTGGACAATCAGAACACAACGACAACAACAGCAACAACATGTGCCAACAATCGAATTATATCGGGCTCTGGCTACAAGTGCACACCATCGTCCAAAGATACAGTATTAACAAGTCCAATGAACAACATACTCATGTTGCCATTTGCCATTGGCAAGACAGGTCGCATACTTTGTTCCACATCGACCCCATCAGGCCCACTTATTGGTACGATATCGTTATTGTTGTACACACTTCAGTATAGATTAACCATCATTTCGTATTGTAGAGAACACGGCTCAGAACTCAGAGCTTCAGCCTTTTAAACCAGACCCGAAATTGATGCGTCCCAATCCGAATCTGAATCCGAAGCCAACTGAAGAACAGCAGAACAGCAGTCAGTGTCCACAATTCAATGCGCCCAACTTGAGTCGATATCACTTTGTCAGCAGTCAAGAAGTAAGTTTAAGATAAAAATTAAATGCAGTCGGAATGTAGTGAGAAATCTTTGCAAAAACACAGCTAGTATTTACTTTTTTACGGTACCTCATACGAATTCCGCAACTTTTTCAAGGGGGTATTGCTGGTTGAAAGGCTGTTTTTAGACCTTTTTAAAAAAATCGGAAACGGAAATAGTTATTTAAATTCTGTTTTTTATTATTGTATTAAGAACATATTGAATTAAATAAAAAAATGTGTTCTCCTGGTAGAAAGGTATGCTGCTCGCGGCACGGATCCACTTCGGATCATCCGAAATGGAAAAATTAAACGGCGTTAGATTCAGTATAGATGTAATTAGGGCCCCTACCTCAATCATAATTTTGCAATTTATTTTTACAAAATTCTGGCCATTGAAAAATTAAAAATCGATTTTGATAAAAAATAGTAAAAAAAATTTTAATATTATGATTAAGGTAGGGGCCATAATGGTCACGATTCTGCTTAGATTACACTTTGGTTCATCAAAATCGGTTCAGAACTACGGGCGCAATCAGAGCCGCAAGCTCGAAAAACGTGGTTTCGAGATAAACGCGTTTAAAGTTTTGAACTTATATGCATTAACATTAAAATTGCTTCACAAAACAGTCTATATCTCCTAAAGTATTTCGAATTTCAAAAAAACTTTTTAGGACGATATTCTCAAATATCCCAGCTATAAAAATATGCAAAAAAAAAAAACGAATAAAAATTTTGTTAACCACCAATACCCCCTTAAGGAATTTAAAAAAAAAAAGAGGAAAAACCAAGAACAAAATCTTAGGGATCCAAAATTGGGAAGAAAAAACAAGTAGGTAATGATAGTATTTAACGGTTATAAGTATAAAAATCCAAATATCTCGAAAACTGTGCGTGTGATGTTCTTTTCGCTATTTACGGAGGCGAAAATTTGACTGCTCTAGCTCTTATAGTCTCTGAGATCTGGACAGACGAATGGACGGACTGGCGGGCATGGCTAAATCGAATCGGCTGTTGATGCTTATCAAGAATATACATACTTTATTGGGTCGGAGATGCTTCCTTCTCCTTGTTACATAAATTGCAACGAATACAATATCCCCTTTAACTTATTTGTTAAGTAACGGGTATAATTACGAATCATAAATTAGGAACCAACTAATAAAAATATTCAGAGTACAAAAATTGGGAAAAAAGTATCTTTGGTTTTCTTGTCATTGCTATATGGTCCCAAAGTCGTTATTGTTTACATAAATTAATAACTCGAGAATTACACAATATTTTTTGTAGTCTAGTTTTTTGCATTCAACTAAACAATACCAATGGAATTTTTGACTGGGAAAATAGGCATGTCACCGCCCTTTTTATTATATTTTAATATGCAAATTTTTTGATTTCATAGCTTTTTGAATAAACATTTTCTTTTTAGGCTTTAAAGTTTAAACCAAAATATTTAATTTGTTTATATTAAATATGTAAATAATCAGCACAATTCTAGTTTAAAAATTTTATTAAATTTAAAACGTTTTTTTTTTTAATTTTCTTGCATTTTTTCATTTTGAATAGCATTTTTTAGCGTAGGCTGCAAAGTTATAACATTCTTTTTTTCTATTTCCGTCTCTCTGATTTCCAAAAGCCTTCCATTAAACTTTTTTAAAATAAAGTCAAAAATTGACGATGCTTCACTTCGAGCAATTCTGCATGGGGGAAATTCGGGGACAAGATAATTGGTATTTATAAAGAAAAAACATTGACCCACAATACTGCATTTATAGCTATACAATAAACAAAACACTTCTAGAAACAAAACACATATAAATACAAACATGTGTAACAAACCTGGAGCTATGTTTTTCATAGTTATTTTTATTAATGGGCCTTTTTCTATTTATTTTATAGAGGAAATAAAAGTGAACAATATATTGTGTAAATCTCAGCCCCGTGCGCACAAAATAAACAGTCAGTTTTCAGGGCCAAAGAAAATTTACAGGGATGTTGACTTTGGTGCATTGGTTAAATTCTTTCGAATAATTTTATACATTATTCCAATAGCCCTGTGCCAAAAACTTTGCAAAATATATAAGCAACAAGCAACCGTCTAATATCGCTACTCAAAGTATACCACGAACACAAAAGTTTTCCCAATTTTAGTTTTCCCAGTTTTTGTTTTCCCAATTTGATTCCTAATTTTTTTCCGAATTTTCGTATTCTGAGTAATATTTTTCGACATTTGTATATAGAATGCTTAGTTTCTTACTACTTATAAAACTAAACTGAGTATGAAATGTAAATGGTTAATTGTAAAATTAATACATTATATTTGATTCGTCTAAATAGGTTGCCAATAAGACTACGTCCGTGTCCAAGCCCAGTTCGATCCTCGTGCATACTGAAGGTGCCTCGGAGGAGATTCCAATGGTATGGAAAGTGAAACGTCGCCCCGACGGAACTCGGTATATTGTGAAGCGACCTGTGCGAAATCAAGCCCATGTGAACATGGGTATTCGGAAGAATATACGCAATAATGAAATAACCACAACGGAGGATGATACAATATCGGAGGTGAAGATCGGACGTTATTGGACTAAGGAGGAGCGAAAGCGACACATAGAGCGTGCACGAGAGAGACGGCATCATCAGCTGCAACTGCAACAGCAGCTGCAACTGCAACTGCAACAACAGCAACAATTCCCAACATAATAACTGTTTACTATGACATTTAGCTTTAATAACCCTTAAAAACCTGTAGAATAATTTTACATAGTATATGTACGTGTTCAAAATGCCGGGTTTCAAATGCAATTAATTACAAATAATAATAATATTATTATTATTATTACAATCGAGCTGATCGACTGCAAATCGCAACTCGGCTGCTTGAAAGATTAAAAGCGAAATAATACTTACAGAAAGAAAAGAAATCAACTTTGTGAACTGCATACGAACTGTTTTAAAACACAATTCACATAATGACTTTGCAAAAGTCTTGTATTAAAACTATATCAAAGCTAAATAAATCGATCTAAGACTATTCATATGGCACAAGCAACTTACAACTTACATATTTACATGTACGATAAATGCCAGGCCGTTACATACCAAAAATTGTCTCCTTTATTTGTAACATTGCAAATATGCTAATACACATAGTACATACATATAAAAATAGATTAGATATGGCTTCAGTTAGTCAGTCTCAATTCAAATGTTGACAGTAAACCAAATTTTAATACACACAATACGCAATTTTAATGTTGAAATAATTATCACAAGCTATCCAGATTAGTTGCAATTACAGTGAAATAAACTCAATTTTACTACAATTAATTCCTTTTAAGTGCACCCAAAATACATATATGTATCTCCTATTATGTACATAATAAATTAATCTTTAACAACTTTAACTACCCACTGCTTTTACATTTCCCGTTCAGAAACAACATTAACTTGAAGTTGAAGTACAAGAACTACAAATTTGTTCAGATTTCAAGCAAACGCTCAAAATAATATTATCATGGAAACAGAATAATTATTTATATTCAGTTTAAATTATTTTCACTTTATTTGAAGTCATATTTGTAGTCTAAATAATTTATGATATAATTATTAAATTTATTTGTTTTTGTGTTTTTTTTTTAGAGCTAACAAGGTATCCTTTATCCTTAATGTATACGTATGTATTTGATTTCCTGCGCAACCTAAACATTTTTTTTTTTTCATATTTAATGTAAATCACAATAATGGTATATCAATTTATTTCAGTTATTTCAATGTAATCAGGTTCGTTTGTTGCTACACAAGCAAATCATATATGGCTTATTTAGGTTTCGCAAACATACACAAGGTGGCGCCACAACATTTGTTCGCAATAAATAGTCGATAGTGCTTTTCATATTCCCCATATTTGGAGCTAAGAAACAGCGCTAAATGAATTTTAAAAATTTTTATTAAATATTGGCCATTTGGAATTCAGTATTTAATATAATTTACGTAAGAACTGTTATTCTAATAAATCTAATTGTTAAATATTTAAATAACGTATTTTTGGGACATGCTGCAATCACGGTTGCCATAATTGGCGTTTTTGGGCCAAAACTGGCTCTTTTAAGTCAACTTTTTTGCTTGTTTTTGGCTCAATTAAATATTTTTAAGTGGCAACTGTGGCTGCAATGTTAATGCTGTACTGTGAAACATGTTTACTGAGAGTTGTGTAGCTTAAGAACATGCTGCGCTGTTAAAGTCATTTGTGTATTGTGCTGCTAAACCTGCCGGCTAGGAGCAGTGCTGCCAACTTTTTAACAAAAAAAAGCTGCTTTTGACTGGAGAAAAGAAAAACGCTGTAAATATTCTGAAAAAAAAACGCAAAAGAAGCGCATTTTTATGGTATTAATTTGAGTATTTTATGTATAAGGTTTTCAGCAGATCGTCAAATTCTTCGCGATTTTATTTTTTTTTTTGCTGGAAGTGGTTGCATGATCACGCAAATCGCTTAGCTTTGCAGTAAATGTAGTCTTGCAGTAGACCCTTTTCTCGTTCGTGTCATCCCTGCGAAGCCATGTCTTCAATTCTTCGCTCTTTAGCCAAGCATCATGGCACTTTTGTTTATATACTTTTGGCAGAGCAAAAATATGTGTAAATTACCATTGGCAAATATCGATAAAGCTGCCACTCTTCCACACATTTGGTATATTTATACCAAAATTTAAAGCGTCAGTAAACATTTCTTCCACAAAAATAGTATTTTTTTGGTATAAAAATTTTTTTTCTTGCAAGTGGCAACCGGAATGCTACATATTTTCATGAAACTGGTGGCAGCATTAAAAAAAGCGGAAAAAAGCCAAATGCATTTCTATAAAAGCCCGAATTCCCACTTCTAGCAATTCACTCATTTTTCCCGCAATTCGTCTTCAAAAACAGCCAGATTTGACGGGAAAAAATCTAAGTTGGCAGCACTGGCTAGGAGCTGAAAGCATGCTGCGCTGTAATGGCTGTGTATTGTGTTGAAAACATGTTTACTGTGTAAGAATATGTTGCGCTGTTAAAGTTCTGCTGAACAACATGTTTACTGAGAGTTGTGCAGCTTAAGAACATGCTGCGCTGTTAAGGTTAGTTGTGTATCTGTATCTGTATCTTTAACATTCGCTTAACTGCATCTGTATCTTTAACATTCTTCGTGCATGTTAGATCTGGATATTGTTTGTGCAAAGCCGGTGCCGGCCAAAAATTCTACAAATAATATTGATAAAGTCGGTGAAAAGCTGAGCGAGCAATTTGTTAAAACTGATTTGAGTCGAGTGAATTAATATACAGATGTATAAAGGAGTTTGTGGTATTCTTTAATTACATATCTATATATTTTACATATGCCTTAAAAAAGGCGTGGCGTGCCGCGATTCCGATTCTGATTCCGATTCGACTGCCGGAATTTACATGCAAATGTCTACTTGAGTGTTTGTATGTGTGCGAGCGTTAAATAGCGGTATACATTAGTATATTTATCATAGCATAAATACAAATTGGGTGTAACTTGTAACTAACTTCAATTACATACATATGTACATACATACACATTTCGGCACACATAACTTTTGGTGAGTGAATTGTGTGTGTGTGTACGTAGGGTGTCGAGGAGGGACAGTGAGAGGATGTTCGCTAACAGTCAGTCAAGTAATTGTTCTCTCGAGGAGGGACAGTGAGAGGATGTTCGCTAACAGTCAGTCAAGTAATTGTTCTCACAAGGAAATAAGTTTTGTTAATTTATGGTTTTTAAATAAAATTAAATAAAGAAATTATGATATTTATTGGCTGTAAAATTTCATTGCATTTTGTTCTTTGTCAAAACAATTACGGGACATACTGTAATTCGATGTTGAGCAAGCAAATCGGAGAGAGACAGTGTTGCCAACTCTTCGGTTCATGAAAAAGCATACTAGCCTTTGAAAAAAGCTAGAAATAACCAGAAAATTTTGTTGGTAGCTAAAAAAAGGAGTTAGAGTAGTTAGCAAAAAGTTATTTCAATTGATTTCATCCAGTGTTTTTGGTTCAGCAAAACAATCTCAAATTGTCAAGTGGGCTGACAGATGAAGGTGTGGCAATATATATAAACATATTGCCACTATATTTTAGGCATTTTCACCTTACAATCGCGTTCGATTCATAAATTGTGAAATACTTCGTTAGTGATAAAAACGATAAAATTTAATGCTTTTTTGGCCTATTAATGTTTTTTTGTTATTCAAATAAAAAAAATACTACAAAGAATTTAAACATGGCATCGAAAAGCATAAAAATACATAAAGTTACCAGATGTTTATAAAAGGCTACTGCAATTTCGCTTGGAAAATAGCTATAATTCTCGCTAACCGCTAGCCGCTAGCCACTATATCTAGTCTGAAAATAGCTAAATTGGCAACACTGGAGAGAGACAGAAAGAGAGAGAGCGAGAGGTTACAAGGGGTGAGTGACACAAGAATAACGAAAAGTTAGGGGTTGTTATGAGGACGTTGAGAACGCGGCGGAATATTGGGAAACAAGTCTGAAACACACAAAACTCGAACTCGATGCGAAACAGTTACATTTCTAGAACAATTTAAGTGATAAACGACAACAAACTATGAAATTTACGTATCTAAAGTGTTTGTGAATTGCATTTAGAAAATATACACACACAAGTATCTATACACATATGTACCATACATTCTGATGATATTTTGAAAACATAGATGCTTGTAAGTACATGCAATAATACGTGTGTATGTATTACATGCCTACACACACGCACACGCAGCTATACGTGTATGTATAACAATTGAATTTCAGTATTTTTGTACATTGCAGAAAAAGGAAGCATGAAAGTATGACAAAATTCCTGTGCAATTGGTCGATTTTAGAGCAAACTTAATAGAATGTAATAATACAGAATTCTAAATGACGAAATAACGAAATATCGAGATTTGGATAATTAATAATTGAAATTCGAATTTAAATACTTGTATTTGAATGTGTGTTGTGCATAAATTGTTGTTTATAAATGGATCATTATCTTGATCGAAACTGAAATATAATGATATGCCTGAAGCGCAACTCGGATTGGAGATCAACGAAGAATTCGAATTCAATAGAGTGAGTCGAATATAGTGCATATATACATATATCCATATTATATCGTATATCGTACATCGAATAGTTCATCTTCAGAGTCATCAACGATAGGAATTGGATATATTACAACATAAATAACCATACATACATATTAAACATATATATATACCATACAGAAGAAGAGGATTCAGAATCAGAATCAGTTTCATTAACAGACAACTAACAGATGCTCATTATCCGCAACAATGTCTAGCAATAATGTTTCAGTAAATACTTCAGCCACAAGTCACTCGAGAATGCTTAGCGATAGTATTATTAACAACAGCATAGCCGCAATAAGCGACACCACTCATGATAATATTAATCAGACGCATCATCAAATGATCAGCCAACATCAGCATCAGCATCAAAAAGTTCATCAGCTGCCACTGCCGGAGGATCCGCGCACCCTGCAGCTCGCCCTGGAGTTGTCCCTTGTCGGACTGAATGAGAACGGACTGAATCCGAGTGGGTTCGCTCAGCCAATAGCCGCACAGCCAATCGCCGAGTTGAACTATGATTTGGGATCGATCAATCTAGTGTCTGCTGCTTTTGCTAGGAGTGCCCAGGAGATGCCCCCAACTCCATCTGGTTGTGGAAATGGGTCTGGAAATGGAAATGGATCTGGACTCCTAATGCCATCCGCCGGATTGGAGGACAGATCGAAAAAGTCACAGAACATGACGGAATGCGTCCCAGTTCCGAGCTCTGAGCATGTGGCTGAGATCGTCGGTCGGCAAGGTGAGCAAACTCGACTCTGAATCACCCTGTACACGCACACATTTTAATTTCATTCAATTGTCCATTTAGCTTATGCTTATCTCTATCTGCAATCTATAACTTTATCTGTCAATTTATTAATTGCAATCAGGAATTAAAACTGAAACGAATGTCGGTTTTAGTTACCGTTTAAGTTAAGTTTGCATTTAGGTTTTCGGTTACGCAAAGTCTGTCAATAAAGGTTGCGCAGCGGTGAACCGGTTTTTGTATGTTTCGGTTTTTAAAAATCCCAAAATGGTTTCGGTTCACAATAGAACAAATTTCTTTGCAAAAATACAGTTGAACTTC
Source organism: Drosophila quinaria (assembly GCA_035047525.1). NCBI lineage: Eukaryota > Metazoa > Arthropoda > Insecta > Diptera > Drosophilidae > Drosophila > Drosophila quinaria. The sequence goes on along the minus strand of JAWNPO010000488.1, from coordinate 410,305 downwards.
CCTAACTCGAACTTCTCTAACTCGAATTTCTCTGTAACTCGAACTAAATGAGTGGCAGTAAAATTAATAATCTTATGAAAAAGAACTCTATAACTCGAATATCTCCCTAACTCGAACCTTTTCTTTGGATAATGGTGATTCGAGTTAGGAAAGTTCGACTGTATATGTATGTATGTATCATCGAAAAATGTATGATCACTGTTAAAACACAGTTCTTTCATATTTCGATGCAAGTTTGAATGGGTTATCGTACTCCGATTAAGGTGAAAATTAAAAAAAAAAAAAAACATTTTTTTTTGGTCCCAAAAAATTTTTAAATTTTTCGATCCAAATCGGCGCGGGTTTTCATACTCCGATTGAGGAAAAATTTATTTCTGAGTGCTTTAGAACTTAATGAACAGAACTAGCCCGTATGCGTTTAAAAATAATGACCTTGACCAAATAAGGGACACCCTAATGAATGTATTTAATTTAACAAATTTATTTAATTTGCGGTTACTCAGTGCTATGAACATTCGATCATAAATACCACAAAAACAAAATTCAAAATTAAACATAAGAAAATTAAAATCAGCAAGCGGATCAGTCGAGTGCACTCGACAGTAATATACCCAGGGCCTAGTCCCCGGCACGTCGAAGATTTGATGCCCATGCTATTCTTATACTTATCCTTAAATATCGAAGTTTTTGTGGCAGCTACATACATACATAAAATTTGAGCCAATTATAAAAAATAAAAATAAATAATTAAAAAAATCATTTGCATCGACAGGAGCGAGATTCGAATCTCGATCTCCCGTTTTGCTTGACGAGCACTTATTACTTCCACCACACCGCCATGACAAATTCGATACACATTTTCGATTCTATTCTATTTAAAGAATTGCCATTAAAATACCTTGCACAAAATTGTTAATATCTTCACTATTTATGGCCCAATCGCGATGAAACTTGGTGATTAGATTCTAAGCATGTTGCTACACACGTTGGTGAAAAAATTGAAAATTTTAACTATACTCCCTGAATTAAAGGTGATGTAAGTTTTAACATAAGCTGATATTGCCTCATATAATAAGGAGTCTTCATTCCAAATTTGGTGGTCCTAGCTCTTAGCATCTCTGAGATCCGCTCGTTCATACGAAAAGACGGACATGGCTATATCGACTCGGTTGTTGATGCTGACCAAGAATATATATACTTTACGGGGTCAGAGATGCTTCCTTCTCCCTGTTACATACTTTTGAACAAATTTAATTTACGCCCAGGGTATACAAATCAAAACTAAAATACAAAACTTATAACAAAATATCAGAGAACGCAAATAAGACTTATGATTCGAAAAAATTATTATTATTATTATAATTATTTTTAGCTTTCTTTTTAAATTTTTTATTTTGAAAAACCGAAATACAGCCTCATAAATGAAACGGTTACTAAAAGGTTATTTCGTTTTACAGAGTTTCGGTCAAATGAACATTTTTTTCGGATACGGTTTTAGTTAGGGTTTTTAATTTCAATTGGGTTTTTACTGGCTAAAGGTTAGGATTTTAATCCCTAATTGCAATTGTTCTTAAATCATTATATTCATTTACAATTACACTATCAACTTGATTTCAAAACTGTGTTGGACTATTGCGATACGAGTAATTTTGAATAACTTTATAATTCGTGTAATCACTAGGATGCAAGATCAAGGCCCTGCGGGCGAAGACAAACACGTATATCAAGACTCCAGTGCGGGGTGAGGAGCCGGTGTTCGTGGTGACAGGTCGCAAGGAGGACGTGAACAAGGCCAAGCGGGAAATACTCTCGGCAGCCGATCACTTCAGCTTGATTCGGGCCTCTCGGAAGCCATCGATGGACAATTCGAGCGGCGGTTCCAGCGGCAACGGGATCGGCATCGGCATCGGAGTTTCGGGAAACAGTGGTCAGGGCTCGTTGAGCGTCGGTATCGTGACTCGGACGCATTCGGGGCCACCGTGTCTGCCTGGCCAGATAACGATTCAGGTGCGTGTACCTTACAGAGTTGTTGGCCTGGTGGTCGGACCCAAGGGGGCGACCATCAAGCACATCCAGCAGGAGACGCAGACGTATATAGTGACGCCGTCGCGGGAGAAGGAGCCGATCTTTGAGGTAACTGGTCTGCCCGACAATGTGGAGACGGCACGCAAGCAGATCGAGGCCCACATTGCACTGCGTACTGGCAACAGTAACAGCAACAGCAACAGCAACAGTAACAGCAACAGTAACAGTAACAGCAATTGTAACAGCAACAGTAACAGTGGGCAGGGAAGTGAGAACGGTACGGAATCGATAGACTCAAGTGAATATGCCACACTGCATACACTGACGCAAATATTGAATGACGACATCAACTCGGATATACTGTCGTCCATCTATAAGATCGATCCAGATCCCGTTGCGAGCTATGCCTGCACGGATAATGCCCTAATTTCAATCCCTCAACTAATCGGCACGGCTTCATCCACATCCACATCGACATCTTTATCGACATCTCTGCAGCCAGCTCATTCAAGTCATCCAAGCAAATTGAATAACAATAGTATTGGTAATGTCCATACGAGTTCCTTATACCGCAACAAGACCTTATCAGCATCTTCGGCATCATCAGTATCTGTAAACGCATCCGTATCCGCTGCATCCGCATCTGCGAATGTATCTTCGCAGTGCCATTTAATGTCGTCGAACATCTTGACCCGCTCGTGCTCATCAGCCTCATCGACGGCCTCGACCAAGAGCACCAACAACAGCGCCAACAGCACCAACAGTGTTAACACGCCGCCAGAGCTGCTCAATATATGGAGGAACATTAACGACTCGATCGACGTGGACGAGGGCATCGGGGACTCGCCCAGCATCTGGAATCTGCCACAGTCGACACTGGTCAATGTGAATGCCACTTCCCATCCGACATCTCATTCGCATTGCTCGCCAACTGCTTCGATTAGTCCCACGGACTCACTTCTCGGTGATCACAGTCCCAACTCCAAGAATACAGCAAAGAGTCAGGATGGTAATCTATTATTACATCAGCAACATCAGATGCAGATGCAGATGCAGATGCGTCCGACTGGCAGCCCAAACAAATTGCAGCGCGATTGCTTCGTGTGCAATGAGAGGGAAGTGACCACGGCTCTGGTTCCCTGTGGCCACAACATGTTCTGCATGGACTGCGCCAACCAGATCTGCGTCTCCATGGAGTCCATTTGCCCCATTTGCCACTCCATCGTCTACCATGCCATGCGTATTTTGGCCTAGACCGAACCAGAAACCGAAACCGAACCTATCACACTGATTCGATCTCATAACCAACCATACCTGTTCAATTTCGATTAGAATTACCAATCAATTCGGTTATTTTTGGAAATAATAACAGTCACTATATAATTCACTGTTAAACAATTTGTGATTATTTATTGATTACACAGAAAAAAAAGTGCGTTAATCTCGGATATTCTTAAACCAAGGATGAACTACTTGATTTTTTCAATCCCGACTTCAATCCTGAAATTGTGTAATTGAGGCTAAAAAGTTTTTAATAATTAAAATGTTTTTTCTTTTTAGTTATTTTTTAAAACATTTTTTTTAACTTTTTTTTTAATTTTATCTACAAACTTAAAAAATGCATGCTTAAATTAAGTATTTTAAACTTGAATTTAGAATGGCTTTTTTTTCTGTGTACGATTACAAAAAATCAAAAATAATCGAAAATTATTACAACTATCAAAAATAATCAAAGTAATCTTTTTAAGTACCCAGAATTTTTTTGATTTGATTTGATTATTTTAGATTATTTAGTAAAATAAAATTATTTTAAATTTTCACCAACAAAGTTGCCAAAGCTTTTGATTACAGTTGCATTTTGTGCTGGTCGAATAAAGCCCTGAGGAATACATATGGAAAGTTTGAGATCTGCCCAAATATCGCAACCGCACTCAAATAATAGTTGTGATATTTTATCCTAAATTAAAAATGTTGTTATATGTTTTTTTAAAACTTTTTCGCCATCAATACTTATCAAATATTCAGGCCTGTTTCGAGTTTCGAACGTTTTCAAAAAGTAAAAACAATGCTATTTGCTATTTCGAAAACGTTTCGAAAATTCACTTTAAGTATTTCAGCTTGAGTATAGCACACGTTTTGAAAACGACAATTGTTGTCGATTTTCGAAATTCGGAACAGCAGTCAACTCGTTTTGTGGCATTTCGACTCAATTTCGCAATTCGGAACAGGCCCGATTATTCGATTATTCAGAAAATACACCTTTGACACAAAAGATTTCGTCAAAGCAGATTTTGAAAACTTGGAATATAACAGGTCGGCAACTCTAACTAAATTCTTCTGAATTTAACTGACAGCACAAAAAGCAACTATAATCGGAAGCTTTGGCTACTTTGATTGAGAAAATTTAAAATAATTTGATTTTTACTAAATAGTCAAAAAAAAAAAAACTAAAATAATAAAAAAAAAAAATTAAAAATAATCCGAACACTCAAAAAGATTATTTTGTAACCTTTACTGATTTTTTTTAACAATTGTAATAATTTTAGATTATTTTTTATTTTTTTTAATCGTTATCATTAAATAATTGGGCAAAACTGAAAATAATCGTAACGTAATCATTAGTTCGACTTTTAAACAAAAATAATCTAACTACCAATGATTATGATTACTAATCATTATTTAACAGGTATGTTACCAACCAAAATACTCACATACTTATTGTAAACTCCTTCGACAGACAAAGCATTCGAATACTATTTGGGATCCTTTCACAGACCCTTATAAACTGATTACCGATCCACTCAACCAATTTGTAGACATGCCAAAGTTTTATAATATTATACTTACTATGCCAAAGAAAATAGACAGCAAAAAAACAAAATACAAAATACAAAAAACAAAATACAAGACAGAATTCTTCGGCGGGCCGAAGATTGAATACTCTTGCAGAAAATTTCTTAAAATTAATTCGATTATTTCATTCCACTCGATTCCTTTGTTACTTGACCGACAAACTGATTGTGGTGAATATAAAAGTATTCCGACTCATACAGTTAGCTAAGTAATTGTTTTGGAAATAAATTCATTTTGCTAAAATAAATCTTTTAGTTCGATTTTGAGTTTTATTTTGGTTCCTAGAACAAGTTAAAAGTATATAAATAATTGTGCATTTTTTATCATTATCAATACAATTACTAAAGGACTTGTAAAAATTGAAATGAGGAATAATAAATTTAAAATATGAATATTCCCTGCAAGATTATAGGAAACAGGAAACTCTATTTTCGGGATGTAAATAATTAAATATCCTTGCCGATGTTACAGAAATTTTATTGTTATCCTATCCATTTGTAGCTAAACATAAACATATATACGCACATACCAAGAGTGGTCTGAATTTGATCAATCTTGGAGATTATTCTCAATACATTTGTAGATTCTTTTGAAAGTCATTTGCTGACTTATGGATCGAAATGGTTTAGAATTGTTCGATGATCATTATAGACACAAGTTGATCCATTTAAAATGATTGCTTACTAATACTTAGTACAGGCATTTTTTATCATTAGAGAACTTCATTTGGTGTAATCGTATTTAAAGCTGAACTCAACATTACTTATTCAGCGATCAGATCAGATTAACATATAATGCCAGGTGAAATTACAAATGCACATACCATACATACAAACATACATCTATGTATACATAGTTATGTTTTCTCATCTTTTTAGACGTGTACATATAAATATTTTAAAATATTTGCCTGGCATAGCATTTGATGTAAGGAGTTTTAATATTTAATAAAAATATATTTAGATTTAAAAGTTCATTATATACAATCTAGAACAAATTATGATGCATAAATGACATTGAATGACTAATGTATGTATAACCAAAAAACAAAACAAACCATACCTTAAATATCCAATTTTATTATATAGTATATTATATATTGTATGTTTATATTATGGTTTTTATATATTAAGATTAATTTCGTGAGGTTTTAGCTCTCTATACTTTGGTTGTCAGAGCAAAAGAAAATTAATAAATTAAAGAGAATTAAATGTAGTAGAATAAGTTGACTGATAAATAAGCAGTAATATTAAGTGAAGCACATATATACGAATATATATTATACTAAACTATATGATATTTATATATATAAAATGTAATATGCAAAACATACAGATATATATATAAATATATATTCAATTATATTTAAATATATAGATATATATATGCATATATTGCTTATACTATTAATGTGAATAACAAGACTTATACATTTATAGTCAATCATATTAAAGATTGATCAAAACCGATAGTATCTTGCGCTGAAAATCAGACTAGTTAATGAGAATTTGAATTTGTTTTTTCTTGTTCTTGTATTTATTTTTGACATTCGATTTAACTCGAATCAAATTGAATAAGTATATTTTTACCAAAATATGTTGTTTATTGTTTTTGTTTTTCTGGTATACCATATAAGTAAACTTACCAAGTCAATAATCATATTTATTATTTACCAAAACGAAAACCAAGTGAACCAGAATAAGATAAAGTCTAGTCTTACCAGAATTTACATACTTAGTACAATATTTCAATTGATGATATGATTGTTAAGAATGGCTTGGATACAAATTTATATTTTTATATATTTATACTTATGTATATTGCTTTAATATATTTTAACTATTTATAATTCAATACTCTGTCTGTTTTTGATTATCTGAAATCTGAAATCGTAGAGGACAAAGGTAAAATATGAGTGAGACTACATAAAATTTAATAATTACGCAAGAAATACAAATTACTTTGAATTAAAGCTTATTTAATCAACAGACAGTTAGACATTTAGATTGTCTAATGATACCGAAAAATAAAAAGATTTACACAATAACTTAAAAAAATATCATCAAAGTGAAAAATATATACATATATATATATAGAAGTTTATATTTAAAATGAAAGAATCAAGTTTCTTCAGATTCTCCGAGCTCAAAATACACATTCAACCCATTTTAGAATCAGATTTACGTTTGTTTAAGTTCAATTTTATTTCAAATACATAATACTATTCAATATTAATAGTTTTTCTCAAACAATCCGTTACATAATTTAGTCAATTTTATGTATATCCGTTTTTGTTTTTTTATTTATCTTTTCTTGTATTTGTTAAGCAAGACGTCAACGAACCCTTCCAATAACTGATCGCTAAGAAATCTACTTTCATATTCCATAAAATAATCGATTTCATAGATTATCATTAGTTACACACACACACACACATTATATATGGTGAATGGTTGATAAATCAGGAGAAAGCAAACTGCTTCAAACTATTTATTTTTTTTCCGGATTTCCAATTCCGAATGTTCTTTATGGTATATTTATTGCAGTCCATATAAGACACGGACTGTCTTAAAAACATGCACTCCCAACCAATGCATGGAAAGTATTTTTTTACACAGTATGTAAGCTTTTACATCAAATTTGTAGATGGCGGTTAAAATATTTACAACGAATATTTTATAAATGTTTCTTATTAAACTTGTAAGACCCAAATTCAGAAATATATAATTATGAATAATAAGTATATAAAATATAATTATCAATAGTGAAATATCCGCATTGTGTTCGTAAGAAAGTATATCTTAAAAATACATTTCATATAAATCAACTTTAATCGACATTAAATAAAAAGTTAAAAAAAAAAAAATAAATAAATAAAAAGGAGTACTACGCAAATACTAATGTCGATTAAACCAAAAAATAACTTAATATAAAAAATATATACAAAGACATGTATCACTAAATGGTTATATAATAAAATTTTTCGAAAATATTCATGAGCTTTTTTTTCAAAATAAAAATCGAACTCATCATTTCACACAGACACAAGACGAACTTGGCCAAAACACTCTCACAGCACTGATCCACTGATCCACTGAACCACTGATCAACTGGCCAGCAAGCCGAGCAGCTCTGTGTCGCCCTCTTATGGAATGTGAGAGTACTGCGACAAAACAAAATTCTTGTAACAATCTCAAGTAGCCGATTCTCATTATACAATATGCAGTCGCAGTATTCTTTTTTTTTTTTTTTATTTTAAATATAAGAAATGATGTTTTTACACAGACAAGTGTCCTGCTACCTTATTAGGCAACTTAAACAAATCAGAAAATTAAACTAAAACAAAAACTATTTACCAAAATGACATAAAGAAATGGTTTGAAGTTAATTTATAAGGTGGGAGGTTTGAGTGGTGTATTGGGATAAATGTGGGCTTTAAGGGACTTTATGTCAAGACCCGGTCCGGGAGGTCTTGAGGGTGGTGGCGCTTTAATCTTCTCCTTACTCGTTGGTGAGCAGTATTTAGGCGTCTGGCTAGCCTGTTTGGATGAGCTCCTAGCCTTTCAGTGTATTTTTGGGCAATCACTTGGATTCTGTCTCCTATTTTAGGCACCTTAAGGTCGCGCTCGATGTTGCTAGTTCTTATGTACCAATGAGCTCCAGAAATCATTCTCAGCGTCTTTGCTTGTAGCACACGGATCTTGTTTAGGTGCGTCTTGGCTGCGATGCCATACACCTGTATGGCATAGAAGAGGCTAGGGGCTAGTATACACTTGTATATTCTGACCTTGTTTTCCAGCGACAGCTTGTTTTTGGAGGAGAGTAACCATGACATTCTTTTCACTTTGGCATTATATGAGTGCTGCAGCGACTTGACATGTTTCTCGAAGGTAAGACATCTGTCCAGGGTGACTCCCAAGTATTTGTGCTCCAATGAATGTTCTAGCGCTCTACCGTTGAGTCAGACAAGAGGGCAGCTCTGCACTCTATTTGTGAATGTCACATTTGCACATTTGCCTTCGTTGATGCACACATTCCTGTTCCTTGCCCAAACTTGAAATGCGTCCAAATATTCCTGCAGTGCATCCCTGGCTAGGCGTATACAACTGCTTTTCGTGAGGACCGCGGTATCGTCGGCGTAGGTTGCGATTAGGGTATCACTTTCATCAAGTGATGTGATTGCTGTGTGAGTTGGCATATCTGCAGTAAAAATCGAGTATAAGGTGGGGCCCAAAACACTGCCTTGAGGAACACCCGCTTCTATTAATTTAATGGAGGACTTGCACCCATCGGCGGTCACTCGATATGTGCGCCCTTCTAAAAAGCTCTTTACGAGCTGGAACAGCTGTGGTGTTAAAAGGCTCTTGGATTTGTAGAGAAGGCCAGGGTGCCACACCCTATCGAAAGCTTGCTGTATGTCAAGGAAAGCTGCAACCGCGTACTCTTTTTCCTCCAAGGCCTCTAACGCAAAGTTGACTACTCTATGCAGTTGTTCTGGAGTACCATGCTGTGTTCGGAATCCAAACTGAAATTTAGGGATCGCAAGGGTGACAGCCTCAACATTGAGCAATCTGTTCAGGATCAGCCTCTCCATGACTTTGCCCAGCGAGGGGAGAAGACTGATCGGCCTGTAGGAGTCCACATCAGTTGGGTTTTTTCCAGGCTTAAGTATCATAATTATGCTGGCTGACTTCCAGGCTCTTGGAAAGTATCCCACGCGTAGAACGCTGTTGAAGATAAGCACTAGAAACAGCAGAGCTTGATCTGGTAGGAGTCTTATGGTTCTGTTATCAATAAGATCCTCGCCAGGAGCTTTCTTGGGCTTTAGCTTCGACACCAGTTGCTTCACTTCATCCAGTGTGACAGAATTGGTGGGCAAAGCCATTTGGAACGGTGCCTCCAGCGACTCCGTGATCATCCGACAGTGACGTCGCAGTATTCGATTCATTTAATTAATTACTTCAAGCAGACCACAGAAAATATTGCATACTACTCGTATATTTCCGCTCCCTTACACTATGGTCCCGGACGAGAACGAGACAAGATATTTCGGTCTAGTTTTTTGCATTGGACTAATAGTGATAATTGGTATCGGAGCTGGAAAAAGTGGGCCTTGAATAATTAAAAAAAAAAAATGTTTGTCACTGGCACTTCGCAAAAAAGTGCTATCTATTGGTATGAAAAATTTAGCGCAATGTGCCCAGTGAAAAAATTTTGTTTTTCAATATTTATGTGTAAAATTAAATATTATTCGTCACAAAATTGGATATCAGAAATTTTGGTGGATGAAAATGTTTTCGTCACTATACTTTTACCACATTAAAAAGTTTTTTTTGTATAAGATATTGGGGTTTTATTTTTATTTTTTTTTTTTTTTATCAAAATTAATAATTACTGTCTGAGTTTTATAAACTTACTCAAAAAGTTTTTAAAAATTAAAATATAATCATTACCATATAATTTTTATAATATAACTTATAATGATTACGGTCTTTGAAAACAACGCATGTTACGTCGACTTTCAACAAGGCAGATCACTGCGGACGGCAGTCCGCGCTAGTGACGAAAGCAGCACGAAGGGTGCGAAGGCGACTGCATATATACACAGGAAGAATGGAAAATTTGCTATGACTGTGCGATCAGGTCGAGTTATATACCGATCGAAAGGTATCAATTAAACTTACAAATGTGCATACTAAGACTTTTGGAAACTCACCTGGTTCGTGAGATAAACAGGTGTTAGTGGAAGGGGAAAAATTTAAGTTATTGGAGCAACTGGAGCCATTGGAGCCTTTTGAGGTATCTCAACCAACAAAGAAGTTGTTTATACAGAGACTTGATTTTCGACTGATCGTTCCTATGGCAGCTATATGATACAGTGGTCCGATCCAAATTTAAAAACAAACTTGATCTGCGTCCGGTATCCAGCTATCTACATACCAAATTTGAAGTAAACTTTGGCACTCGGCACATTGTCTCAATTGTCAAAAGGCTTTTCTTGTTTGTACAAGCTAAAACAAACTGTCTGGCAACACTCGTTCCCTTTACAAACACAAATGCCAAGTGCAAAAGCTATCAGCACTCTGAAACTCTGGCTGCTATGACACTTTGTTGCTGCTGTCTTATTCCAATTCTAAGTTAAATATAGAGTTAAATGTATATTTCCGCATGAAGCTGCAAGCAGATTACGTCCATCATACTTCGAAGCCTTAATGCGTTCGAATTTATACCACAACATGGATTACTTTTCCATAAGGTTGGCCGCTTTTTCTGCTGGTATAGCTTTAAAATCGCCAAATTGTAATCGAACAAGTATGCGATTATACGAGCACACTTCGTGTTCCATTACCGTCCTGTATACTGTTGCGTATTGTAATGCAGATGCTTTACTGTCTGGTTTGCCATTCTTTTATGATAGTAATGCAGATGCTATACCCACTGGCACAAAATAGATTTCAATTTGAAGCAAAATAAAAGATTCTAATTTTTCAAAACAAGATTTATTATTAGATACAAAAATTAATATTATATATTAATATTAAACAAATGAATAAAATTAAAAAACAAAATAAAAATATAATAAATAAAAAATAAACAATAATCAATAAATTTAATTTTACACTATACTATTTTATAAATCTCCTCTTAAAGTATATATACAGTCGAACTTCCCTAACTCGAAACACCATTATCCAAAGAAAAGGTTCGAGTTAGGGAGATATTCGAGTTATAGAGTTCTTTTTCCTAAGATTATTAATTTTACTGCCACTCATTTAGTTCGAGTTACAGAGAAATTCGAGTTAGAGAAGTTCGAGTTAGGGAAGTTCAACTGTATTTATGTAGTAGTAGTAAGTTTAGTCCTTATAATTTGTCCAACCGCTGGTGCTGCTGCTGCCACACGCTAAAAGTGAATTGACTCGTGCCAAAACAAAAAAATCATATGGAACAGATTAGAACAATCAACCCGTGGATGCACAAATTTGAAAATAATACATACAAAAATAGTATAACCAAAGAAGAATAATAAAAACCGAACGACACACAGTGTAAGATTTTGCTATATAGGGGGACTTTAAGAAAAAAAAAATTAGAAGTCAATTTAGAAATGTTTAAATGTTACGAAAACTAGCACAACACAAAATAAAATGTTTTATTCATAAAATAACGGTTCTTCAATTGGTGCAATTGAAATGCATGCAAAATTGCATCGGACAACGGCCAGAAGTTGACAAAGCTTAGTCTTTTCAATTAGACAGTTTAGGCACTGTGAGCAGTCAATTATTATTTTTTCCATCATTTTTGGAGCATAATTAATTTTTAGCAATATAAAGGTTCTTTATCAGTGGCCTTAAAAATTTTTATTATTTGTTAGAAATAAGTGCCAAAAAATAAGTAAATTTTACACTATTTTTTAATTGGTTCAAATTAAAACAAAAAATACTAACCTGATTCTTTTTTGATAAAAAAATTTGCTTTTTTTATGGCGATTTGTGTGATAAAAAACTGAAAATTTTATGGTTTTTCCGAGTTTTAAGCGCTTTAAACAGCCACGCCCACTTTCAATTTTATTCCAAAAATTTATTTCAGTGTATTCGAACATTTATTTTAATTTTCAAGTCGATAGCTTTAAAATTACGACTGCTATTGAATTAAGTCCCACTAGATTGGCAAAATCTTACACTGTGCGAAGGCTCGATGGCAAGAGATAGTGAGAAATGAAAAAACGTCCCAATACTATTCTACATTCAACCAGCTGGAGAAAAGATTGATTCCGAACGCACCTTCGACAATGCAATGCCTCTCCTTATTTATTAATAACTTTTAAAATGTACACCCTCAGAAATATTTTTAGAAAAGTAGGCGTGTCACCACCCCGCCCTTAAATTTTTTTAATTTTTTTAATTCAAAAAACAAGCTTTGACCTGTAATGTAGCAATAAAAAGAAAAAGTACTTGTTAGCCAAAAAAAAAAAAACGCATCAAAATATCCAAAGTAGCTTTGCGCAGATTGAGACAAATTACCTTTAAATAACAATGAGTGGATGTACGACATACAGTTGGACGTACAATAAGCCTCGTTAAGTAACTTTGCTAAATTCTTCCGCAAAGTTAATATTTCTTTCCCAGAAATTACCTTTCAAAGCATTATCTAATTTTACAAAATATTAATAGACCACACACAAATACAGAATACTAGTGCAACCAACACATAGTACAAGCCCGTCTAATTGGAATCCATTTCAAATTTTATACAAAAAAATGATTGGCCTTTGAGAAATACCAATTTGAAAATAGACTGCAAAAATATTGCAACAGCAACGGCCGACTTTAACAGCTGTTAAGCTTAACATTGGTCTGCTACATACAATTTTTGGTACTGAATTTTACAGTTTGAAGATTTCTTAAAAAAAAAATTTAAAATTTAATACTTTGATAAAATGACTAAATATTCGATTTTTGGATTTCGCTCCATAGTACGCTGTGTTTTGTTCAGTGGGTGGAATTGAGTAAGAATTTTTGCGTATAAGTAAATCAAGAATATAGTGAATTTTGCAGCTCTCTGAGGTACATAGCTATGTATTCGCTAACCCACATTTATTAAGTACTACACATACTTTCAACCCATTTTCCATAAATAAAAAAAGAAAATAGTATTTATTGTTTGTCATTTAATAAAATAATAACAGTAACTATATTTAGTACTGAGCTCGACTTAGTTTTGTTGTTGTTGATTTCTTATTATTGGGCCTTAACACTTATTGTTGTTGTTGAATTTTTGCTACAAGATTATTGGGTATTTACTCAACATTTTTGTAGCCAAGTAGTAATGAATAGTTGACTATATTAAGTACAAGGACCGCATAAATATGTATGTTAACCGAGGTGATACAAGCAAGATTCCAGTATATTTTGATCAATGTGTACAATGTTTAACAAGAGATAATATGAATCTTCGGGATGCCGAAGATGACTTTCCCTTGCAGATAGTTCAAGTAGCGGGTATGTCTGGTATACATAGGCCTACAATCAATAAATCCTATGGCAGCTATAAGTTAAAGTTTGGATCAAGATTGAAAACAGGCGGAATGACGGACGGACATGACCACATACAAATATAAGTGCATCGAATATATCGGATCAGCTTGTCATCCTGTCAAGAATATTCAACATATTTTTTATCGGGTCGAGCTCGCTTCCTATCGAAGTAAAAAATATAAAACACATCTGCAAGGATATTACAAATCTCCATAAATGATACCCTTGCAAAGAATTTTGTAAGCAATTAATTATTAATCATTAAGTGATATTATGATATGAATATTAATATGAGTGGGTCACAATTTAGAACAGCGGTGGGCACGCAATGGCTCCGGGAGCTAGCGGCTGATATCGAATTTAGTTTGCGTGCCCACCACTGATTTAGAATATCATAAACAAAACGACTTAATTAAATTAACAAAAACAATGTATCATAAATAAAAATTCTATTCTCCTTTGAGATGTATGTATTTCAAAAATTGCATTTAAAGCAGTTATTGAAATGAACATGTTCGTAAATTGAAATAGAAGTTAAGACTGATTTTATGGGGACGGAGGTGTCTCCTTCTATTTATTACGAGTGTTGATCAGGCGAAAGATTGCGAGAAATGTGATAAGATTCTATTCCATTTATCAAACTCATGAAAATATCATATATATATAGTTCAAACTGATAGTTCCTAGACATTTTTTAAAGTTATTGAAAGGCCCGAATAAATATTTATATATAGTAGTTGAAACTGGGCCCGATACGATCGAGTAGAGTGAGTGGCATAAATCGGATGTGTATTTTCGTAATCGTATGAATGCATTCATTAATGTTAATGTTAATATGTTTTGCAAAAATGAGTTTAGTATTTTTATACGTTCGTTATATTTGCAAGGGTATATAAATCGATCTATGTATTTGCTCTTATGTTTATGTTTTATTAATATGTATGCGTTTACTCTGTCTCGACCAATGCAGAGCATAATTGTACTATATGTTATGGTAGTTACAATTGAAGTATATATGTATATGTATCATATTATATTAATCATATAATGCATCTTCGATATGAGATAAAATGCATTTACATATACATATACATATACATATATGTACCCACTGTCACTACTTAGATGCTATACATACATTCTCAACCAAAGAAGCTGTGCATTTACAGACATACATACATAGAGTCTACTCCACTTCCGGCTCAAGTATCAAGCAAATTTAATGACCACAAACTAAATTAAAGTATTTTGATTGATTTGATTAAATACGAAATAGAAAATACAAATTAAAGATAATTCAGAACAAATGCAATTTTAAACTGAAAATAATTATAATAAAATATATATATTTTAGTTTAGATAATGCCTTGATTGGAAAGTATATCTATGTATGTATGTATGCACTTATGTGCTGTATTAATTGCTGGCGGATTACTTTTGCAGGATAAGTAGATTGTGTAGTTTATATTTTAAAAGCACATTTACATATAATTAATTTTAACTTTTATTATTAATAAACGCCCTATTGACACACCCACAGACACACACACCCCATTAATTTGCCGATGAAAACATATTAGTGTTGTCCCATTCGAGTTGATTGATGTGTGCGAATCCATCTTTCATAACTGTGGAGCAGAAACAGAAACAAGCATCAAGTATTTGTCATAGAGTATGTATTTAAATTAGCTATGGGCACGAACTGGCTCCGGGATCCAGCGGCTGCTTACGAATTTAAATTTCGTGTCCACCGCTGATTTAAATAAAAGAATGTTTACCTTCTTCATCTTCCGAATCTGAGTTCTCAGAATCAGAGCTATCTTCAGAAGCGGCATCTGTTTGCATTGGATTTATAGTAATAGTCAATGCAGAATCATCCCAAATCAATCCTTCGTCAGCAATCTGGGTGCAAACAAATACAGATGATGATTGATATTAATTCAAATTTCAAATCTCCTAATCAAACTGCAATATATAGTAAAAGATGATGAAGCTTTACCTTGGGACAGGGCTGGTGTCGATCTGTATACTTTTGGTTATTTTTAAGACGTGCGATCGAAACGCCGCAAAGCAGCACGACGAGAAATACACAGATGAGGATGATTAGCATCGTTGGATGTGAAGCTTCGGCTGAAAGAAGTAGAATTATAGGCCCATAGTATATTAAAATAAATCAATGTGAAAGAAATATGCTATTGTAAAATGGTGTACACAAAAATTCCTACTTCAGTCGGAACTATCGATATCAGCCAAAAACTTATATTTTCAATTTATTAGATATAAATTAAATTAAATTTTTATTTTCAATTTTACCTTATAACTTGTGAAATAAAAATAAAAAATAGGGGTTATTTTTTATTTATATTTTAAAAGTTACAAATAAGAGTTCTTCCGTACCTTTTGTAAAAAAAATCAAAAAGTAAAAGTTAAAGTAATAAAATTTTTTGGTAATTTTATGATTTATAGCATATTATTAGTATCAATTGGTATTTTGGTAATACTGCAACAGAATATAGAAGAAAAAATGAAATTTAATAGAAAAAGTCGGATCGTTAACTTCGTCCTTAAGGCACAGGTGTTGCATATGAAAGGTCTCGAATTATAGATGAAGAATGTATAAAATGTTGGTAGTACACCACTTGGCCCATAAGATATTTACTTTAACTTTTATTTTTTGATATTTACGGAATAACTCTTATTTGTAACTTTTAAAATCGGAAATAAGTGTTACTTCACAACTTTTTATTAAAAATTTAATTTTCTTGATTAGTTTTTACTTTTTAAATAAAAGTTAAAAATAATTGTTATTTCGTAACTTTAATATACAAATTTACGGTCCTTGATCTAGACATTTATGGCAATAAATGGAAGTCATTACTT
This sequence comes from Drosophila quinaria, assembly GCA_035047525.1. Taxonomy (NCBI): domain Eukaryota; kingdom Metazoa; phylum Arthropoda; class Insecta; order Diptera; family Drosophilidae; genus Drosophila; species Drosophila quinaria. The sequence continues at coordinate 393,512 of JAWNPO010000488.1, read as the reverse complement.
ACCTCTGTGCACAATTGAATGGACGTGAGATTTGGGCTCCTGCACATTATTGGCGTGTGCCAGGGAGTATGAGAAGAGCTTCGTATCTGCAAACAGAATCCAATTCAAACATTGAATGGAATGGAATGTTAAATGGCATGTTAAATGGGTACCTCATACTATTCCCGAAACTTTAAAAAAGAAGAAAAAAAACCAAGAATAAAATTGTAGGAATCCAAAAATGGGAACAAAAAATAAGTAATCATAAAATAGGAATTTCAACTAAGACAAATATTTAGAATACAAAAACAAGTGGGAACGGCTTAAGTCGAGCTCTCGACTATAGGATACCCGTCACTTGCTTAATAAAATGTAAAATATTTTTATCGCATACTTTTAGTCACTTTCATTGCTTAAATGTATTAATCAGTCATTACCACCTTTCTATTTGTCCGTTTTTATTTTACGATTTAGAAGGATGATAGTTAATAATAGTAGTTTTCGGTAATAATTATAAAAATCCTAATATCTTGAAACATTTTCGTGTCGTGGCTTTTACGAAGGCGAAAAGGGGCGAGGCAAAAATTTGAAACAAACTTAACCTGCGTGGGGCTCATAGAAGTCTGTGTGCCAAATTTGGTTGCTCTAGCTCTTATAGTCTCTGAGATCTAGGCCCTCATACGGAAGGACAGACTGATGGACGAACGTACAAACAGACGGGCATGGCTATATCGACTTGGCTGTTGATGCTGATTAAGAATATATATACTTTATAGAGTCAGAAATGCTTCCTTCTCCCGGCAACATACATTGCAACGAATACAATATCCCCTTTTACTTATTTTTTAAGTAACGGGTATAATAAGGAAAACAATGGGGAAAAAAAACGAAACAAATCTTTGGTTTCCCTGTCATTGGTTAAATTCTTTCGAAAAGTAATATTCAACTTTTTAAAATACCTAATGAAAGAGCAAGATGATTATTACGATTATTTCAATTAATGCTGGAGCTAGGCCCAAAAAAAATGGTTGGTTTTTTATATAAGGTGACACACAATATAATCATGTAGATTTTAAAATAAATGGTTCGAATTAATAACATATCGCGCGATTTTAAATAAAATATTAATTTTTGTTTCCCCAATTTTTGTCTTCCCAATTTTTGCTCTCCCAAGTTTTGTCTTCCTAATTTTTGGTTCCTAATTTCGGATTCGTAATTTTGGATTCCCAATTATTCGATTCCTAATTTTGGCTTGGTAATTTCTTTTTTCAGAATTTTCGTATTCTTAATAATATTTTTCGACATTCGTATATAGAATCGTTAAATGGCAGGAATATATATATCTAGTCTACCTTGTGCCTGAGCCACAGTATCTGCACTTGGGTCACGTCCGTTGTGGAATGTCGCTAATAAGTTGTCGGCTTCATCGTTTCCAGAACTCGTAGCTGACATCGATGAGGACGGTGCTGACGGTGCATTTGTGGTCTTGGATGATTGCTTTGGATGCAGGACGGTTAATGTTAACGTATACTCGACGCTCTTATACTGAGAATTGAGCTGCGTGCAAGACAGCTTGAAAACACGGTTCAGATAATAAGCTGGCTTCTTGTTGCTGTAAACCAGAGCACGCAATACGCTCAGATAGTTGTCAATGGAATCTGTTCCGATCATTTCCACGCCATCCTTGTTGATGTTCGTCCTGATGTCCATGGTCGATGACAGCGATTCATCGCCATCTATTTGAATATCCTCGTGATCGGGATTTAGCGACGGAAACACAATAACGCTGCACGAATCCAAATGCTCCTTTGGACCAACATTCTCATTACTGTCACTTGAGAATCCAATGCGAATCTTATCCAAAATATGCACGCCAAATTTAATTTCTTGATAGGAAACTAGTTTGTTTTGTGTGCCTAAAAAGAAAATTGAGTTGAATAATTTATAATTGAACTGAATACAGACAGGTTTAAACTAATTCCAAATTAGTAAAGTAATAGTAAGTTTTATTTCAAAATTTAAACTAAAAAATCAATGTGAATGAAATATGCTATAGTAAAATTACTATTTCAGTCGGAACTATCGATATCAGACAAAAACTTATATTTTCATAAGATGTAAATCAAATTTAATTTTTAGTTAAAAAGTCAAAGATAATCATTAAAACTAAATTTTTAAGTAAAAGTAACTTCTGATTTTTTAATAAAAATAAAATAATAGTTATTTTTTAATTATTATTTTAAAATTTACAAATAAAATTTATTCCGTAAGTTTTATTATAAAAATCAAAAAATAAAAGGTAATGTGTTACTATTTTTGGTATTTTTACGATTTCTAGTATATTTTTGGTATTTTTAGGTATTTTGGTAATACTGCAACAGAATATAGAAGAAAAAATTAAATATAGTAGATAAAGTTGGATCCATAATTTCCTCCTTAAAGGACATGTGATGCATTTTATAATTTTGGAAATATTGTACACCACTTGGCTCAAAAGATATGCACTTTAACTTTTATTTTTAGTTTTTTAAAATAAAAGTTACAGAATAACTCTTATTAGTAACTATTAAAATCAGAAATAAGTGTTATTTCAAAACTTTTAATTAAAAATTTAATTTAAATTATTATTTTTGACTTTTTCAAAAAAAAAATTTAATTAATTGCTATTTCTTAACTTTAAAATATAAATTTGAAAATAATTGTTAATTGCAATATTTATTTTAAGACTTATAACAGTTGCGGTCCCTGGTAATTACCTGTAATTGTAATTTTAGCTGCCTGCGAGAACTTGGAATTGGAAATAAGCTCGTCTTGCTGATCTTGCGATTCTAGCTTGTCCACTTTATACATAATTCCCGTATCCGGCGGGAGTTTGCCACTCGAAAGCGACAGCGTCGAGTCGAGCATACCCGCTGGCGGATTGATGGGCTCATTGACCATGATGTAGGTCTCAATGGTGGGAAGACGGATGGAGCTGTGATTCGAGCACATCATTGTCGTCCGCACCTCGATGTTGCGCCTACCAATTGTGGGACTCTTCTTGATGTTGATGTATTGGATTTTGCGCATCAGTTGCTCGATCTGATGCTTGCTCTGTGCCTCGATGTAGATCTCATTCATTTGGCCGTTGACCTGGACCTGAACCTGACTGGATGATGTCGATGTGTCCAATTGCTGATCTGTGGATGGGATCAAGTGCTCGGCGCAGCTCGTGCCACACTTGATGTCGTCGACAGAGAGTGCGTTATTCAAGGATATCTTCACCTCGGAGATGTCTCCATTGAAACCGTGCTTTAAGCGATTCTCCGAGCTTTGATAGCAGGCGCCCACGGAGAGGGTGGTATTCACGCCATGTGCAGCATGGAGGGGCCAGTCGTCAATCACCTCGGGATTCGTGTGACGCTCCTCGACGGAGCTCTCGAACTGAATGCCGTCGATAAAGAGCTCCACCTTGGACGAGTGATCGACGTTGATAACGTAATGATGCCATTCATTGTCGCAGACCTGCGGGATCTTCCATCTCCATTCCGCCGGACTGAAGATGTTCAAGTCGCCGTCGTTGAAGTTCTTTCGCAGCAACAGGATCAGCCGACAATTGCGGACGAACAGCGCCATGTGATGTCGATTCATCTTGTGGTCATCCGCACTGCACACAATGTGCTCCTTCGTGTGCTTGTTCAGCGAACTCTTGCTGCCGTGCCGGAAGATCGTCACGATGCTGAATGGGTGCAGGGAAAAGTCGTGACGTCCAATGAAATGGTCGGGCACAACGACGCCCGTTGATCCAGAGAAATGGAATATTGGCTCTGGGCCCTCGTCGTAGCTCAACTCCTTGGTCCAATCGGCGTCGCGTGGCAGAAGGTCCTTGAGGTTCAAGTTTGTCGAGCAGTTGGATATATCTCGGTCGCATCCGAATGATATGTGTTTTGTCTAATCATGTGATCAATTGTATCAACAACATTGTATTACAAATGAATGCAGAACAGCGGTGGGCACGAAATCTGAATTCGGTAGCAGCCGCTGGCTCCCGGAGCCATTGCGTGCCCACCACTGTAGAATACAGTGTTTAGCTCACCTTAAGTGCGATCGCCGCATGTATATTAAGGTCTTCAGAACTGCACAATATATTGCAGAGATCCAATCGAGCATTCGGGAATAGCTGCAAGTTTTCTGTACTACCCGACTGCGAATAATATCAGAAGAAATAATTGTTAGCTAATGATCTACATTTGGATTCAGCCTTAATGCTCAACTTAATTCATTACAAGTAAAATAATTCCTTTCAGTTATTTAAGATAATTATAACAAGCGGAACAGTTGAGTGCACTCGACAGTAATATACCCAGGACTCAGCCTCGGCACGCCAAAGATTTGATGGCCATGCAATTTTCATACTAATTCTTAATTATCGACGTATCGTTTCTGTGGCAGATATGATTTAAATGAGTGATTTTAATCAATACATTATCTTTAAATCTTAAAAATTTATTAAAAGTAAAAATATTTTTAAAAACGAAAAAAATTCGTTGACCAAATCAGGAATCTACCATCAGACTGACAATTCAAATAAACGAAAAATATTAAATAATTAAAAATCATCTGAACCGACCGGACCAGAGATTTGTAAATTTTTCAGAGTAAATGTAAAATGACTCAATTGATCATTAATTCTATTTATATACATATATATTCTGACTATCCTTATATGCATACATTATTGACGATATTATTAAAAAGTATATCTCAATTATCTTCTTTGTTCATTAGCCAACCGAGACACCGTTTAAATAGTCTCTTGATCAACTGGTCTGATTATCTTCTTTAAGGCATTTAGCTAATGTTAGAAATGCGATAAATATCCAAGACAAAACTATACTCACAGTATAATCGATGCGCTCAGGAATGCCGAGGAACTTGGCGTCGCAGACCCGTCGCACCTTAATGCTGACCATTATGGGAGTGGACTCCTTCATGGCACAGTCGAAAGCGACCACGGAAAGGATGTGATTGTGAGACGCTTTGTGGGACAAGGGCTCGGTGTTCTTGATGGATCCCTCATTGTCGATGGTGAAGGGCTCGTCGCTGTTCAGTATCTCGTATTTGCACACATCCCCAAAGAGAGGAGTGCAGTCCTTGTCAGCAGCCTCGACTCGGATTATCTCATTGTAGAGTCGACCCTCGTCGACCTCGGTCACATAGGATGGTTGCAGGAAGGTCGGAGCGTATTCATTGATGTCGATCACGGTGATGTGGACATTGGCTGTGTTTGATGGCATTCCATCGCAATAAATGGCAACAATCTCAAAGTGATAGCTCTTGCGTTTCTCACAGTTGAGGGTTCGACGCGCTTTTAGTATGCCTAAATTGTTGACCAATTCAATCTGAAATTCGAATTTAAATTTAAAGCCCATTTATATTACACAAATTACACAGAATCCGTGACCAATAAAATTTGGAAGCTCTTCAAGCACTTACTTGGAATGGAGTTTCATGATATGGCTTTTTAAGTATGCGGAAATTACAAATTTTCTCTTCGTCGACTTTAATTAACGGTGTGATTTCCACAAGAGTCTCATTTTCCCGAATCAATCCATGGTACGACTTTTCCAATATGTATTCTAAAAGAAATAGCAAAAAAAAAACTCTGTTTTCATATGTGACATATCGGAGAACTAATACATTCAAGTAAATGTTTGGACATTTACAAAATCTCGCTTATTTTTGTGGCCAAAAAAAAACTTATTCTTGAATTAAACAAGTGGGAAAGGCTATGGTAGAGCTGCCGACTATAGATGATAGGTAATAATAGTAGCTAACGTTAATTAGTACAAAAATTCTAATATCTTGAAAACTGTGCTCATGGTGGCTTTTCGCGATTTACGGAGGCGGAAAGCGGCGTGGCAAAAACTTGCAACAAACTTGATCTGCGTGTGATTTATAGAAATTTGTGTGCCAAATTTGGTTGCTCTAGCTCTTATAGTCTCTGAGATCTAGGACGGACAGACGGACATTGCTATATTGACTCGGCTGTTGATGCTGATCAAGAATCGGAGACGCACATTTCAACAAATACCATATCCCCTTTTACTTATTTTTTAAGTGACGGGTATAAATATTAGAGGTCTGCATGAATTCACTCAAAATTTGCGTTCAACGGAACTACTTCAAACGATGTCGAATTGAGTGAGTGTGAGGCACACTTTGAATTGAATGAGTTTGAGTGTGCGTGTGAGAGACGTTGAGTTCTAAAATGACAGTTCCTTATCGAAATGAGTGCGAATGAAGGAATGTGCTATATGAAAATAATGAATTTGAAGTGGTCGAATTCAATCGAATAATTCGTAGTTTCGATTGACTAAATTTTCCTCTGGGTCTGTCGCAACGAAATAATTGATTGTATATTTTATTATTTATTGCAAAAAACAAGCTTCGTGTTTCATTTATATTTATATATGCTTTATATTGCTTGTCATCTTTTTCTTTCATATGTTCATTAAGCACATGGAAACAACATCAGAAAATACGCATGCAAAAAAGAAAACACGAAAATTAAATACAGATTCGAAACAAATTCGAATTAACTCAAAAGAAAGTAGCTTTCTCATTCACTTCGTTTCACTCCGTTTGAACGTTGTGAGACTCAGGTCTGACACGAACGCACCAACTCAATCGAATTCGTTCGACTTTGCATTCGAATTCTTACAATTCTTTTCGAGCATGAATGTTTTGAGCTTCCTTTTAGCTCATTCATGCAGACTTCCAATAAATATACACAGAATCAACTGTATTAAACTTTATTAAAAATTAAAAAATAATATAATGTTGTTTTTGATTTTTGTTTGTCAATACAGTTACTTGACATACTATACAGTGTACACACTACATATAAGCATAAATACCTCGCTGAGTTAGATACTCATCCTCGTTTTCGCTCGAAGTCACAATACCAGTTGATGCTGAAGAACTTATCACCAGACTCAGAACTATGCCCAAGTAAACATAAAATCTAGTTTTGAACGAATCCATAGTTCTCAGCAATTTATGCAGTTTCCCAATGCACCAAGATCAAATGTATTTCAATCTGAAAAATAATAATAATAATGATTAATGATTACTAACTATTAATCGGCAATTGAATTCTTCATCAGCTTTGAACAAATCGGTACACAGGTAAATTACATTGGGAATAGCATATACACATATACACACATCCATACACATGTGCATGCCCATAGCATACATACATACATACATACATATGCATAAATACAAATATGCAAGTGCTTGAATTCATGAGATACACATTTTTCAAGATACTCACATATTCAGATGTGTGCACTCTTATTTATATTAATAGGTATCTATGTATTTACTTTTTGATTTATGCACACATTCGATTAAATCTACATCAAAAACACACAATTATACACTTCTTTATAAATTGTTTAATACGCAAACTACATGAAAATATTTCCATCCCATTTTCGTTTCATCTTAGGTTTTCTTTCGAGCACACAGAGAATTTGAGAAAATCAATATGTTACTAACTTTTTGCTTTTCGCTCGCTTCAATGCAAGAATGTTCGCTATTTTATAGCCAGAACATTTAAAAACTTCGGTTTGTTATTTGATTAAGACTTGAATTGAACATTTATCAATTGTTTATCCGACATTTTTATGTATTTGCCAAGAAAATAGTAGAGTAAAATTGTGTCGTTTCGTTCTGAAAAAGTTCAAATGAACGGGTCATTAAAATGAACGAATGAACTTATTCAGTCAATCATGAACAAAATCGTTCATTTCGCAGTTGGTCAGAAAATTCTTAAAAAAAATATAAAATTTTGAGTTATGGCAATTGGATTCAATTTCTTCTTTATTTACATGTAGTTTTTTTTACCTCTTGAAACAAATCGTGTTTATAGTTTTTAATACCTTTTATTTTTAGAACAGGTTCTTAGGATTATAAATTAGTTGTTAGCTTTATAAAATTAACTAACAAAATGTCGAGGCGTTTAATTTTGAGTAAAAACGTTATAATAAAATTCCTTTGTTGTTGTTATTTTTTAACATTTTGTTGTTATTTTTTAATAATTATTTTTCGTTTCTCTTTGTTTGTTGTCTTGTTTTCGTTTCTGTTCATTTATTCTTGTTTCTTTCTCTCTCTCTAGCGTTCAAGTTTTCGTACGTGCTTGCGCATGAGCGCCATGCCGCTATCACAGCAGCCAGCGTTCTCGCTCACGCACAACAAACAACGCTAAACGTTGTCTGCAAAACAAAACAAAGAACCTCAGCAGCGTGCTCTCTTGCTCTCAACGTAAAATGCTTTCTGTCCAACTCTAACTTGCTACTTTCTACTTGCTTCTTTCTGTTCGCCTGGTATCTTGCTCGTTCAGGTCCCACAAATAACACGAATGCATTTTTCGAACTTTTTTCGTACAGCATGCTTAATTTTGAAGCTAGAATTTTGAAAATTTTAGCAGAATTTTTGTTGAATTTTTCTCGAATTTTTAAGATTTTTTCCAGAATTTTTTTACTCAACTTCGCCACGCGAAGAGGAAATTCACCAAACCAATTTTAAAATTAACTTAATTATTTTACAAAATTTTGTATTTTGTTGTTTTTTTAATTTGTTTTTTGATATTTTTAATTGATTTTTGAAAATGATATACAATAAAAAATTTCACCACGATAAATTTACGCTATTCACCAAAGTAAATACGTCCCTGACTGTTCATTGGCTCGATAGAGTTTCATTTTTTGGCGCCACAGTTTTGAAACGTGTGGCAACCTTGGCGAAAAATGTAGATTTTCAGAAAAAGTATAATTTCTAAAAAGCAGGAAGGTACAATGGGGCAATATGCACAGGGACCCATGGTAAAGAAGAAGTCCCGCGGTCGATAACCACCTTTAATTTCAGTCTATTTTTGGCTATGTAAATAAATTTAATGTGTAATTAATTACAATATAATGGCAAAATTGAAAAACTTGTAAAATAATTCAATTTCTCATTTAAAAAATCACAAACACTTTTACATTATATGATTGGTGTACAATTGGTATAAATTTACTATATTTTTGAGCTTCTTAAAATCAATAGATTTGTGTGAATGGCAAAACCACTTTGGAGCCCTCTAACGAATTCAAAACTGTTTTAATTTCTGGTATCGAGCGATTGTAAAAACGCTGTCTAAATCAAACAACAACTTAATAATGTTGCTTTGAAATAATATGAGTAAGTAAGTTACAATCTATCTTCGCGTCTTCATTTCCGCATTACAAGAAGTTCTCTAACGGGTACAGACAATTAGGAGGTGGAATTCAACCCTACTCAACTGGTAAAGGTAAAGGACATTCGGGCGCACGAGCCAAAACCATCCAAAAAAGCGAGCAACAATTTTTGCCCACAATTTCATTCATGACGCAAATATGTGCGCGCACATTATAACATGAATAAGTGTGTATGTATATGTGTGTATGTATTGACAGTCAGTCAAGTAATTTTTGTGATAAAATACAAAATTCACATTGGATGATCCTGCGTTTCGTACTTTTCCTTTTTTGACGAATTTAAAATTCAATTTATGGGCAGATATTACATTCGATTCAACAGGAATAAATATATATACATCTGAAAAAAACAAATGTAAAGCTTTGACACATATTTACTTGACATACTGTGTCAGAATGTATGTAAGTATAAATTTGTGTAGGCTGAGCGCCGTTCAAGCCCGAAGCCGAAGCTGAGACCTGGACGAAGAGTGCATTGAATACCAACACGTTGAACGGAAGGAAGGAAGCTAAAGCATGTACATAGTATGCGTATGCGGGAGCGAGAGCGGAAGCGGGAGCGAGAGCGAGAGCTTCACGCCAGGTTTTGCCAGGGATTGTGGACTGTGGATGCTGTGTCTGTTCTATGTGTCCGAATGTTTAGTTGAGTTTATGTGGCGTGTCGAGGCGGTTCACTCTCTTGTAGGCAGCATAAATAAGAAGTAAGAAGGAAAAATAAAAACGGCACTGAAAAAGTAGTAGCTGCAAATGAATGTATGTGTAATAAACCTGCTGAAATCGAAGTCAAAATTAAATTCACAAAATATCACATATCTTTAGGGCGATAATAAATGTAAGTAGGTAGTTGTGAAATTGAACATTAAACATTAGGATCCAATGATAAAACGTTAACTGACACGCATATACATACATACACAAATACAGATTGTTGGGCTAAGACTATATACTTTACATTTCTATATACAAATGTATTGACTTGGATATTTATAATTTCTTAATAAGGTTATAAATTAATGTATCCTTAAAGCGCATATATACCAAGTACACCAAGTAATAAATTCCTCCCACACACCATTGGGAGTGGAACGTAGTGTATGTATGTATATGCAGCTGAATATGTATGTACGCAAAGTTCATATGTGCATTTAGGTGTGTAAATACGAATATAATCGTGTAAATTTGTGTGTGTGTGTGGGGGTTTGAGCTTAAAATAAAGCTCTTGATAACTGAATGGATATTTTCTGAATGGTCCAGCAGTAAGCACTCCACAGTGGGTAAAAATACGAGTAGTCTGTTTGAGTCGGACATTTTTAACTGTGCTCTTCTATGTGAATGCATTTCTTCTTACATATGTACATACACATGTATATATGTAAGTATGTATGTATGTACACTTTAACATTTATGTATGTGAATTGTTATATAACAACAAATTGTTAAATAATAGGAATATGTTTGGATTTGAATTTAAATATGTTTATCAGAGATCCCAAATATAAATATTAATATATTTTCAAAATAAGAAAAATTTAAAAAATCCCTGTTATTTTTAATGTTATCTGTTCTGAGTTTTGTGTTTTGCGTTGAGCAACAGGACAAAAGTGTTTGAACTGAAGAAAAACCAAGTCACTTTTTAATAAGCTTTAAAAAACCGTTGATTTTAAAAAGCAAATCAAAATAAGTGGAATACATAATATTATTGTAACTTACATTTTTACAATTTTTAAATAAATAAAATAATATGTTTTTAAAACTTATAATAGTTATAATTTATAACTTGGAACTATTTTCTTAAAAAAAAAAGGTTAACAGAACACAGAATTAATTTCAAAATTACTTTCGATACTTTGATGATTGCGAAAATAAGAGTTACAATCCACATTAGCGATAAACAGGGATTAGTAAAAATTTAAAACTGAAACCGTAACCGGAAAAAAAAATATTTCATTTGACCGAAACCTTAAAACCGAAACTTTGTAAACCGAAATAACCGTTTAGTAACCGTTTCCTTTATAAGGGCTAATTTCGGCTTCGCATATGTACATCCAAAAAAAAAGTTTTATTTTTAATTGTTATTTAAAAAATTTAACTCAGATTTATGGTGTGACTTTTAAATACAATTTTAATAGCATGTTTTATTTTAATTTTTTTTTGTAAAAATTTAAAAAACTAGTTAAAAATAATTTAAAACGAAAAATTTTGAACTGTTTCGATTTTTTTCGACTCATAAGTCTTGTTCGCTACCTCAGATATTTTGTTATTAGTTTTGTATTTTAGTTTTGATTGTATTTTTTATTTTTAATTATTAATATTTTAATTTTAGTTTTAATTTTCTTGTGTTTAATTTTGAGTTTTTTTTTTGTGATGTTCATGATCGAATTTTCAAAGCACTGAATAAGCGCAAATGAAATCAATTTCTTAAGTGAAATATTAAAATGTTTAAAATTAAACTAAACTACATCAAACTAAAGTATGTATATGTGAAATAAGTTTGTGATTGAAACATTAAGAAAGTAATGTCTGTTTAATTATTATTATTATATTATTAATATACAGTCGAGCTTACCTAACTCAAACTAATTCTTTTCAATTTTGAGAGCGAAGCAAGCGGGGGTTGGTGATCGAAGCGAGCAGGGGGCGGAGCCCTCTAGTGAATGTATAAAATTTTAGTGTCTTTTAAAAAATAATAAAACGAAATTCCCTACCTCGAACTTTTTTCTTGGATAATGGTGATTCGAGTTAGGAAAGCTCGACTGTAATTATATTTTTGTAAACCGAATCCAAGCCGGTATTTCAAAACCGAAACATCCAAAAACCGGTTCACCATTACGAAACCTTTAACCGATAAACGAAAACCTAAATGAAAACATAACCGAAACCGTAACTGAAACCGATATTCGTTTCGGTTTTAATCCCTGGCGATAGTTACAAAATTCATAAGAATAATTTATACACTAATTTTGTAGACTTAAATTCATATACACATTTTAAATTGACTAATGACTTATGATGGTATACTAATTTTCATAATTCCATATGTGCCATCATATTTTAAGTTTCAGTTTCATTTGGTATTAAGTCATTTGCAGGAATTCAAGTCAGAAATAAGAATATGTAAATGCCAAATTACAATACAAATTTCCCCTACAGTTGAATTATGGCTGAGACTTGTGGTAATTCATCGCACCCCAGATACGAGAATAAAACAACTCGTAGACCAACAACAAACGAACAAACAACAACAACGATGGGGCTATCGACGAAGAGCAACAAACTCGTAATTTACTCATTAATTGGGAAATCCATAAAATACCGCAGAAAACGTAAATCAAATTTATAAACAGTCAACAACAAAAATCACGATTCAAAATAAATGCACAAACTTTTTATGTCACCTTGTTTATTGTTTGTCCAGCACCTGCACCAATTACAATTAGTACTAATACTTACGAACCTATTTTAAATCACTATTTTAATCTCGTACTAACTGTTATACGAGTAATATTTACGTACTATAAATATATATGTACATACACAAATTTACGTATTCTTCTTATGTACATAAGTACTTGCTAATGTTCTTATTTTGATGTCCATAAATCAAGGTAACGAATAAACTTTAAACTATTTTATTAACAATATAGGAACGATTTAAAACCAAGGTTACAATTAAGATATATTGAGAGCACATGGCACAAATATTTGGTTATTTACATTCAGAGCACCAGATGAATAATGATTTTCAAAGTTTAGAGCAGCGGTGGGCACGCAATGGCTCCGGTAGACAGTGGCTGCTAACGAATTCAGATTTCGTGCCCAACGCTGGTTTAGAGTATTATCTTTTCTATACCATATTACTTATACTGTTCTATGATAATATTGTAATATATATTATGTATTTGCATGCTTTGATACTATACCATAGTGTGGGATGCACATATACATATATAAATGCATTAACTTATTTCCTCTGCAATTTCCAATTTTCTGCAGACAAAGTCAACATATTTGAATACCGAAATACATATCTTGTTGTGACAACCTCAACCTCAACCTCAATTGATTGAATCATTATATGCATCACGAGCATTACTGGATTTTTATTAGATAACTAATGAAGATGTATTTTATTCACACTTTGGTGAGTGTTTTCTTAATTACAACAATTGGCGAATTTCTATAAAATTTTAACTTACTTCATCCTATTGCAAAGATCCTAATATTACTCCAGGTGTCAACTGAATCTTGTTATTGTATATATTTTTAATTAGATACTTACATATTTCAATATATCTTATCTTTAAAGAACAAATATATACACATTTATACGTTAGTCATCTTAATATGCCAAGCACATGGAAATGGTAGCTATTTAAACGGGCGCAACCGAGACTACGGAGTTCAAAGAAACCCGGATAGCAGTAAACTAGTGAAGGGTGCAAGTGCAAGTGAAGGGGGATCTACGAATAACGGTCTGGTCGAAGGCGGCGCTGTCCGAGCCGTTGGAGAAGTGTTTGTGCCAAAGACATTTCCGCTCAGCTCGCAGGAGCCATCATGTGAGGAGCTTCGAGCCATGTGGATGTGAGTTATTGTCAATATACATTCATACATTCATAATTAGTATCCATATCACACAATTCTAGTTCGCATGAAATAAATCATCTTGTTAAATGGGAAAAACTCAGTTATGAGTATTTCCAGGATCGAGAGCGCGACATTTGTACGTCTTTAAATTAAAAAACAAATAGCTAAAGTTCACGTTTCTAAAAAGGTTGCATTTGATCAATACTATTTTTATTATAAAAGACAAGCTTTAAAGACTTGTCGTTTTCGAATTATTTATAGAAAACAATTCATCGCGAACGCGAAAAATGGAAGTCATTTTTAACTTCATCTTGACAAATGTGAAAGTCTGCGGAATTTGGCGAGTAATTTGAAAGAAGGAATACTCTTAAGCCTTGTTGTTAAGATGTTACAATCATTTTATTTATTTTACAAGTTTTATTAGCAATTTGTATTAAAATGGTTTATTCTACAATCATACTATCTTACTTAGTGTAATCGTCAGAATACAAACAGTCCATTTTGGAAATCAATTTTTAAGATAATCGGCAAAAATATAGGAAAAGTGAGTTTATTAAATAAATATCTTGAATACATTTTTTTAAAAAAAATTTCAATGTGAGTTTTTGATAGATTATTCGTTTTTGGGCAAGGTGCACCTTTTTCTTAAAATACCCATATGCTGTTTTTGGTTTTTAAATTTTCATCTAAATAAAACATGCTTGAAATTAAAAATTGCATTTTCGACATTCTTTTAATATTATAAAGAAACGAATTGTGTGAGAGCAGATATATCTGAGAAATCCAAACCAATCAAATACGTTCGAATACGAATTAATATGCACTAAATATACATGTATACCTCTATGCATATAGATTTTCCAAGAGACAATCTCGAGCAGCTGAAATAACAAATGAAATACCGACATATCGTGACCCATTCACCTATAATGTCTGGGAGCCGCTTTACCCCAGCTCTAGAATGCTCGGATCGTAAGTTCTCTAATTTGAATAGCTACTCCTAGTGTTATAATAATAATTATAATTATTATTATTATTATTATTATTATTATTTAAAATATAGAATGCGAATGGGCGCCAGAGAACGAGCCCGATCACCAGTATTCGGTCGAGTTGTGAGTCGAGAGCCAATAGTTCCTCAGCGAGTTGCATTCGAGCAACGTCAGCGTCACTCCGATGGTGGGCCATCGATGACCAATCCTGGCCAGACCAGATTCTACGGCTCAGAGGCTCGGCCAACTGGTGCTGGCTCAGCGTTATCCTCACCGTCGTCCGTCGCATCGTCGCCACGTCGAGCCAGTAAAAATAGATACATGGGCGTGCCGAATAGCTCGGGGGATAACTTGAGTGGAGCTCCAAATTCGGTGGCTGTTCAGGGCAGCTTTCAGAAGCTTAAGGAGCTCATCTGGACAGAGCGAGCCAAGGAATTGACCCAACAACGTCGATCCGAGGAGTTGGCAGCACGAGCAGCTGTGCTCAAGGAAATCGCAAATGGTCAAAAGTAAGAGTACAATTATTTATGAAGTTGAGGGTATAAATATGTATTAGAGATCTGCATGGCTGCATTCAAAACGGCACATGAGACATTCATGCTCAAATTAATTATTATGTTATAATATACCATCTTTACGAGCTAAAAGTCTAGTAACGAAAACATGGCCAAGATGATAATGAGAATACAACACATTAAGTCAGAGTGCGTTTCAGAAACACCCTAAACCCATTGAAGCTAAATCAAACTATCTGGCAACACTGGTTCCTATTGCAATGCACAAGTACATACGAAGGTCAATTCTCTTGTATGCAATATTGTTCTAAATAATAAATTTTCTCAAGAATATAAATATATTTTTGTTGCTGCTGTTCTATTCCAATTCTAAGCCAAAATATGTGGAAAAATAACTTATGTTAACTTTAAAATAACTTATTTTAACTTCCAAATAGTTTTCCAACGACATATAGATTATATCTGTAGCTTCTATTGTTTGGAAACTGTGGGGTTTCAATTTTAGCGGGTCGAACAAAAGTTTGAACCACTAAGCGGATTTTAATGGTTGAGGTGTCATTCGAAGCATATTTTCGATTAGAATGGTAAAAAAATAAAAAAATATTTGCCAAAAGCCTTAAACCTCTCATTTACACCTGTTTACCTCACGAACCAGATAAGTTCCCAAAAATCTTAGTATGCACATTTGTTAGTTAAGCTTATACCTTTCCATCGGTATATAAAATAAAAGTGAAATAATTTGTTTTTCACTTATTAATCAAAAATAATCTAAAAAACAAAAATAATCAGCAATAATCAAATACTTGTAATAATTTTAGATTATTTCTCATTTTTTCAACAGTTAACTATATAGTCACTACTATTCTTTCCAAAAATAACTTAATTTATAATTAATTCCAATAGAAATTTAACAGGTATAGGTAAAAAAAAAATTTAAATTTATTTAAATAGGTATCGGGTATTGTAAAGTCGGTAGCTCGATTATAGCCTTTCCCACTTGTTTTTATTATGCGACATTATATCGTTTATTTAAATAGATTTATTTGTAGGGTGATAGTCGTTTTGATATATTTGTCGCATTCATTCATTTCAGTATACAAGGATCTTACAAGACACCTTTCAGTAATCCAGCGGACTCGTTTCTAATGGACGAGAATCGCAGTCCGGATAGAAACGGGAATCAGTATTTAAATGTCGATCGATTGTCGATTGCCAATGGACAGAGCTTCGATAGCAAAAATAATAATAACAACAAAAATAATAAAAATGGGGGACAAAGAAACAACGGTGGCAGAGCATCGACTCGTCGCATTGGAAGCGCCTATGGAGGAGCTCATTCATCCGCTGGGCCACGACGCAAGGAAGCCTTCTTTTCAAGAAAATCTGGACAAGGCCAAATAAGTGCAGCTGCTGGCATTACGAGGCCAGAAAGTGAATCAAGTTTCGGCGGCGATTTGTCAGATAGGGATCAGGCTGTTGTGGGCATACCCAGAACATATCCCATTCGAGAATCTCACTTCAGGGAAAGAAATCGCTCTCTTTTCAAACAGGTAAATGATAAACTTACTTTACGCAAGGATTGAATATAAAAGTTATAAGGCGGAAACAAATCAATCCCTAAGAAAAGGCCAGGGACATTGAAAAAATTCCAGATACTTTTAGAAAGACTATCCCACAACAGGAAAAATTTTTATTTCCAATTTTAATTTTAAATTTATTTTGAACTCTTATTTTAAATTTTTATGATAAAAATTATAAATAAGAGTTATTTTTCAATTTTTATTATTATTATTATTTTACAATTTTTAGAATAATCATAAGAATCAAAAATAAAAGTTAAATTTAAATATCTTTTGATCGGGAGGGTCCATTTAATGAATTAAGGTATGATAATGTTATGGGCCACGATATATAGGTAATGAAGTGAAGATAAAATATATAGGCCGTTTAATGTAACGGACCCTCCCGATCAAAAGATATTTCAAGTAAACTTGTATTTTTGATTTTTATGATAAAAGTTAAAAATAGCTTTTATATGTTGATTTTTATTTTAAACATTGAAAATAACATTTATTTTTTAAAATTTAAATAAAAGTTGAATAATAACTCTTATTTCATAACTTTTATCAAAAAAATTATAAGGCTTACGATCCCTGATTTTATGTATGGAATGAATAATTGTAAGAACCTTTTATTGTAGAATTCTCCAAGTGACTATTTTCATCGGGACACTAGAAAATTGAATAGTCTTCAGATGGGCGGGCAATCGCAATCGCAATCAGAGCTGCCAGACCTTCGACCATATTTGAATGTGAACTACTTGGGTCCATCAGCATCAATTGAAAATGGACTCATTTATTTGAACAAAGAACTGGCCAATGGAAGTGAGGAATCATTATCATCGTTATCACCGGAACAATATCGCCCGATAATTGAGCAGGATGAGTTAGAATTCTACGACTACAAATAAATGAATATTGCTCGCAATTCAAAACAAAAAAAAAATACACCAATTATGGTGTGATAAACCTTTTGTTATGTTGATGTTTTTATAATATCCAATTATTTTAGTTAGTTCTTTTTATGAATTATTGAAAATATGCATGTAAATATATGAAATCAGTTTATTATGAACACGAACATACTTATAACAGGAGAAACGGTTGTCAATTGAACTAAAATTTAAGAAGAGTTTGGTACAGCTGGTACTATTTACGAGTTTTGGATATTGAATCGATTTTAAAATAAAACTATTTTTTTTTTTATTTCTACGTTTTTGCAAACTTTGTTTATTTGAAACACATTCGAGACTATGTGTTTAATTTGTTCTATTGGTATAGAAGTAATCAAAGGCTTCCAATAAAAACAATCACCAGCATCCAAGAGAGAAAGCAGGATAATATAGAATCCATGGATAGATTTAAAATTGCAAATTGTTACGAATCGTAAAATTGACAAGGCGTAAAGCTCAGACATCAGTTAAGTACCTAACATAGATGAGAGTATTACAATTACATTTAAATTGACTGCAGTCAATACATTAATAAGTCACTTCTTATACAGACACTGGGTATGATGTATAGTATGAATGATCTAACTGTGCCTGAACTTAAACATGTTAACGAAATAACAAAAAACAATCAGAAAGAACAATACAATACAAATAAAAAAAAAACGAAATAAAATAAAGATAATTCGATGATGAAAATAACCAAGCAAGCGGAGAAAAAAATATAATTATAATATGACAAAAGAAGAACACTAACAACTATTAAGCTTTTGTATCTTTTGTGTTACGCTCAAAGTGTTTTTCAATATTTATTTTATGTTAAAAGTTAAGTTGAATTTTACTACTAAATATGCCATATCCATATTTTTTCTGTACGTACATATTGTATTCAATTTGTCGTGTTGTGAATTTGAGAGAAGATAAATTTGATTTATTTTTCATACACGTACATATGAAATAAATGTCAATTTAACATATCGAACTTACCCAAAGTACTTGTGCTACCTATTTAACTTAAATTAACTTACAACTTACAAAAAATGTACTATATTATGAGACTATAAATTGTATTGTATGGTAAACTGTAAACTGATTAATCAATCATGAACAAGTTGTACCAATTTCACTTGAATATTGAAATTGAAATAGTACATAATAATAAAATGGTAATAATCGTAATGTGAGGAAATGAGTAAAATACACATCAATTCAGATTAAGATGAACATTATTATTGAGTATGCCTGATTTTAATAAACGTTATTTAGTTGTTGTACTCAATGTAATATGTATTATGTAAAAACCGTCTGCTTCTATATATGTACAATGTACTTAGTAGCAAATAATGGCATTCTACATTCCCATCTCATATATACATAAATATTTACATTTACATTAAAATATTAATACATTTAAACATACAAATACAAGTATATGAATTAACACTTGACAATAAATATCTAATTGTGAGTTCCGTGACAATAAAAAAGAAAGACATTTTTAATATACATACATATTTACATACATAAACAAATGTAAATGTATCTAAGCATGTACATACGATATTTACATATGTGTCATGCAATATAATATTTATAAATACATACATATTTAGATATATACATATATTTAAATATATATACAAATATACGTGTATATGCCTAATTTAAAAGTTAAATTGTCTACGCATGGTTGATGATTTTGAACTTATGAAGATAATAAATATTATTAGTTATTAATAATACTAATAAAACTAAACATAACAAACAAATGTATAATGACTTAAGAGGTTATTGTGAATTTTCTTGCGAAATAAACATATATATATTGTAAACGGATCTAATAATATGAATAAAAAATTATGAACAAAAACCTATTTAATTCGATATAGGGCAGCAAAAGCAACCATTTGACGTTTCTCAATTCCCCTAAAGTTTCAAGGAGTAAATAAAGCTAAGGAATAATTTATTGTATATTTGACTCAATATTTTCCAATAGTTACCTTTATTATTTGCAAAAATTTTCAGGAAGAACAGAAGATTCAGAGTCCCATCTATACTGAATCACAACGGCTTAAGACTCATTTTCATTTTCCAAACTGTACAAAGGTTTAATCAATATTTTATTTCTAGAAAATTGAGGACAACGCCCGATTTTACAATATGTATATTTAATAATACTCAAAGTGATAGCTAATGAATGAATTGATCTTTCTGTTGTTCATTAGAATCCATTTTTCGGAACTTCCAACTTCCTTGGCCGTCAAACTCGAGAATGTGCGTATGGAATTTCCTTTTAAAATAAATAAATATAATATATTAATTATTTGATTGTGTTTACATATATAGAAATAATGTAAATCAGGGATTAAAACCGAAATATCGGTTACGCAAAATCTTTGAATAAAGGTTGCGTAGCAGTGAACCGGTTTTTGTATGTTTCGGTTTTGTAATACCGGTATGGTTTCGGTTCACCAAAGATTTCACCAAAAATTTCCTTGCAAAAATATATGTATTTCATTTAACAAATTTATTTTATTTGCGCTTACTCAGTGCTATGAAAATACGATCATGAATATCACAAAAAATACTTCAAAATTAAAAATAAATTTAATTAAAATCAAAACTCAAAATTAAAACATCAAAAAGAAAAGCAAAAATAAAATACAAAACTAAAAACAAAATATAAGAGATTGCAAACAAGACTTATGAGTCGGAAAAAATCTAAACAGTTTCGTTTAAAATTATTTTTAACTTGCTTTTTAAGTTTTTAAATTTTTTTATGTACGAAAAACCGATATTAACCCTTATAATAAACGGTTCTAAATATTAATTTCGGTTTAGAGAGTTTCGGTTTTATGGTTTCGGTCAAATGAAATTTTTTTTCTCGTTTACGGTTTCAGTTACGGTATTAAATTTTAATCGGTTTTTACCGGTTAAATGTTACGGTTTCGGTTAGGGTTTTAATCCCTGGTGTAAATTGACGTGGTATAAATATCTTACCAGAGAGTTGGCCTATGTGTTATTGTCAGCAGGGTAATTCCCATGCTCTTGGCTATCTCATATATAGAGCTCTCCACATCGATGGAAACTGCACTGGTGCATTCGTCGAGCAGTGCATAACGTGGCCTGTTCATAAATATGCACACAAATTAAGAACGAATCAATCAATTTCCACAATGCACAAAATGAATATACTTACTTGTGATAAAATAGACGGGCAACAGCCATGCGTTGCTTTTCGCCTCCGGAGAGAATGTCCTTCCAATCGCGGACCACGTCAAAGCTGTCCCTGTTTTATAGACAGATAGATATTGAATATGACAAGGACAATAATTATATTTTAAGCACTAGATGTAGATGCAGTTTATTGTTTTATTTAATTAAGAATAAGGGGAAGAGAGGTCTGCATGAATGAGCTAAAACAAAGTTCGAAGGAATTGAAAGAAGTCGGATTCGAAGTCAGACTCAGTTTCACAACATTCAAACGGAGTGACACGAAGTGAATGAGTGAGAGAGCTACTTTCTTTTGAGTTAATTCGAATTCGTTTCGAATCTCGATTTAATTTTCATATTTTCTTTTTGGCATGCGTATTTTCTGTTGTTGTTTCCATGTGCGTAATGAATATAAGAAAGAAAACAATGAAGAAAAGTATACAGCTTAATATAAATACAATTTATAAAATCTCAATCTAATTCTTATTATAAATAAGAGTTTTTAATCTAAGTTTGAATCCGAAAACATAATTTTATTGACATTGTCTGTGTGGCAATAAAACAACGCTTCTTCACTATTAACCCAAAATATGTATATGCAGCTTTGTTTTGGCAATGAGGGAAAAATACTTTTTTGTTCATTCCACCAACCCAGATAATCAAAGTTTTGGCAATGGGGGGAAAATACTTTTCTGTTTATTCCACCAACCCAGATCATCAAAGTCATTATTAATTTGCGACCGACCCTGCGGAAAATTGCAACAAAGTGAAAAAATGCAGTCATTTGACAATTAAAATTATTCGATTGCATTCGGCAATTCAAATTCATTATTTTCCTTCATTCGCACTTCTTTCGATAAGGAACCGTCATTTTAGAACTCAATGTCACTCACACTCAAACGAATTCAATTCAAAGTGTGCCTCGCACTCACTCAATTCGACATCGTTCGAATTTATTAATTTAAACTCAAATTTTGAGTGAATTCATGCAGACCTCTAATGTCTACTATATAGACACTTACCGCTGTGCAATGTGCTCCAGACTGACCATTTTCAGTATGTCCCTCAGTTGATTTTCGGTAATGCCCTTGCGTTTCATATCGTCACGCGTGTCCGGATATATAATCTGATCGCATAAGCTACCGATGGACATATAGGGACGCTGGGGAATGTAGAACATGCATGGTTTATTCTCAACGGGTCGCGGAATATGCAATTCTCCGGCGTAGATGGGCCACAGTCCGCTCAAAATGCGGAACAAACTTGACTTTCCGCATCCATTGGGACCCGTTATCAATAGGTGAACTCCGGGCTCGATGCACAGAGTCAAACTTGGCACAACGATATCACAATTGGGGGTCACGACCGGCACCGATCGCAGGCTAATTGACATATTATTGTCATCCTCGGTGTATATAATGCGACCCTTTGCTATGGGCTTCCCGTCGCGGAACTCGATGATCGCATTCACCTCGTTGTTCTCGGCAACCGTCGCCTTGCTGTAAATACCCTGGGCTGTCTCCTCAAACACATCCAGCATCCCGGCCACACGATACGTGTATCCGGCTAGTGCCACAATCTCCTTGTACGAGGACATCAAGCGCTCTATCGCATCAGCTGCCGAGATCAGCAAATTTCTAGCCGTCGTCAGATATTGAGTTCTCTCGCTCACATTGGAGTCGCTACTTTCAGCTGCTGATTCTGTTGCTGATGATGATGGGCGAGAAGAGCCTGTGGCTCCCGTTAATATTGGCAGAGATACCATTACCATTCCAGTGCCAGACCAAACGTATTTCATGAAGAACTGCTCCAGCATGATGAACCACAGCTTCTGGCTAAATATGTTGTTCATTTGATTGACCAGGCGATTATATGCCTGTCGCAACTGTTGCAGCTCCACCTGAGTAATGACAAACAATAGACAACAAATTAATAAATACAATATATTCATAGAGAAGCAAAGAACAAAGAAACTGATATTTTTATTAAAATATTTATAGAACTTTCGCAAATTTTTGTTTCAATTTTTGATTCACAATTATGTTATTTTCCGATCTATTTAACGACTGGGAGTCGGTAATTCAGTTCCCTGAGTGGAATAAATTCAAAGATTCGGTTCTCATCGACTGAGTACTTATTTTTGACATAAATGTGATTACTCATATGAACGGCATCGAGTGAACGAGAAACGAATGAAATGAATGAAGCAGAGTACAACTTATTTTTTTTTTTAATAAAATTGGATTCCAGAAAGATTTTTACATTTAATAAAAAGAAACAAAAATTACTGCACTTATCCCCCTCACTCATTTTATTCAGTTATTTCGTCATTCAAATCAGTCTGCCTTTTTCATTGAATTCATTCAATTCATTGGAAGACGCATCCGAACTCATTCAATTTAGTTGGGCATGAATGTCTCATTGGACGTTTTGAATGCAGCCATGCAGATCACTAGTACAGCGGTGGGCACGAAATTTGAGTTCGTTAACAGCCGTTGGCTCCTGGAGCCATTGCGCGCCCACCGCTGGGCTAAAGTCGCCTTCAATGGAATATACTTAGATATTGGTTTTAGGTCGATGATAAGACCTGATTATTTACCTTGTGTCCGCCATAGAATGCAATTTCCTCAGCATTCGTTATGATACGGGAGTGTATATGCCTCAGATATCCATACCGATTAGCCTCTTCCGACACGAGCTGTCCGAATTTCGGCGACACAATTCGTAGAATGTGAGCCGTTAGTGCAATAACACTCACTGACAGGGCCGGACCTTGGTAAATTAAATATAGTACAAACATATTTAAGAATAAAAAATGAAAGTTTGTAAATTACCTGATAGAATGTTGGCCTTCATCTTTCTGGATGAGCGCATCAATGCCAAACCAATCAACATCAGGTCGAAACAGGGCTTCGTCAAACTACTATATAAATGGGCCACCGAGCTGGCAAAGACGGAAATGTCTTCGGTGAGTCTGCGAAAGAAAATCAGAATGAATTCATTATCAAAATATCGTTACTTTTGTAATGTAAATGAAATGCACCTAATATCTAATATTCTCCATATATGTACTGAGAACATTTAAATCTACTCATAATTTGAACCTACTTTATGCACATTTTGGCTTCAATTGAAAAGTCATTTAAAGGTCTACTTTAAAATTTTTTTCCTCGATTGTTAAAAAAAAATTTCAGATACAAACAAATTCTTTAAAAAATCTCTTTGCTACTATTTTTTATAATTTTTTGAAAAGAGCTAAAAATTACTTTTTTGTATGAAAAGAAGGAAAAAAAAGGGTTAAAATAATAATTTTTAGAATTTTAAAAAAAATCATAAAAAATAGACCTTTACAAGAATTAAAAATGGGTTAAAGTTTTGTTTTATTCAAACGAAACAGATGAATGCTCCTGGTCTTAAAACTTATTAATCGGCCTTTCAAAAAACCTTGGGCGCTTTTCAAAATTTCAAAGTTTAAGAAAGCAAAAGAAACTTAGGCGCCCTTATTTAAAAAAATTCAAATACAAAATTTAGCTCAGATTCGACTAGCTTTGGGCTGAAGTGATTGACAATGATTGTCACTGAAAAGTAAGTGTAGTAGAAATACTTAAAATTATTCCGAACAGTCCCAGCAATCATTTGGGCAATTATACAATTGCACAAGAGATTAATAGAAGATTGAATATGCCAGACGATTTTTTAACGATAGAAAGCTGTCAATCGATGGGATGAGAGAGAATAAAAGGAGAGCTCTCACAAAAACAAATTGTTCCCGTAGCTCACTAGTTAAAGTTGCCGACCTGTCATACTCGGAACTTTTAATTTTTAGGTTCGATTTAACTGTTGTGCTAAGACTGTAACACAATCTGCTGTGACCAATTCCTGAACCAACTCAGAAGGCTCTTTATTAGAAGGGTCTCTCCACCATTTTTTTGTTTTATTAGAAAGTGAGCCTCGCAAAAGAGTCTTTCCGAAGGGTCGCTGAAGTGGCTCACTCTCTAACAAAAAGAGATCAAAGAGCTATGAGAAAGCGATGTCGCCTAAAACTTCTAGGCGAGTCGCCTGAGACTCTCGCGCGATAGAAAATGTTTGCTGGGATATGTTAAAACATGTATAATTGTAGTCAGAACAGTGTGTCAGTATTCACATTCCTATAACTTATATGGCAACTCACCTGTGATCGGCATTTTCAATGCGGCCATCCAAGTTTGATACCCTGTAGTAGTTTTGGTTCTTAAAGTACAATCGATATGAATGGCGTACCAAGCGAGTCCTATTCGGAATTTGAAAATACAGATTAAAGGGAAGTGCACATTAATTTTGATCAAGGCTACAAACATGGATTAAAACCCTAGCCGAAACCGTAACCTTTAACCGGTAAAAACCGATTGAAATTTAAAACCGTAACCGAAAAAAAATTTCATTTGACCGAAAACTTTAAACCGCAACTCTGTAAGCCGAAATAGCCGTTTAGTAACCGTTTCGTTTATAATGGTTAATTTCGGGTTTTCATTTATAAAAAAAAAATATTTTTAACTTTGATTTTAATTTCTTTATGTTTAGCTTTAAATTTTTATATGTGATATTCATGATCGAATTTTCATAGCACTGAATAAGCGCAAATAAAATAAATTTGTTAAATGAAATACAGTCGAACTTCCCTAACTCGAACTTCTCTAACTCGAACTTCTTTAACTCGAAAAAAATCGAGTGGCAATAGCCTTTACTGAGCAAATTTCATACAATTCTGCTTCCGTAACTCGAATATTGGCACGTAAGTCGAATTTTTCGGAGAAATCACCAATAAATTGTGTTTTATTTTTGTTTCCGTTTTATTTTAAAGTTACTGTTTTCTGTTACCGGCTCGTTTGGGTATGTTATAATGATGTACATTAACATATGATGATGCAATATGATAAAAAATTGAATTAACAACTGTATTGGCTGGTAAAATAGCTTTCGGAAAGACACAGTTTGCAAGAGATGATCACTACTATATAGGGTCATAAACAAACTAGAAGCCCTTTTTTAACGATAAAAAAATTTAATAGCTCGCAATTTGAATGTATGAGTTTGTAGTCACTAGTTTCTGATTTTTTATTTATTAATTAAGATTGTAAGCCCTACAAGAAAAAAAAAACAAATTAAAAAGATGACAATTTAACATGAATGAATTTATAATTTCTTTTAAAAATAAAAATAATGAAATCCCCTATCTCGAAGTCTCCAAATCTCGAACTTTTTTCTTGGACAATGGTGATTCGAGTTAGGGAAGCTCGACTGTGTTAAAATTTTTCAAATGTAACTAAACTACATACATCAGACTGATGAATATGTGAATTAAATGTGTGAATGAAACATTAAGAAAGTAATGCCTTTTTAATTTTTGTTATTTTACATATTATTAATATAATTATATTTTTGCAAAACAATTTTTTTTGTGAACCGAAACCATACCGGTATTTCAAAACCGAAACATACAAAAACCGGTTAACCGTTACCGAAAACCTAAACGCGAACATAGTCGTAACGGTAACTGAAACCGATATTCGTTTCGGTTTTGGTCCCTGGTTTGTAGCCTTCATTTTGGTTGATATTGGAATATTGGGAGTTGGAGTGTTCTTACCGAAATGCGAGAGCCAGTTTGCTTTCCAGAAACCGTATCATCGAATTCACGAACGTGGCTGGGATCGCAATGCCAAACCACTTGAGTAGCACGAGGGCGAATTGCCTGACATCCTTGCGAACGATGAACTTGACAATCGCGCCCTCCAAGGCGGCCACATAGATGCTGAGGAAGGTGCGGGAGATGAGGCACAGTGTGTGGACGGTTAGGAGTCCGGTCTCGTAGCACAGCTTCTGCGGGATCATGATTTGGACGAGCATGCCGAGCTGCTTCAGGAACTCCTTGTTCAGGCCCGGTTCGAGCATTTGCAAGTTCTTCTTCTTCAGCTGCTTCTCGACCAAGAGCTTCTCGGCCTCTGCCAACTTTAGATCATCGTCGGATCCATCGATGACGGACGGAGTCAGTGCCCCCGCTCCCTTGCTGATTCGATGATTCGATCCAGAAGATTGCGCATTCTTTATCAATGGTACTGTCACTTTAACAGTGAGTGCAAAAAGGGCAGTGCCCACTATGGCATAGCTGAATGCTTGCTTCGATAGTCCCGTCTGCTCATATTTCTCCGCTATAAGGTCAACATATTTCGATAGTACTGCCATTGTTATGACATGCGACTAATCTAATTATGTCCTATGTCTATGTTGATGTTCAGTTATCCAACCGCAATCAAAAACATGCGGATAATGTACAAATTACGTTTATCTGTCGAATGAAAAATTATAAAAAATCCATATAATTTCAATTTATATTTACTCGTACTCAGATGTGTTCGAAAATACTATGTAATAGACCTATGCCCCGGTTAAAGGTCAATTAATAAGTTAACCGGTTATCGAAATACTGAGACCGCAATGTGAACTTGGGAATCTTTATGACGCTATCCCATTTTATGCTAATGGGTACTTAAATACCCAAGAAAGTGTTGACACTTTAAAAATTCTAGCACGGGCAAGACATTGGACTTTTATATTCACATTTCTGGTATGCAACATAACAGTTTTAGTATTTTTTATGTTTAACCAGTTTTTGTGGCATTAATTAATTTTCACAATTGTGCTTTTTTTTATTTTTTATATTGACACATAAATATATTAAACTGTTATGTTACATACCAGAACCTAAATTGAACAGTTTAGTTATCCTTAGTATACCTGTAGTTTCTTACAGGTAAATAAATATCTAGGTTATTTGCATTTTCACGAAAAAAGCTGAAAAATTTATGAAAATTGTAAAAATAAAATATGAAGATACATTTGCTTTTGTTTCTTTCAACTTTCAAAAATTCATCAAAATCGTACCAGCCGATCTATAGGCAGCATTTAATGGGTTAAAGCGAGTTTTACGCAAGAAAGTAAGTCATTTAACGCAATCACTGGTAATCGAGCGAACTCGACTGTGAGCGACCGCGTACTTATTACGTAAATATTCATGATAAGAGGTTACCCCCACTTGCCACTTAAAAAAAAAAGCTTATTTCTTGCAGTCTAATTTACATAGCTCGAATCACCATAATCCAAAGAAAAGGTTCGAGCTATGAAGATATTCGAGTTACAGAAGTTCGAGTTATGGAAGTTCAACCGTTATACTATCTGAGAATGCTTCTATCAAATTTCAAGTCGATCCGAACAAAATCGACTGAGATATGAGCGTTTTTCTGGGTTTTTTCCTAGCAACAAATGTGGCGCCAATTATTTTCTCTTTCATTTTAGATTCCCCAGAGTTTTAAACTATAATTTATTTTGTAATTTAAATAAATATATTTTATAATTTTAATGCTTAATTTTTAAATTAAATGTTGTCTCGGCTGCTTTTAGCCAGACGATAAATAAATAAATAAAAAAAAAAGATTTGTGAACTTTAAACGCGTTTTTCTCTAAATGACATTTTTTACTACTACTGAACCGATTTATTTGAAACTTGGCAGGCTTATTCGATACATATAAATGTAGTGTATAATTGTACGATTTTTTTAATGATAAATATCTAGTAAATTTTTCGCTTTGGGAACGTGTGTTCCCAGGCAACGCTGCCAGTCAGGCTTAATTTTCCTGCCAAAAAAACAGTATGTGCTTATTCCATGTGACAATTTTGTTCCCAAGATGAGAAAAAGGCTAAATGTCAGCACTTTTAAAACGCTCGTGACAAACTGCTATGCTCCGTAATCCGGTAAGACTCTGCTTTCGTAAACAGAAGCACAACATCTGTTAACTAGCAGGAAACAGCAGCAAAGCTAGCAGTGACTTCTGTTATCTTTTTGTCTCTGTAATTTTTATTCCAAAGCTGACCAACCCAGCAAGCGTGTGCAAATTATTCGTTTGAGACAACATTTAATACAATAATTTTTAAAATTCTTCCAATTAAATCACGTAAGTAAAGAGTTAATATGTTGTGTTCAGTAGAAATTAAATTAATATAATATATTTTTTTAATTCTTTATTTATGTCGTAAAGTCTTGGAGCAAACGTACACTCATAAAAATAATGGAAATGAATGACTGGGGCTAATATTGCAAGAAGGGGTAAGTAATTAAAAACAATCAGTTCATACGAGATATCTTACTAATGGAATCATTTTGTTTTCACAGAAGCAACTAAAAAAAAGGGTATACATTCGAAGACTATGGGAGAGATGTTCGTGCGGCCTTCGGTAAGTCCAAAAAGCGAGAATACATAGCAACATGCAAGAAAACAAGATAATACAGAAGGCAACCGAAGAGGAACACAACAATAAAAATTAATTTAAAAAAATATATATAAAAAGTATAATATAATAAAAATAATAACACAATATAAAGTATATATGTATATATATAAGTAATTTCTTCTATTTGTAATCGATTATTAAAATTTCTGTAAAATATTTTCTTTTGAAATACATTCCTGGTACATTTCAAAAGGAAGATAGTTTTTGGAAATCAATATAGGAAACAGAAATGTTAGTTTTTGGAAATCAATATAGGAAACAGAAATGTTAGTTAACAGTGCAATTACAGAGCCCCTGCCAAAATAGCTTCTAAAACTTAGTTCTATTCCTGTTCGCCCATGTATAAAAGCGAATTAGAGAATTTCGATTTGACAAAAAGTTCTACTCGGAATTTGAACTTTTACTGGGTATTGCCAAAGCAGTTTATAGCCAAAGGCGATAGTTTTTTTAGTGAAAATAAAACCATAAACTTTTGTGAAAAACTGATATTTTTTAAAATCCTTTAATCAAACACTAGTTTGTACTGTTTTTAACTTAATCCATCGACATTTCTTGTGAATTTTATTCTTTGTCGAAATAATTACTTGATCAAGAACACAAATAAAAATTAAAACAACTCTTACGTTTCTTTACTAATTTTCAAAATCGTTTCTTTTCCGTTTACCGTTTTCTGTTTTCTGTTTTGTAAAATCGTGCAATGAAATTCACTGATCGCCGTTTTATCTATTCCAATTCCAATTCGTATTCGCATCCGTATCCGTATTTGCGTACTCGTAATCGGATTCGTATTCGACGGGCTGTAAGACTGAACTAGTCGTTGGCGATTCCGTCTCTTTGCTTAAGAACTGGCCTCGATACACGTGCGTGAGTGCTATTATCAAGTGGACAAGTCAAGTACAAGGGTTTATTCAAAAACAGTTAACAGCTAACCAGCAATCTAGCTAACATAGTATAAATGCAATATCAACCAGCAAATTTGATAAGTGCCGAAATACACACATAAACTAAGATTAGCTTAATCAATCGCAACTGATAATGTGCTTGGATTAGATTACCTTTAAGAACACAAATGATTGTATTTATAACCTGTTCTAAAAAGAGATGCAAATGAGTGAAACAGAGAGAACAGAACAGAGCCTTTAACGATGTAAAATAATGCTGAAAAATCAACAGCTCTATTTTCGCGGAAGTGTCCTTCAACTACCTTTATATAATATTTTTTTATGTCGATTAATCGAGCTATAAATGCAACTAACGAAAAATTTGAGAACTGACTTGAGTTTGTTTGTAGTAAAATAAGAATATAATAATAGTAATGTGGAAGTCATTCAGGCCTGTTCCGAATTCCGAACGTTTTCAAAAAGTAAAAAACGAAACAAAAACGAACGTTTTACCATGTGCTGTACCCGATTCCGATCGAAATGAGCTTATTTTTACTTTTCGAACTCTGTTTCGAAAACAGACCCGATTATCAGGAATGCGATTCTCATTGAGCATCCGACAACAAGGCAAGACACAGGCGATCGCTATGAAAGACAGTGCCTCAAAGACACAAATCCTACACGCAGCAAATGCCCTCAGACTGTGGTCCAAACTTCTCAGATTTAACTTGCAATAAAAGACAAGTGGGAGCGGCTACAGTCCAGTTTGCTCGACTGTTAGATACCCTATGCCAGACTCCAATATAATATTGGTTATAAAAGAATTAGTAATATGTATGTAAGCATATAAAACATAAATATTTAACGAGCTGTCTAAAAGCCGCTAAGTTTCCTAGGTGCGACAAATAAATTGTATCACAACTAAAAAAATAGTTGTTTTTTATTATTTCGGTGTCAATTATCAGAATTGCATATGGGTAATTTTCTAACGCGATTGCGACATTCGTACGCATTCAAAGTGAAATAAAACATATGCCAAAACAGTATTTTGTTGCGTCAAAAGGGGAACGTTATAGGCCTTGATTAGCAATATTATTGGTGCAAATGTTGACTTTTGGAAATTGTTCGTATTCAAGATAATTTAAAAAAAAAAACCAAGGCATTCAAATAGAAGTAGTTTTTTCGGAAACCAGTTCTAACACTGATTTCGGAAAAACGTGAACGAATATTTTAATGCAATTTATTTTAAAATGTAATGCATTGATTTATCTTAACTATTTTTTTGTTTGATTTAAAAATATTAAGTAGTTTTTTTTTTAATTTAATTTGAATCACTGTCGCACGCGACATTGTATTCCAAAATATATTTATGTTTTTTCTGTCTCTCTTTTTTTAAATTATATATCGAAAGCATCTCGAAAAACTTGATTAAATCAAACTTTCAAAAGGAGTTGCTAGTTTTGAGTCAAATCTCACAGACTACAAGAGCGCAAGAAAACCTTTTGCAACAGTATAGAAACCATAAATTCGAAAGGTCGTCCGTAAGATACACTGTGCCCAGGCACTTAGACAGCCCAACACTTATTTGCACACAAGAAAAATGTTCACACTGAATCTAAATTTTCGACTGATCGTTCTTATGGAAGCTATATGATATAATGGACCAATTTCAATCAAATTTGGTCAGAATGCTAAAGACCACCCGATGCATATTTTGTCATATTGGTGCAGATATATGGACCGATCTTTACTATGATTCAAGTTTAAAAACATCCACCTATCAAATATGAGGTCTCTAGCGCTGATAATTTCTGAGATCGACAGACAGGGCTTAATCGACTCGGCTTTTTTAAAGCATATGTAAAAATATAGATATGTAGATTAAAGAATACCACCAACACCTTAAAATATATTTCGAAAGGTCGCTTAAATTCCATTTGAATAATGCAAAACTTTCCTTAACCCATTAAGTACCCATTGAAAATTTTTAATTTTTTTAAAAGTCTACTTTTTCAACTTAAAAATATTTTGATGCAAAAAATTCTTATACAATTCTAAGAGTAAATGCAAAAAAAAAAAAATTTTAAATTCTTTGAAAAGTGCAAAAAAAAGCCACTTTTTGTGCGAAAAGTAGGAAAAAGGGGTTAAAATTTACATTTTTAGGATTTTCAAAAAATTATAAAAAATACTAGCAACCATATTTTTGAAAATATTTTTTGCAGTTTCTCTTAGAATTGTTTCAAGAATTTTTTTCCATCAAAATATTTTTTGTAAAAACTTGTGAAAAAAAGTTGAAAAAGTAGACTTTTACAAAAATTAAAAATTTTCAATATTAATATTATCGTTTTAAAAAATATCACTTAAAAATATATCATTGCCAAAAAATTTCTATCGATATATCAATATTATATCAACAACACTATAAACGGATGTGAATTTGTCATTACTACAATACTTTATGGCAACTACCATTTTTCTGTCTTTTCGCCGCTCTGAAGTCGCCCAAAAGACTTGCAGCTGTTGTTGATGTTGTTGTAGTTGGGTCTGCCTGTGTTGCATGCATTTTTAAAAAACCCAAAATATACCCTTCTTCGTCAATAGGGTATAAAAAAGGAAAACAGAAAACAGCGCCGCAAAAAAGTAAATGATTGGATTAGGAACAAAGTGTTTCTTAGATTAGCCAGCGGAAGTTGATAGATTATCAAAACAAATGAACTTTGATACTTTGATAGAATTCGTGTAACGTCGCAAAGTCAAATAACTGAAATAACTGATACAGTTAGTCAGAGAAAAGGTTTTGACCAATTTAAATTAAGCACTTTTTATTTTGCAATTAAATGTCTTTTCTTGGTTTTTTATTATTAATATTAATTAATAATTTTTTATTAATTAATAATTCAATGGGTTTAAAGTTTAAGATTATATGATTTTGTATCAAATATTAAACTAATTTTGTTGGGGTCAGCTTTCGTCACTCGCGTGCATTGCCTGCCGTCCCCAGTTATTTATTTATTTATTTGGTGAGCGAGCAAAATGCGTCGTACTCTGAAACTCACAGCGAACAGCTTTTTGTCGTGCTCAATCAGCTGATTCGTACATGTTTGTATGTGTGTATGTGTGCAGTTGTTATGCTTTTGCTTTGTGAGTATTTTTGTTGTTGGTTTACGCTTTGTTTTCGGTTATACTCCTCACATTGTAATTCGTGTTCCTCGATTACAAAATTACTTATTGCGACAAGCTTCAATAACGACGCGAATATAAAGATTAAGCAAAACAATTCATAGCTGAATCACAGATGCACATGTGCAATTAACAATATAATTAATTAATAAGAACAACTGAATGTTCTTAGCACTGACAAATTACTTATGCACGCACGCACTTGTTTAAATCAATTTGCTGTGTTACTGTGAATTGTGTTGCGATTATTATTTATAAAATTCTGCCAGGCATGGCAACGCAACAAAAACACGACCGAACAACACGAAAGCTTAAAGCTTAATGTACTTGCTACATATGTATGTACATACATACATACATACATGTGTATGCACTTACAAACGACTCTGGTTTGTTTCTTCTTTTCCTCTTTTGATACAATCAAAATATGAACTTTCATACACAACATTTATGTACGAATGCATGTGTATGTATGTATATAAAATAAATAAATAGAAATTATTTGAATTCTAGTTTTATGCTTGCTGACTTGTAGTTATTAAAAGTGACACATTTTTGTATTTATGTTTATCATCATTGAACCTAAAAGTATATACATACATATGTACATATTAAGAACTATATTTGTTTCAGAGTACAAGGTGCAAAGCGTTTGTGTTTATATATGTGTGTACATATGTATGTTATCTGTGTTTACAGTTAGTCGAGTAATTGTTCCAACAAAACAATCAATTAAAATATTTTTTTGTTTTATATTTTGTAAGTAATTTAAAAACAAGTTATACGTTAGTTATACATACATACATATGTACATATTAAGAACTATATTTGTTTCAGAGTACAAGGTGCAAAGCGTTTGTGTTTATATATGTGTGTACATATGTATGTTATCTGTGTTTACAGTTAGTCGAGTAATTGTTCCAACAAAACAATCAATTAAAATATTTTTTTGTTTTATATTTTGTAAGTAATTTAAAAACAAGTTATACGTTAGTTATAATTCGTTTGAATTTTTATCTTACAGATTTATCGTAAACCTGATGATTTCATCCAATTAAAAATATAATTATAAATACAATTAATTTTAATAAATTAATTAAAACAAAAGAAATAATTAAAAATCTTTATTTTTAATATTGTGGTATTTTTGGTTTATTCTTTGGTATTTTACACTTTTATTTTAAATACAAAATTAAAAAGAAAACTTATTATTTATTTTGTCATAAATACATATTTTCTACATATTTATTACAGTTGAACTTCCAAAACTCGAATTTCTCTCAAACTCTAGCTCAGTGAGTGACAGTAAAATTAATAAACTCAAGAAAAAGGACTCTGTAAGTCGAATACAATATCTCCATAACCCGAACCTTTTCTTTGGATAATGGTGATTCGAGTTAGGCAAGTTCGACTGTATTCAAAAAAGTTTTTTTTTTTATAATAAAAAACAAGAAATTAAAAAAAAAAATTTGCATTAGTTTTTAGTATTGTGGTATTTTTGATTTGTTCTTCGGTATTTTTCAGTTTTGTTTTAAATAGACAATTTAAAAAAATGTATTATTTTTGATAAATGTTTATTAAGTAGAAATTTAAATAAATTTATTATTTAATTTTTTTTATTTGGATCAAAAAATTTTGCGACAGCTGTAACACTAGTTTACAGCCTTCTTTATATGTTCGATATGTTCGCTTTCGAACTCAGAAAATAACAAAAAACGCCCATTTTCGAACTTATTAACTGAACTGCTGAACCGATCTTAATACTGTGTGGGAGATAGTTAATAAGAATTAACTTACCTTTAATATAAGTGCTTGCTTGGCCAAATCGGATAAGTAGAAATGGAAATATACTCAAAAGTGTTGGAGTAATCTCGAAAATTTAAAAAAATTTGATTTTGTTGCAAACGCTTCCATAAAATTAATTTTAAGTACCATTTTCGTGTTAAGCGGGCCAAAGTCCATAAGAAAAAAATACTTTGTTTCACTTTGCAAAAAATGTTTTAATTAAATAATGCATAAATAGTAAATCAAGAAAACTAAATTTTATTTGCATAATGCCAAGTGAATTAGGTATTGTGTCAAAACAATTACTTGACTGAGTGTATGTATCCACATCTGTTTTATACATTTGACATTACGGCTATTTAGAAGTCAGTGAATCAGAAATGTATCTGTATCTGAACTACAACACCGGATCAACGCCAGGTTAAAGATTTTCTTTGGATTTGTTGGATTCTGTTTGCAAAAGTTATCAACTGGATCAACTGTAGATCAACAGATCATCACTTAGAATTTCAGAAGCCAATATTAATCTGAATTTAATAAACATACATTTATAAATACATACATACATATAAAAAATATGTATGTTTTTGTTTAAGTTGTAAATATTAGGTGCATTCAAGTGTTAACAAACATATGTATGTACAGTATATCAAGTAATTGCTTTGACAAAGTTGAACAATTTTTGTTTTTCTAATTAAAGTCAGCAATAACACTTTGAAACACTGTTTGAATAACTGCAAATAATAAATAATATGGACGACTGTGAACAATCGGATTCATCGGAGGTAAGAAATCCTTTATTATTCCTAGTCACTTTTATAAACATTGATTTTTAAATATTATTAAGATTCAAAAATTCACAATTGATAAGAAAAAGTAATAAATTACCATACACAATATTAGCATTAGTTTTGAATTTTAAGATTAATTCTTATTTTAGTTTACGATTTTAATTATGTCAATTATCCGTTGTGATATGTGATTATTTTAATTTATTTATATATTTTTATTATTG
The DNA here is from genome assembly GCA_035047525.1 of Drosophila quinaria. Taxonomy (NCBI): domain Eukaryota; kingdom Metazoa; phylum Arthropoda; class Insecta; order Diptera; family Drosophilidae; genus Drosophila; species Drosophila quinaria. Next base: position 357,249 of record JAWNPO010000488.1, on the reverse strand, counting down.
CTGAGCTGGTCAACTATAGTTTACCCTTCTTTTTGTAAGTCGAATTTTATCGAAAAGATTCTTTGGTTCCTTATTATTGATTATTTTATGTAGTAATAGTATAACTACTGTCAAGTTTGTCCAGTTTTCTAGGCTGAGGTTATACGTTCTCTCCCTCAATATTATCAAAGAGCCCGTTCAGTTTTTGCTTACACATAGTATCGCAGTTGGCAAAAAGATAATTAAAAATATATGTGAATTTTGAAATAACAATGAGTTAATCGGGCCTGTTCCGAATTCCTATAGAGTCAAAATGTCACGAAAAGAGTTGGTTGCTATTCCTTATTCCGAAAATCGACAATATTGTCGTTTTTAAAATAAATGTCATTTAAAGCATTAAAATAATTAACTAAAATTATAAACTAAAAATTATAATAATGTTGAATAATTTCAGATGATTTAACAAAAGTACTTTTACTATTTGAAGTTGAGGTAGTACTTAAATACTTTTACTATTTAAAGTTAAAGTAGTACTTTAAATAGTAAAAGTATTTTTAAAAAGGGTTTTTTCATAAGCATCGATAAAATATTTTATAAAAAACAAAACCGAGCTGTTCTGAATTACACCTTAATATTTGATATCGATACCAACTCTAGCAATCGAAAACTGCTGAGTTGCTTCAATTGAATAACAAATTCGAACAACGATGTTTTAGTTTAATTTATCTATCTGGTATACTCAACCAGAAATACTTAAAATGAATTTTCGAAACGTTTTCGAAACCGTGTTCGAAAAGTAAGAACAAGCCTATTTCGTTCGGAATTTGGGAACATCAAATAGTAAAACGTTCGTTTTCGTTTCGTTTTTACTTTTTGAAAAACGTTCGGAGTTCGGAACAGGCCTGAATATGAAGTACACAGACAATCACAAAGATCAACAAATAACAAATGATATTAATTAATTTAGGAGTTCTTTGACGCATGTGGGGACCAAGTGGAGGAAGCGAAATGCTCCGAAATGGATATAGAAAAATCTCTGGTTGCAGCGGAACTGGCCATCAACTATTTCTTCGACAACAGATTCGAGGAAGCCCGCACTCTGCTGAAGCCCTTCGCCGACTCGAGTCTATATCATTCGATGGGCAATGCTGTGTTCGCGTTCCTCGAGGCAATGCTCACTTTCGAGCATATCGACGAGGCATCGTCGGCTCTCAAGAAGTGCATTGATCTCTGCCAACGGTATCGGAAGAAGAACACCTTGACTGCTTCGATTGGTAACACATTTAAAAAGGTATCCAAAAATTTAAAGCTAACCTTCCATATTCTAGAGCTGCGGTGGGCACGAAATCTGAATTCTGTTGCAGCCGCTGGCTCCCGGAGCCATTGCGTGCCCACCGCTGTTCTAGAGGAAGTCCACCATCTAAGTCTATGATCTTCTCTTTTCTCTTTCAGAGAAATTTCAACCAGCTCACTGACTTGGAGTGCCACGCAGAGCTTTGCCTGGCAGAGGCTCTCCTGATGAGCGCCCTGCTCACCTTCATTGGAGACGAGAATCTGACCGGATTGATTCGCGGCAGCCTGCAAGTGCGACAATGCTTCAATTGCTACCGGTAACGCTCTCAGCTCTCTCAGATTAAAGCTCTTCTCATTCCATCGAACTTAAGACACAAAAATGATTTGGAAAGTTAAAAAGTTGAAGTTTTCAAGAAAAAACACTTAAGCTCAATTCTTATGCTTGGAAAACATGCAAAAAGTTCTTACCTATTTTAATTAGACATTGAAAATTTGTATATTCGTATTTGTTAAATAGTTACTCAACTGTTACTGAAATATAATTCAGTGGACCTAAACTTCGTTAACCACTGTATGCGATAGTTTTGGGGATTTCAAACGTGCAAAACGCCCGCTTTCGGATCTGAAAACGAGTTTAACAATAAATGAATAAATTATATTATTATTATTGTTATTGTTATTTAAAAAAAGGCATTACAATAGTTACAACTTTAGACAAAGTAAATCTAAATCAAAGATTTATAAATATTTTTATTATAAAAGACAAGCTTTATGGACTTGTCGCTTTCGAATTATTAATAGAAAACAATTCATCGCGAACGCGACGAAAAATGACAGTCATGTTTGACTTCATCTTGACAAATTCGAAAGTCTGCGGAATGTGGCGAGTAATTTGAAAGCAGGAATCATTCTACTTATTTTACAAGTTTTATTAGCAATTTGTAACGCGACATCGCGAACGTGACAAGATTTCCACCTAGTTTGTTCCAAGAATTTGTTCATCAAATTTTATTCGATATATCGAAAACGGCTCGTAAATCTTGTTTAAAATTAAAATTTCAAGATATTTCTAAGTATGCTACAATATTACAATCTTACTTAATGTAATCGTCAGAATACAAATGGTCCATTTTGAAAGTCAATTATTAAGAAAATGGGCAAAAATATAGAAAAAGTGAATTTATTCCAATATAGGATCTATATGTTCATCCTATTGAGTTTCTTCTAGCGTATTTTGCTTAAATAAATAACTTGAATACATTTTTTTTTAGAAAATTTCGCAAGATGTGAGTTTTTGATGAATTGTGGACCTTTTTCTGGAAATGCCCATATACTATAATAATATTTATGTTATTATTTACAAAACTTTATTATTGAATTACATTTTAAAATTCAGTGTACTATTGTACAATATTTGATTTGTAGAACCTGTGAACAAATAATGAAGCATCGCAATTGGAATTCAAATTCAACTGCACTGAAAATCCATTTCAATAGCGGCGTACTCATGGGCATTGGAACATTTAATTTGATGATATCCCTACTTCCCAGGCGCCTTATAAAACTGCTGCAATTTATTGGATTCTCCTCAGATAGGGTGAGCTAGTTAAATACTTACATAGAGTGTTCTAAAAACACCTTTTGGACAACAAATTAAAGCAGTAATCCAAACGAATCCTTTTAGAGCGATGGACTACGTGATCTACAAAAAGGACACCAAGAGAACGGTCTGAGGCAAATTCTGTGCAAGCTATCGTTGCTCGGTTATCATCTGATGGTTGTGCCAATGATTAGTGAACGAGAATCGACGGAGCATCTGAATCTGTGCGATCAGATACTGACATCACAACTTGCCAAATATCCAAGCGGCGTGTGGATGTTATTCTTCAAAGGACGCTACGAACTGGTCACGGGCAATCTGAAAGCGGCCGAGTCCTTTTACATAAAATCGTGGAAATCCCAAGATGCTTGGCCCCAATTCCATTTCATCACATTTTGGGAACTTCTTTGGCTTAATTGCATTCAACGCAATTGGTTAAATGCCGAAAACTACGCAAGACAACTGCTTGAAAAGAGCAATTGGTCAAGATCCATATACGCCTATCAGTTGGCGGCTGTTAAGCTGATGTCTTCCGAAAAATTGCCTGATCGAACTGATAATCTGGAAATTGATAAGCTTATGCTAGAGGTTGTCACATTTAAGCAAAAAATAGCTGGCAAATCGTTGCCCATGGAGAAATTTATGTCAAAACGTGCTCTTCGCTATAAGATACAGAATGGACGACTTGTGTTGCCGCTCATTGAGCTAATGTATCTATGGAATATGTTTAAATTTATTGGCAAGGATTACCAGATAGCTGATGGTATCCTACAAATAATCGATACAGATTTTGCTAAATTCGACAGCATCGAACCAACTGACTTGTTATACTCAACTTCACACTTGTACTATGCTGATAATCGAGCATTGTGCCTCCTGCTACGCGGATCTTGCTACAAACAAATGGGAAAATTGGCACTAGCTCTTCAGTAAGTATAACATTATTTATTTTTACATCTACATCTATATTTATATATTAATATTCATATTTACACAGTGACACACAAATGTTTTGCCACAGCAAGAATTTTTACATTTAAGGCTTATTGACACTATTGGAAAGGCCATATAAATTCCCTTTGAATGATTCTAAACTTTCCTTAAACCATTAAGTACCCATTGAAAATGTAAATGTCTACTTTTTCAACATTTATCCTCGATTTAAAAAAAAAAATGGTTCAGATGTAGAAAGTAGAGATGGGCGCGGGCCTCATTTTTTAGGCCCGACCCGACCCAAACCCCAAAATTCCCAATGGAAAAAAGGCCCAAGCCCGCCCAAAATTTTGCTGAGGCCCGAACCCGCCCGACCCGGCCCGAAAAATTAAAAAAAAAAAAAATTTTAGTTTATTTCAAATTTTTAATAAAAAAATTCGGGTAGCAAAATAATGCAATAGATTTGGAGTGTTCCGGGCTTTCGGGCTTTGAAGTTAGGCCCAACCCGGCCCGACCCGAAATGACATTTTTCGGACCGAACCCGAAAATTTTGTAAAAGGCCCATGGGACCCGAGGCCCGACCCGGCCCGTGCCCATCTCTAGTAGAAAATTTCTTTAAACAATTAAAATAGTAACTTCAAAACAAAAAAAATTAACAAATATCTCTTCTATAGTATTTTTTTAAATTTATATTTATTTCGTAGGGATTTCAACGAGTGCATATTGCAAACTGGCATTGTTGAGGATCACTTTATAATTCCATACGCCTACTTTGAGGCTGCACTGTGTCACGCATCTGAGAACCGGAACCTAGCCATATCAATGCTACAGGAAATAAAGTAAGAATAAATCATCACTGCAAGAGCTAGATTCGTATACTTAAATATTTTTTCTATATTCATTTTAGAAAAAAGTATTCCAAATTTGCACTTGAGTCTCGGCTTCACTTTAGAGTTCACGCGGCTCTCATGGATCTCGAATAATAATTTATTAGAAATTGTTTTTATAACAAAATGTAGTTCAATAATTAATATTCAACAATTGGGCAATGGTTACAATTCATATTTGCTATCAGCATACAATTTATTTAAGCACCTAAGTGTTATATTAATATACCTGTATAGATATTTCCAAAGTTGAGTTTTTGTTTTATAAATTTTGTCTTAAATTAAATAAATAAAATAAAAATTTCATTTGATTGAAATTGTTTCATATTCAAATTACATTGGATTTCCAAGATGAGAACTTCATTCGGTCCAAATCGCTAGACATTCATGGGACAAGTCCTCTTCTTGACTTCGAAAACAGTTTTCAAAGATATCAGGTAAAGGTAAATGTAAATTGCTGCGTAACTTCTTGGGCGAAAACCAATCAATCCGATTGACCTCCATTAATTTATAATTCTGAAAAGCTTTGAGCAATATTATGGAATGATGAAAATTCAAATTAATTTAATAATACGTATGTAGTAATTTTTATTATTAGAGTAATTGTTTCATATACATGTATTATTATGATAAGGGGGATAACTTTATTATTATAATTATATTATAAAAATGTGTTGAACATGTGTTTATTATGTAGTGCGCATTGATCTGATTAATTAATATTTGTTAATAATAATTTTTGTTAGTGTACCATTTGTTTTTCAGTTTTGTTGTAAGTATAAATATTTTGTAATGTGTCATCCTTAAAAGCACGATAAGAATAAATGTACGTATATCTATGAATATATATAGATAATTTTTTTATGTTTTGATTTCGATTTAAATTTTTACATTAAAAATGCAGAAGCCTTATCTAATCAGTACTATTTACGTTAAGAATTAATATAATTTTCTTCATTTAAAACAATTCATTAATTTTATACAACAATTTGTAGCATTTTGTTTGATCGGAATCGGCATTGGAATCCATGCTGCAGCAGTTTTCAAAACTAACTAATATAATTAGCATTCATTTTTTTATTTATCTGTTGAGATATTCTTTATGTGTATGTACGTTCGTATGAATAAACATTCTTTCGTTAATTTCGTAATAACTTATGCTAGAAATTTTGGGTATTCGAGAGCTACAGCAGATGCATTGAGGTTGCTTAGCCGGCGGCCTGCGTAAAATATACTAACTGATTTTTACAATATTTTCTTTAGTATTTGTAGTTTTTAAGATCGGCTTTGGATCTGATTAATCGAGCAACATGGCATTGATAAAATATTGTTTTTAACTGATACATACAAGTTATTTACAAGGGAATTGAACGGATTGCAGAAAGAATGCTAATTAATTCACAATTTGAATATGTGATCAGATTGGGATTTTATTCGAGTGAATTCAATTTCAAAATAAAAAAGTGTGTACTTTTTTATTAAAAGTTTAAATCGATTAAATTATATCATACTGGTGCAAAACTTTTAAAATATTTATATGCAAAATGCACTTTTCACTTTTTAAATTGAATTGTGAATATAATAAAATGTGATAAGAAAATAAAAATAATGAAAACAGAGGTTGTGATAGATTTGTATAAAAGGCTTAACAATTAACAGCTTGAATATACTGATATCGTATTTACATTAAATTGAATTAGATAAAACTATTCAATATTGCTATGTACTAGAAATATGGATTTATATATATTTAAAACTATGCGCTGAATATTATCTGATATTTGAATATGTATATGTACATATATGCCCCATATATGTCCAAGTGAATTTGCATATGTTATTAACTAAAAGAGCATTTATGCGTATGTATGTGTTTAAACAAACAATTGATGTGTAAATAAATAATTTTAAGGTGTATACACGTACGTTATCTATTTGTGTGTTTTGTATTTGTTATTGTGTGTCTGCATAGTTTACACATTAAAATGTCATTTATTACTATACTATATATTTTATAGTATTTCTATTGTATTTGAAATTTTACAACAAATTGTGTATGAATACTTCGGCAATTGAATTGACAACTGACTTAATTTCAGCTGCCTGTTTTTAGTTTATTAATATTTGCAGTATTTTTGCAATTCTTTTTGTTTGTTTTTGTTTTTTTATATGAGTTTGATAGTTGTTTTTATGTATGTATTTTTTATATGTATATCACAAGTTTGTAGAGAGTAGAAAGTGGCGATATTAACTACAAATTGGCAGTAAGCGGTGGCAATCAGCAAAATTCTCGACATACAGTTTCAACACAGACAGCATAATCATAATACTATAAATCAACGGTGGGCACGCAGTGGCTGCGGGAGCAGCGACTGCTCCCAACTATTTTTCTGCCCATTCGGCGCTGTTGTAGTTGTTTCTGTTATGCTCCCAAATTCAGTTTTTGGGCCCACCGCTGCTATAAATATTTAAATAATATCAGATTATATGGCAGGCTAAAGTCGTCGTTGTCGCTGCCTAGCAATCGATGCCATTATTTATTTTATTACTATTGAGTTGCGATAAAGCATTGGGAATGCTGCGACTTGGCTTATGCAAACTGGGCATGTGAATGCCACCCAACTGTTGACCATCATCGTCAGCGACATTGGCCCGAAATCTAAGGAAACCCTGTTCAGTAGCAATTGCCGAGCCAGTTGGTCCAGCTGATGAAGTATCTGAGGGATTATGATCCATTGGATGCTTGTTTGTTTGTACATGCTGCAGGTGGTGGTGTCCAAGTGGATGTGCATTGGATGTGATGCTATTATTATCGCTGGTTATCAAATTGGTGCATTCAACATTGCTGCCCGACATCATGTCATCATCATCATCCTCCTCCTCCTCCTCTTCCTCAGAGTTGTTGTGATTGTAATGCTGCTGTTGTTGTTGCAGTTGCTGCTGCTGTTGTTGTTGTTGCTTAAGCGTGTTTGCTGCTGATGCTGTTGTTGTTGTCGCACTCATTTCAAAATCATTTGTCGCCATTTGAGCACGATTCGGATTCGGATTCGGTGCACTGCGCCCACTCCGTTGATAATAGTGTGAACGCTCCGTCAGCGCCAAGGTCTGGGCGCCATTTACACGCTTATTGCAATGCATCAGAGCACGTCCAGGTGGACCAGCAATTGTGCCTGTCCGTGGTCCCGCACCCATTCCCATTCCCGTGCCCACTCCTACTCCCATTGTGGATCCATTGACAATGTTGTTGAGAGTTCCGCTTTTTCGGACACCATTGTAATGTGGATTGGCACCCCGCTCATATGAATTGTAGCTGGCGTACCGGACACCATTCGAGGAGGAACATGAATTCGTTGAATTGGAACTGCGACGCTCTGGATTCTCATATGCTGCCCGCTCGAGTGTCCCATTATTCTGCTTACGATCACGACACTTGCTCCTCTTGTGCCTCTCTCTATCTCGATCCCTATCTCTTTCTCGGTCTGGCCAGCACTCGTCGCTGGCATGGGATTCCTCTTTGAATATGGGTCTCTCGAAATTGTTAAACTCATAGCTGGAATTCTCCTGCAATGGCTCCGAGTAGCAGCTGTCGCTTTGCAGCAGCAGCATTTGCTGCTGCGATGTTCCGGATGAACCAGATCCGGATCCCGAGCCAGAACCACAACCGGAACCGGATGCAGAGCCCGAACTAACAGTATTTTTGCTCAGCTTCTGCATGGCAACTGATTCGACAGCATCGACTCCGGGACCAGGACCAGGAACAGCACCTGCGGAGCTGGCACGTAAATCAAAATTGGGATTCTCATAGTGATCGGTTGTGGCATCTGTCATATAGTCGGCAGTCATGTAGGCGGCCGACTCCAGTCCCATTATCTGGTGATGATGATGATGATGATGATAGCGCTGTGATTCGGTTGCAATATTATGATTGACAGCACTGCGAATGGAGCCCGTATCGTAGGGTCTCTGGTACATGGGCTCCTGCAGCTGATACTCTGTGCAACGTCCGCCTGGAGAGGCAGCAACTCCAACTCCGACCCCTACGCCAACTCCAACTCCAGTTGTTGGACCAGCCAAAGAGTTGAGGGCATAGCTATCGTCATAGATGAGTTTGCCCGTTCGCATTGTGTAGGTATGAAGATTCGTATTGGCATTGCATATGGCTGGATAATCGTTTTCAAACTGCTCCTGACTCGATCCCGAGGTGCACGGCAAAAAGAAGTTGGCCACATTCTGATGAGCACCCCCAACGCCGCCATGCTTTTCCCTAATGGAACTGCCGTTCCCTGGGCCACCAACACCACCAACGGCAGCAGCTTGTCCAATCATATGAACATCTCCGTTGATGGCAGCAGCAGCAGCATTGGCATTGGAATTACCACCCACATTGGTCTTTAGACCAGTCACCCATGAAATTAACGTGATTATGGCAATCTCAATGAGACGCAATGAGAACTGATAGCCCCATTGCATCCAGTCCACCTCGACAATACTCGTTTGACTGATCAAGGGACGCGCCGTTGAGATGCAAACAGCTCCAAAGATCTGCAGAGCAGCCAACAGGACAAAGAGCAAGGCGGTGGCGATTGTGATGTGAATGGCATACGAAAGATTCTGATAGCCGTGAATATAGTTCTGGGATTTACTTCGCAGTATGCGCTTCAGTATCCGATACAGATACAAGTAGAGCAAGCCCAGGCTGAGACAGATAAATATATAGATTATCTGACAGATGAGCGATAAAACCCGCGGTGGAGGCGGCGGATTGGCCAAACTGGTGGATGGCGATGCTGCCGCTGCCGCTGCAGCGGATTGGGATTGATGGTGATGTTGTGTCTGCTGCTGCTGCTGTCGACGGAGATATTGCTGTTGCTGCTGCTGCTGGAAATACATGTGATGGTTCTGCAGGGTATAGGATTCCACATAATGCAGCGTAATGCAGAGCACCACATGAACACCACAGCCGACAACGACCGTCAGAGGACGCACCAAAGCCGAATATCGATTGTTCTTGTGATTTAAAGACTTGAGGAATAGGAACAGGATGAGCACTGAGAATGCCACCGTCAAGAAAGTCGAGGGTAAATTTAAAAGCAACTCGGCAGCAAATATGTGAAATGTGCCATGGATATTGTAGGCATCGAAGCACAAGTAGAAGATGCGCATTACGCAGATGGCAATTAGGATGAGGTGAATGTAAACAAAATAGGATTGGGCAAAGAGGTGTGTTAGCTTGTTGTATGTCAACAATTTGTACAGCGAATAGACGGCGAGTATCGTGAATAGGACGACCGACAAATATACATGTATATTCCATGCCCATGTCCATGTAGCTGCTCCCACGCCTACTCCAGCGCCAGCTGCAGCTCCTCCGACTCCTCCAGCGGCCGACTTTCTTGGCACCGAGGAGTATGTGGGCTTCGCCTCGTAAGTAGTGGCTGCTGTAAACGATGTGGCAGCTGCCTCGCCAATTGCAGCCTCCGCCGACGGTGTTGTAACTGCAGCCGGACTCCCTGCTCCCTGATCTCTACTGCCGGCAGCCGCATCATTGTAGTCCATTTGACCCGCCGATTGTTTGCTCTTGTTGATATTTGGACTGGCTCCTCCTCCTCCGCTCGGATTCGGACTATCATCTGGCACATTCTGGCTGTTCCGACTACTGCTGCTTTCCTCCGCATTCTCCACTGAAACAATCGCCGACGCTGGTGGCTGGTGATAGCTGACAATTGGACGCTGTGTCACCTGCCGCAATAATACAGCTGGTATATCACCTTTCTTGCCATTGGATCCAAGTATACGCCGTATATTTGGCAGCACTTCCTGCCGCTTGTCGCTTAGATCCTGCTGTGACGACTTGTTCTCATTCAAATTGTGATTCTTGTGATCCGCTACTTCGGCCACAATATCATCATCATGGGCACCATTGCCATTCTCATTATTATTGCCACCACTGCGAGATGGCGTATTTAACGCCTTTTTGCGATCAACAGCTGAATCAACTGGTGTTTTCTTCTTGGTGTCTACCACAGAACTGGGATAACTTACATTCGCATTGGGATTCGGATTGGTTTCGCCCACTCCGCCGGATAAATCGGGCGGACGAAATGGTATCCTCTCGTGTCCGGGCATCAAACTTGGCGGCGGAATAGGACGTCTGTTGTTAAAGGCAACCGTATTGGCCACAAGTCCCTCATTATTAGTGCCACGCAGCGTTGGCTTGTCGGCGAATGGATTTTGATACTCGGGCGGCAAAGGAGGCGTGAAAAATGATCGCGATGGCGGTGAATAAGATGGTATATCCCCCGGATACATCGGCACTGTCGGCTGTCCACCCTTGGACTGGCTCTTCTTTAACAAATTGGGAACTGCAACGTAAATACAAATTAAAAGATATTCAATTGACACATTGCATATAAAATCACAATGAATTAAATAATTACATGACGGCATTGGCGTCGAATTGTACTGCATTGTGTGCCGATGACGATCTCTATCATGATTACTATGATGACGATTTGGGTTCGGATACGATGGATTATTATTACTCTTCAATATATCGGCATTCGGCGCCGACGTTGGCAGAGCGTGATCTCTTTCCAAATCCAATTCATAGTTCCTATGACGACTGCCAGTATTTTGTGGCTGATGAGCCGATTGATATCTAAAAGCATCCAAAAACAATATTAGTCACTACGTTGTACTTTACCTTTTAAACGAAAATCGATTAAATTAAAAAGCCCCATAAGCACAAAGATATCCTTTCAATATTGAAATTTATTTATATTTTGGATTACAAAAAGCCCTGTTGTGAAATGTTGTTTAATGTGGAAGAGAACGCAAAATACACATTCTGCGAGATTGATTCAGATATCTCCCAAACGAAGAGAACATTAACGTCAAAATATTAACAAATAAACTTAATAAAATGAAATAGTTGATAAAGATATTCAGGGGTGCCACAGAAAGCGCTAGCGAAATACAATTCCGCTGATTCGAGTGATTTAATTTTTTTTTTTAGCATTTTCACCAAGCTTTTCGAACTAGGCTGCTAAGGGTTGACACTTTCTCCGATTAAATTACCCAAGGGTTTGTTTAGCAACTATTTGAAGTTTATTATTGCAGAATAAGCTTTTAATTTTTGTTCTCATTAAATTTATATAGTTTAATTTATTTATATAATTAATTTTGTATAGCTAAAAAAAATTAAGAGTGATGGGCGCGAGAAAATAAAAGTTACTCGACAACTCTAGCAACTGTTAGCCATTAGTCTGGCAACTGTTTTCACAAATTGCCCATTAAGTAAAAGAATTAATGCTTAATTTAAAGAAAACATAATTGATTCCCATATATATTTTTTAAATACCTTACTTCGAATTCTGACTAAAAAGTGTGGCATCGCTGTCCCTGACTTCGAAAATCTAAATCGGTCTAGGTGGCAGCATCGGACGCCAGCGGATTTAGCGCTAGTTTGTTCCGCTCTAAATTATTCTGCGAATTTACCTGTGGCATAGCGGAATGAAATTTAAGTGAAATTCAAGTAAAAGCAATTTCTGTGGCACCCCTGATTAATTGCTACCTCATTATACAAATGATTTGACACCCATTATGATGAGATGAGATAAGAATCTCATCAAGCTAATATGTATTTGCTGCAATTAATTAATCAATGAAATATAATTCTTAGTTGAATGTTGTATTTTCAATGCGGTGTGACGATATTTATTACAATATAATACACTTACCTGAGTGTTGTTAAAAGGGGCGTGGCAACAGTAGTTAGGCCCAAAATATAACTGTTGTCAGGTATACTTCGCTTGGTCGTCGATGTTGTCCCATAGGCGACTTTAATTAGGACAGCAGCTAAACTCCGTTCCAGATTGTCCATATTGGCAAGATATCCGCTCGATGCCACGGATGAGCTAATACTACTTAATCCATTCTCAGTTGCGTTGCTTGAAATTGACTTGCCATTACTACGGGCACTAGTGTTTGTATTTGTATTCGTATTTGTATTATATGCCGAAGATGAAATACCCTTTAGATGATCCTCGGCATTACCGGGTGCATTCTGATTCTGATCTTCGACTAATATCGATTGCGTTGTGCAAATTAGATAAAACATTACCAGTAGGACGAGACTCATATTGAAATGTGACCGTAGACTTATCATTGGCACTGTCATAGCATACATATTGCTGCAGTGCCTCAAAATATTGGCGGCCCCACAAATGTTGTTGCATTGGGTGTTACATCTATTATTGACAGTCCTGTCGGCCTTCTCCTTGGACGATTTTGTTAATTCATTTAATACTGATTGATATTGTTCTTCAACTAATGAACTCTTTACACTTGGAATTGTGATCTTGGCTCTTTCTTTGAATAGCCCACTTTGATCACATAAAGCAGCTGGATCTGTAATAAAAAACAAATAAAACCTAAATTCTATTAGTTACTTGATATTTACTTTCAAAATTAAATATACGTTTGAGTATATAAATCGCCCAATTACTTAAAGACTGATATTCAGGCCTGTTCTGAATTCCGAACGTTTTCAAAAAGTAAAAACGAAACGAAAACGAACGTTTTACTATTTGCTGTTCTGAACTCCGAACGAAATTAACTTGTTTTTACTTTTCGAACTCGGTTTCGAAAACGTTTCGATAGCAGCAAGTCATCGACCGTATCAGCTGTCATGAAGGGGAAGAAATTGCTCAAATAACAACAAGTTAAGTTAATTTTTCAAAATGCCATTAGCTATGCATATTGGTTGCTTGCAGGCCAAGCTGATTGACCCGTGAATGTGCTTATTCATATTGGCACGAAGCAGATGATCCAATTGTGGAAAACCAGAGCTGTCGTCAATTCAAAAATAAAAGCATTCAAACTTCAATTTGTATCTTAAAAGCAATTAGATTTATTTAAAACTCTTTTTAAAAATATTTCAGGTTGAATATAGCAGACAGAAGGTAAATTAGACTAAAAGTTTGTTGTCCAATTTTGTTATTCAATTGAAGCAACTCTAGCAGCTTTCGATTGCGATGTTGGTATCGATAACAAAAACGAGAGTGGAATTCAGAACAGCTCGGTTTAGTCATTGATGCTCGGTTTTGTTTTTCATGCAATATTTTATAGATGTTTATAGAAAAAATCTTTTAAAATGTACTTCAGCTATTTAAAGTTGAAGTAGTAATGTTTAATGATTCTAAAAATGTTCAACATTATTATAATCTTCAGTTAATAATTTTAGGTATTTGTTTTAATGCTTTAAATGGCATTTACGTTTAAAACCGGTGACTCTAAAGCACACGTTTTGAAAACGACAATTATTGTCGATTTGCGGAATTCGGAACAGCAATCAACTCGTTTTGTGGCATTTCGACTCGTTTTCGTTATTGGGAACAGGCCTGATTATCACTTAAAATTAACAAAAAAAAAAATATTAAACAATCGATTCAATAATTTTGGACTTATTATTCCTATGACAGCGAAATGAACGGGCTTTATCCAAATTTGGTCAGGATGTAAACACACAAAAGTAATTTCCAATTTGCCAGTTTGCCACTTTGTCTGACATATTTCCAGAATCAACAAAAATGTTTATACCTATACTGAATGTAAAAGACAAATGAAAATTGGCAATCTGCAAGCCAAATCTATGGGTTGATTCAAGGCCGATCGTTCCTATATATACAGTAAACCACTAATGTCTTCAAACACCATAAATTTGACAAAAGTAAAAACTTTTTTTCCCGATTTTTTAAACAAAAATATTTCGATGCACAAAAATTTTTTAAACAATTCTAAGAGTGAGTTTCAAAAATCTCTTCGCTAGTAATTTTTATGATTTTAAAAAAAAAAAGAGAGAGACTATGAGACTTTTATTTTTTTTTCCTCACAAATAAAAGCCTTTTAATAAAAATCAGTAAATCAGTAAATCAAATTTAATTATTTAAGTAATTGTTAAAAGTAATTTTTATTTTAATTCCTCATAACAGTTTCGGTCCCTGACAAAATATGTTAATCGTGTTGTCCAATTGAATGTGTTGAATACTTGCCTCCGTTGTGATATTTCGCTACAGCACTTCGAAATTTCACTTTAATGCGGCGATTTGTCGTAAACATGGCGATCTGTTTTCTCTTTAAGCCCAATCATTAACCAGACTCGGCTTTATTGCAAACAACAGATACAGATGGGAGCACATATATTAATTTGTTGGCATTATTTAAGTAGATACACCTGGAAAAAATAAAAAAAATATAAATGTTTATGCACACACTTATTAACAATCAGGCCTGTTCTGAGTTCCGAACGTTTTCAAAAAGTAAAAACGAAACGAAGACGAACGTTTTACTATTTGCTGTTCCGAACTCCGAACGAAATTAACTTAGTACTTTTCGAACTTGGTTTCGAAAACGTTTCAGAAGAGGAAGAAATTGCTCAAATAACAACAAGCTAAATTCATTTTCCAAAATGCCAACAGCCATGGATATTGGTTGCTTGCAGGTCAAGCTGATTGACCTGAGAATGTGCTTATTCATATTGACACGAAGAAGTTGATCCAATTATGGAGAACCAAAGCTTTCAAGGTTCAATTTTTATCTTAAATACGATTAGATTTATTTAAAACTCTTTTTGAAAATTTATTTAAAAATTTCAGGTTGAATATAGCAGACAGAAGCTAAATTAGACTAAAAGTTTGTTGTCCAATTTTGTTATTTAATTGAAGCAACTATAGCAGCTTTCGATTGCGAGAGTTGGTATCGATAACAAAAATGAAAGTGGAATTCAGAACAGCTCGGTTCAAAATATATAAATCGACTCGTTTTCGGAATTGAGAACAGGACTGAATATAAAAATATTTTTGCAACTAGGTTCTCATATATGTATATGGCCAAATTCCAGAAACAGTCCACCGCAAAACGTCCCAAAAATGTAATATTTATCAAAAATCCACATCTTGTGAAACTTTCTAAAAGAAATTCACCAAATTCTACATATATTTTTGTCCGTTTTCTTAAAAATTGACTTTCAAACGAACCATTTTAATACATAGAAATATATTCAATGTTAACTTTAAAATAAGTTTTTCAAGCCGCTTTCGGTATCAAGGGCGTCGGCAGACGGGGGCATTTCTCCGTGACACTGTCAAATCATCTGAAAAGTTTTGAGGGAAACGAAATCATCGCTCAATCCACTGACGGTCAATGACATGAGAATAATGTCACATTATTTGTCCGAATTTTAGAATTTAGAATTGTCGAGTAACTTTTACATTTTGTCGCGCCAATAACTTTTAAAGTTTTTTAAGCTATTCAAAATCAATTATTACATAAATAAATTAGATTAAATAGATTAAAAAATAAATAAAATAAAATCTATTATTCTGCAAAAGCTTAAAAAAGTTGCTAAACGAAACCTTGTGAACTTTAATATGAGAAGGGGCCAACCGTAGCAGCCAAGTTCGAAAAGGTTGGTGAACACGCTAAAAAATAAATCACTCGAAGTTCTGTGGCACTGAGATATTTTCGGATCGAAATTGCTTTTCTCTGAATTCGCGTTCACTTGTGATTTCTGTAGCACACCTGATTTACTGATTTTTATTACAAGAAAATTAACTTTTACTTGGATTTGAAAAAAATATTACTTAATATTTATTAATTTCAATATGTTTTAAAAAAATTCACAATAATTTTTATATTCAATTTTGTAATAAAAATGGAAAATTAAAATACCAAAATGAATAAGAATTGATTTCTAAAGTAAACAAAAAAAAGAAAATAAACCTGCTGTCCCGTTCCCATCCAGGATTTCTCATCCCAAAGTGTATCTTATGTATATGTTTTCATTCATCCAGATAATTTGTTAATGAAAAATTCCAACAAACGCAGATAAATATTTATTTTGCTAAGTGTACAAAGTTTTGGGGGTCTTTCTATGATAGTTGCTGCGGTTACTGAACGCAGAAAATAATGCATCTTCATTAAAACATTTTATTGGACTCTTACCAACATAAAATTAGTAGAATTTATAGAAAACTTTTAAATCAATAGACAGTATAAATCATTAATATTGCAAGAGATCCAATAGTCGTTATTTGTAATTTTATTTATCATCAAACAAAATGTAATATTCAAAAATGATAAAAAGAAAAGACAATAATTCTATGGGCGACGCACGTAAATAGTTTTGGGGTCAAGTTTTGTTAACGCTTTAGCTTTTGCCTCTTCGTCTGCAAAATGCATTTCAAGTTGCGCAATAGTCGCACACCGAAATTCCACTCAAATTTCCGAGTAATAACATTATTACTGGATAAATAAAATAACATACTGCATTTTAATTAAATGAGTTGCAATTATAAACAAAACATTAAAGAAAAAAATGCATGCACTTATGTACGTGAACGTCAACATTGACACAATTGTCAACATTATGATTAGAATATAGAAAAGGAGTTGTAAAATAAATAAATATAAACCACTTATGCACTTTCAAACATGTGTGCCACTGAATTAGTTATACATATATACATATACATTTCTACGAACGCGCATACCTAAATACACCTACACATCATGTAGGAAGGATGATTATTTCATATCCATATTCCAATCAATCGCCGAAATTGTCCATAAAACACACAGAATTTGATTTGTGTTACATTTTAGTGATGAAACTTAACAAAAAAAGCAAAATCGTATCCAATTTTTGAGTCAACCAAAATTTTCAGTGCGAAGAGTTTGTATGCAAGTGCTTATATATATACGCTTGCATGTATGCATGTACATACGAACATGTATATCTACATCAAACAAGTTTCTTTGCACATATACAAGGCATATATGTATATACATACATACACTTGCATGCATACATATTATGTAGACACATCAATATAAGGATGAATTGCATACACGTACACATTCGATTTAACAGCGTAAAGGCGTGTTACGCATACCGTCAATATTAACGCCCTTTAGGCCACTTTTATTTAATTCACAGAAGTACATACACTAAAAACTATTTCATTATATTACAATATTAATACACGGAATTAACTTTTTATGTTTTCTCAGTTTTTCTCTTCTACAAAATGGCGTAGCTACTAGAGATGAACAGAAACCATCGATATATCGACTGTCCTCTGAACGGGTATAGAGATGGAGAACTATCGATAGTGGGCACCATCGTTAGTCAGCGATATTATTTTTCAAACCATCGATAGCTATCGATTGTTTTCGATAGTGTGTTAAATTATAAATTTTGTATATAAAACTCCAACTAAAATTAAAAATTGGTATTAATTCAGGTTTTATAAAAATAAAAATAAATAAAATTCATTGTCAACAAAAATGTTTCGCTATTAGCTATTGCAATAGCCAAAGTTCCGAGATTTAGATCTTTTATGTCGAGCCTACGGAACGTGGCTCGGACTCAAGTGGCTGGGACACATAAATATTAAAACACTAACATTTGTATTAGGTTTAGTTCCGTTACGTTCTTCTATCCATGTCATACAAATATATTAATTATTAAACACAAATCTTAAATGCATCTGCCAAATGCGAGCCTTGCTGTGACGAGTTGAGCGTCATAAAAAACTATCGACCACTATCGATAGTGTATGTCTGCTATCGATGGCGGCTCGATAGTGCTTGACCATCGATAGTGCCGATAGTGCCATCGATAGTTCTCCACCGATACTTTTTTCTAGTGACTCGTTATTCACGTAACAGCAATTATAAATTGTTTTGCAATAAATAAAATGAAAGGATTCATGCAATAAATAGATATATTTTATATATATATAATTAATTGTTTTATTTCAAACTAAATATGTTAGATTTAATAAGATTCTGTAAAAGAACTTTGTAAAACATAATGGCAAAAAATAATGTGGTATTTGCTTTTAATTTGATTTAAACAATCAAACTTACTTTGTTATTTCACATCTAAGTTTACTTTATGTAAAAGTTATTTCAATATTTATGTATTCAATTAATAAATCAGCTTAATTGCTTCTATTGAAAATTGTACAAATTTTACACAATGTCTATCTCATCAGTAAATAAAAGCTGATTATGAAGTTATATTTATCCGAAATAATAATATAACTATTATTTTTATATTCAAAAAATTATAAATGTTTAATTGAAACCGTTATTAGCTGAAAGCACAATTTAAAATCATGCCAAAATCAAAAAAGCACGTATTTCAAATCATTTTATCGCAGTCAATAATAGGCATAAATATTTCTCATTTGATAATTCAACATTTAAAAACGATCAACAAAAATATCGATATCGACGCTTGCACTCCTGAAAAATCCACAAAAGAAGAATCGAACATCAGCATCATCCCTAAAAGAAGAAGAAGCAAAAGAGCATACACAAAGAAAAAAAATCAAAGTTAATAGAATTTCTAAACAGTTAGCTTGGCAAAGGATATAAATACATATAAATTTTAATTTGATATGGATACATTTGATGTATCGGACAGGAGCAGGTAAGAATGACAACACTTTATTGCGTTGGTTCCGGCCGGACATTGTAGAACACCTAAACTTAATACATGTAAATAGATACAGTATGTCAAGAAACTATTTTGACAAAAAATATAAACGTATGTATGTCTTGCATTTGGAAAAGTATCTTGTTTATTTTTCCCTTTGAATTGTTTTAAAAACCACAAGCATCTATAATAAAATGAGAAAAAATTAAAGAACAAGATAAGATTTTCTTGCCAAAAGAAATATTTGAATTCAATTAGTCAATATATTTACATGACATACTGTGCGCTTATTTAATATTCGTGTTAAAAGGTTCGAAACTCTTCAAGTTGGTAAACAAATTTTTTGTCATTTTTAAAAATTGTTTTGTAGTTGGTACTTTGGCTCCATGTCTCGACAAGATGCAACCGAAGTATTAATGAATGAGCGAGAGCGTGGAGTATTTCTGGTCCGTGACAGCAACTCAATTGAAGGAGACTATGTGCTTTGCGTGAGGTAAACATAAACAAAAAAAAACAATTGAGGTATTCCTGAAACATATTTGGATTGGAGTGACGAAAGCATTTTTAAGCCCCAAAATAACTAATACCTTATTTGGTGACTGACTGAATGATCATTGTGCAGGCCAAAAGGAAAAAACCTAAAAGGATACATCTTTTAAACAACATACCTTTCATCCAGGGATTAAAACCGAAGTTTTGTAGTTTAGTTACATTTTAACAATTTGTTTATTTTTTTATAAAATTTTTTTTTTATGTTTGCTTATTCAGTTTAATGAAAATTCGATCTTGAATATGACAAATACAAATTCAAAATTAAACATAAGAAAATAAGAATCAACAAAAAGAATTCAAAATGTTTTTTTTTTTATGTATGAAAAACTGAAATTTACCCTTATAAATGAAACTTTTACTAAAGTTTCGGTTTAACGGTTTCGGTCAAATGAATTTTTTTTTCGGTAACGGTTTTATTTACGGTTTTAAATTTCAATCTGATTTTACCTGTTAACTTGAAAAAAACAAACACACTGCTTGTTTGAAAGCGCACACACTGAAAGCTGAGCTGATTTATCATTTTATTTCTGAAATTATCAGCTCGTTTATAAGCTCAGCTGTAAGCTCCGCTTTCAGCTCCCAGTGTGCGCCCAGCCTTAAAGGTTACCGTTTAGGTTAGGGTCAAATTCATATCAAGCACATTTATACACACACTTACCTTATTACAAAAAATCAAAGGATTGGCCTTTTCCAGCCAAATCTGGCTTTTTTTCCAACAGCTGAACAAAATGTATGTCTTAATGATGTCTGACTGTGGAAAGCAAAGAAATTATTCTGTTGAATCCAGGAATTTTAGTAGGCTCAGAAAAAGTAAAGACACCTCGGCATTTTGACCAATCTAAAAAAGAGACGAGCTTACTGGGACTGATTAAGAAAAACTAAATTACTTAATTAATGAATGAATGAATTGCTTATGTAAATAAATAAAATGATGAAGGAGTTTTCTCAAAAGATAAATGATAGTTTTAGTATATGAAATATTCTTATTTCTATACCTTTCGAATTTGTGTAAAAGTCAACTTTTCAAACTTTTTTCCTCACGCTCAAACAAAAAATGTTTGAATGCAGAATGCAATTCAAATAGTGACTGCAAAAAAATTTAAAAAATCTCTTCCCTAGTATTTTTTATAACTTTTTGACAACTGCAAAAAAGCCACTTATTGTCTGAAAATGAAGAACAAAAATTAAGACCATATCTGATCTGATCGTACAGTCGTATAAAATTTTCTACTGCCAGTACGGCCCATAAGAGGACGATCTAACAGATGTAAAGAAATTCGCCACTGAAGGATATTTAAAGCTTTAGTGTTATCAGATCTAAATCTAATCCGTTTCAGGAAATCCTCTAATAAACCTGAAATTTTTCCAAAATGAATTTATTTCATTTACATGTGCATTTTATTTTTTTTTAGAGAAGACACCAAAGTGAGCAACTACATAATAAACAAGGTGCAGCAACAAGATCAAATTGTTTTCCGTATAGGCGATCAATCATTTGAAAATCTTCCAAAGCTGTTGACTTTTTATACTCTGCACTATCTGGACACCACGCCCCTAAGGCGACCCGCACAGAAGAAAGTCGAAAAGGTTATTGCCAAGTTTGATTTCGTTGGAAGTGTATGTACCATAAGTATTTTCGTTTTTGTTTTCAACATCATTTTAATCTACGCGTACATTTTTAAAGGATCAAGACGATTTACCGTTCCAAAGAGGTGAAGTACTCACTATAATTCGGAAAGATGAGGACCAATGGTGGACTGCCCGTAGTTCTACAGGTCAAATTGGACAGATACCGGTTCCCTACGTTCAAAGAGTAAGTTTCTATTTATAAGTACATCACCCATTCAAAAATAAGCTTTGAAAACCGTTTTAGCTTTTTAAATTTTCCATAAAAATCACACAAAAAAATTTATTGTCGAAATTCCGTTCTTTAAATTTGATTAGCTTTGCTTCATGTGCTTTTTTTACATGCTAGATGGCATAAATACCTGGGAAATTATTCAGGATATCACTTACAGCAAGATTTTTTTGGAATCAATTTTTTTTAACCTGCTCTAATATGATTTTGGCAAAGTTCTGTGGATTTATGTCACTTTTAGTTAATGAATTTCAGTCCAATAAAATGAAATCTGATTATTTTTGAAAACTTAACCTAGATAGAACGTTACTTGACTAAATGGTATTAAATAAAGAGTGAAAACCGGAACAGGCGTGATTATATGGCTTTTACTTATATTTTTGAGGGAAACGAAATCATCGCTCAATCCACTGGAGTACGATGTAATGAGAATAATGTCACATTTTTAGTAATTTTAGTCAGAATTTAGAGTTGTAGAGTAGCTTTCATTGTTTGTCGCGCCAATAATTTTTACATTTTTTTAGCTATACAAAATCAATTATTACGTAAATAAATTAAATTATATAAATTAAATAAGAAAAATAATTAAAACCTATTTTTCTGCTAAGGTAAATTTGAAAAATTTGCTAAAAAACCCATGCAGCCAAACCTTAAAGCAACCCTTAGCAGCCTAGTTAGAAATCACTCGAAGTTCGGTGGCACTATGAAAGTCTTCGCTCGGAATTGCTTTTCTCTGAATGTGATTTCAGTAGCACACCTGTCTATTTGACTTTTATAGAATAAATACAGGGTTTGTCACAGTCGACTGGGCTCGCCTGTTAAAGGTTGACCCATACTAACAACAAGTAATGGATTGTGTTTTTCTCGTTTGCAGTATGATGATATAGAGGAAGATTGTGTGGATCAATCCACCAGCCTAAAAAGCAGCACTTGCTTAGCACGTTCAAACATTTCATCTGGCGGCAGCTGTGATCCACCCACCGTATCATCAACATCCAGCCAGTTTAGCACCTTGAAGAGGACAGACTTGAATGTGAGTCTAATGTCACTTGCATTTGTAATATTTATATATTGTACAACATTCTGCTTTCTTAGCGCAAGTTGCCAGCCCGTGCCCGTGTAAAACAGTCTCGAGTGCCGAACGCATACGACAAGACTGCGCTTAAACTGGAAGTTGGGGATATAATAAAGGTAACGAAAACCAATATAAATGGCCAATGGGAAGGCGAGCTAAATGGTCGCAAGGGTCACTTCCCATTTACGCACGTTGAGTTTGTCGATGATTGTGAGCTGAGCAATCATTGTGCAGACATTCGATTAAATAGCGCCAATAACGACTGGGCGGAACAACAACAACAATAATTAATGATTATAACTTATGTTTCTTAAATTAAGGTACTGTATTAAATATTTACGTATGAGTGGAGTTTATCAATTGTTATGCTATGAAACGTATTGATTAATCATAGATAATTTAAATCATTACGTAAATCACAATGAAATATTCTTCTCTTATATGAAGAAGGTACAAAATAAATAAAATGGGCCAATCTCCGTTTATATAGTATACGAATGTTAATCCCTATTTACTGACATATACCAAATTTTGTAGTCCCCAGCTCTTATATTTGGTCTCTGATACAGGCGAATAGAATATACACTCAGACCATCATTTATTCGTACACAATTTTTTTTTTACTTTAACAGCTATGTAAGTCAATTTTCACAGAAAAAAAATATATATGGAAAGGTCGTTTAAATTTCGTTTGAATGATGCAAAACTTTCCTTAACCCATTTTACCCATTGAAAATTTTAAATTTTTGTAAAAGTCTACTTTTTTTTCTTGATTTTTTTAAGAAAATATTTTGATGCAAAAAAATTCTTGAAACAATTCTAACAGTGACTGCAAATTTTTTTAAAAATCCCTTCGCTAGTATTTTTTTTGATAATTTGAAAATTGCTAAAAAGACTCTTCTTGTGTAAAAAGTAGGAAAAACGGGTTAAAATAGACATTTTTAGGATTTTCAAAATAGTATAAAAAATACTGGCTAAGAGATTTTTGATAAAAATTTTTTGCAGTCACTCTACAAATATTCGAAAATGGGTTAAAAAAAAGTTTTGCATCATTCAAACGGAATTTAAACGACCTTTCCAAATATATTTTATACCCGTTAGTAGCTGTGAAAGTAAAAGAAAGGGTGAACGAATTAATAGTAGTTTGGGCTCGTACCTATATGAACAAAAACTGTCAGTGAAAACCCAAAGAAGAAATAGTAGATTTATTCAATATGTAGTAGTTGTAGTAGTCTCTGCTGTGGTAGGTATTTTAGAAAAACATATCATCGTTCATAACTCCAAATTCTAAAACGGAAAAATTAGAGTTGTCGTTAAAAACCTGTTATTACCGGAATAAGGTACTTTTAGTAATGTCGCTTTCCAATGGGGTAAATTTGAAGGAGCAAGAAAAACTGGATGTATGGCTCCAAACGAAGAATATAATACTAAACAATCGCACAAGACGCGATCTTTCAGATGCTGTGACCATTGCTCGACTTTTCAAGGAACTCGATGCAAGGCTTGTGAATTTGGATCACTATGCGCCGCACTGCAGTCTGGCGCTTAAACTGGAAAATTGGGAGACACTCAATTCCAAAGTGCTGACTAGAATGGGTTTTATATTCACCTGTGCAGACTTGGATGCGCTTGCTATGGGTAAACTGGATGCCCTGAGATCGTTGCTTTATCGTCTGATGTGCATTGAACGCGATGGAGGTGCTAAATATGTCATCTTCCCGAAAACAACATCGACACAGATCCGGAAACCGTCTCAGTTGTGTGAAAAGGCCTCAAAGCTGGAGAAAGTAGCAAATAATTCGGTTAGCAAGATGTCCCATTCCAAACATGTTCCCTTCTCACAGTACAAATCTTTGGTGGGGGAGAATCGTAAAAAGGATAAACATCTTAGTTCAATTCAACACAAGGTTCAGTATCTTGAAAGTCTCATCGTGGTCAAGGAGGAGCGTATTACTAAACTTTCCGAACATCTCGGCACACTATCTGACCGAATACCTTCCCCGCAAACTCCACTGAATGGCGACGATCAATAATGATCACTGATGATCAGTAGCAAAAACCAATTAATCTATACAGTTAGTCAAGTAATTGTTTTTAAAAAAAAGTAAATGCACACATTTAATTTGATTTTTAGCAAAAATATTAAATAACATTCGTGGATTTTTATTTTATATAGACTTCTTATAATTTCAAAGCCAATAAAAAAGCATATGAGCTCCATTTTAAAAACAAATATTTTATTTTCCTTCCGGACAGGCGATGTTTCTGAAATTTCGGGCAAATTCATTTTTAAAAGTGACAGATCTGACTGGATCAAGGTGGATTCATAAGTAGGTGATGTATTCGTTTGACGTGCACTCTTTTTCGGGGCGGAAATGTCATTGTCGTTTGGCTTGTGCAAGGTGGATTTATAAGATGGTGATGTATTCGTTTGACGCAAGGTGGATTTATAAGAAGGTGATGTATTCGTTTGACGTGCAATGGTCGGAATAAGTATTTTGACAAAGGTGTGTGCAATGTAAACTAAAAGAAGTAACAGGTCTCTGTAAATGGCCAAATTTACCCCCTCTAGTGCCCAGGCAAAAAAAGAAATTTGAGCATTCACTAATTTTCAGACATAGAAAATTCGTAGTAAATCTCATCGTAGAGCGGTAAAAGAAAAACTGGCTGATGGAATATTTAGTTATTCATAATGTTTTGTATCAATATACTTTTAATTATAAATCTAATACAATTATATTAATATTTAAAGTTTTAACTAATATTTTTTTTTACCCCGCCTAAAGGAGATCTTGGGCACTAGAGGGTTAAGTAGACAATATTAACTATTAAACTGAAAAATATTTTGTTAATTCTCTCTCCATGCGTTCTTTTTCTATAAACTGAAATGCAAAGACATTGCAAGAGTTAGGCGGAAAAATCGATGTCATCGATGCTTACAATACATCGGTATACAACAAAAAAGTAAACGACCCTTTCTAAATACTAAAAAGTAGAAATTTAAAAATATTATGGAGAAATATGTTAAATATCTGGCCTACCACTACAGCGGTGACGGCATAAAATAAATTCTGGTTCCGTGAGCGATCTTCGGATCCGCATCATCTACCACGGTTGCCACTTAAAAATATCTGATTGAGCCAGAATCAAAACAAAAAATTAGCCAACTTGACGAAAAAAGAGCTAAAAATTTGGTTTTGCAGTTCATGTTATTTATGCATTTAATTAAATAAAAAATATTTCGTTCACAAACACTTAAAGCAATAACACATATTTCCAAAGTATTTCACATTTTTATCTTAACCTAGTGATTATGCTATTAAATAAAAATAAGGGGCCGCGGCTACAGTCGAGTTTGCTCGAGTGTTGGATACCTTGTGCCAGTCTCCATAAAATATAATATTATTTATAAAAGAATTAGTAATATGTAATTAAGCATATAAAACATCACTGCGGACGGCAGTCCGCGCTAGTGACGAATGCAGCACGAAGGATGCCAAGGCGACTAGCATATATACACAGGAAGAATGGAAAATTTGCTATGACCGTCCGATCGGGTCGAGTTATATACCGATCGAAAGGTATCAATTTAACTTACAAATGTGCATATTAAGACTTTTGGAAACTCACCTGGTTCGTGAGATAAACAGGTGTAAGTGGGAGGGGAAAATTTTAAATAATTGGAGCAAATAAGGCCGTTTTATTTTAATTTTTTACTGGTTCAAAAGATAATTAATTTTGAAATTTTTAGTGGCCTTCCGAAAATGAGATGAAAAGTTTAGCTTAAAAGTTTGAATGAGGACTTGTCCCGACCAAAAATCTAAAAACGTTTGTTCTAAGACTTTTTCGAAAAAAAGCTAGTTTAGCGGAAAATCGCTAAAAACCGCTAAAATTAACCCCCATAAAATCCGAACAATATAAGCTACAGATGTGATCTATATATAATTGAAAAGGTATTTCGGGCTCTTAGGCAGACCTTCAAACATTTTTTCTAAAGTGCATAGGTAAAAAGCTACAGGTGAAATAAGGTATTTCGTCCCACATTTCGGCGGTGCCAAAAATTTTTTTAAAATAATTTATATGTAAAACTTAATATTATTTGCCTCCGATGTTTATTTATTTATTTATTATAGAACAAGATTACAAATGAATGTGTAACCTAGTTTGGGTATAGCTCTGGCATTGCCTCCGATATAGTGGTCCGATTTAAACCAAGTTTGGTCAGGATGTATGGGACCATCTCATATGCATATTGCGTCAGCTTGGCTCAGATATTTCAAACAGTAAAATAGTTTGTCATACTAAAAAAGGGGTGCTCAAAGCCAGCATACGAAAGGGTTCGCACCAATAAGCAAACACATCAATACTAGAAGAGAACAAGAGAAGACAAAAACAAAATCACATTGAAATTGAACAGGTTGCCAAGGACCATCCTGTATGCATATTCTGTCAGTTTGGTTGAGATATCTCAACCAACAAAAAAGTTGTTCATACAGAGACTTAATTTTTGACTGATCGTTCCTATGGCAGCTATACGACATAGTGGTCCGATCCAAATTTAAAAACAAACTTGGTCTGCTTCCGGTATCCAGCTATCTACATACCAAATTTGAAGTTTCTAGTTATTATAGTCTCTCTGAGATCGACGCGTTCAAACAGACGGACGGACAGACGGACTGACAGACGGACATGGCTCAATCAACTCGGCTGTTTACGCTGATCAAGAATATATATACTTTATAGGGTCGGAGCTGCTTCCTTTTGTCTGTTACATACATCACACAAGTCTAATATACCCTTTTGACCATTTTCAATGGGCACAGGGTATAATAAATATGTAATTCAACCTAAAAAATATAATTTTTCTTTATATTTTTGACAAAAAAAAAAACATCGATGATATAAATATCTGGGCGGAAGCTTAAATCAACAGTTTTTCCACCCCAAGTTAAATGCGATTATTTCGCACATTTATTTATAAACACAAACAATAAAAGAAAACTGAAAATGCGCAATATCTATTTATTTTGCGTCCAACAACAACAGCTGTTTGCGTGAGGAGCAAAATGCGGTGTGGAGCAAAACTGCTGTTGTCTAGAGGTGGAGAACTATCGATAGTCGGCACAATCGATAGTCAGCGATATTATTTTTCAAACCATCGATAACCATCGATAGGGGCGGTTAGTATTAGTTAGTATTTTTTTTGTTTTCCCCTGTTTCCTTTGAATGGAATAAAACATTAACATCAACAGAGTGAGTGGAAGAGAGTAGTTTTTTCCAAAACGTGGATGTCCAGAAAAATGATTAAATATCGAAGGAACGGCAGATTTCTTGCAGATAACTTCTTCTTGGCAGATAACTATCGATAGTTTTCGATAGTGTGTTATATTTTAAATGTTTATACCAAATTCCAGCAAAAATTTGAAATTAACATTTATTTAGTTATTATAAAAGTAAAAATAAGTACAATTCGTTATTAACAATAATGTTTCTCTATTAGCTAATGTAATAGCCAAAGTTCCACGATCTAAAACTTTTTGTTCAGTCAACTGATCGATCATGCGCTCGGACTCGACTGAAAAAGCGGGCACACATAAATAAATATTAAAACATAAAAATTTGTATTAATTTTAGTTCCGTTACGTTCTTCTTATCCATGTCATGAAAATATATATTTATTAAACACAAAACTTAAATGCCGATGCCAAACTATCGACCACTATCGATAGGGCACGTCTACTATCGATGGCGCTTCGAAAGTGCCATCGATAGTTGTCCACCTCTACCGACACGCACACGCACTTTCTTCAAATTTTACACTATCGATGTTTCGAGTTCGATAGACGATAGCTTACGTTTTTGCATCTCTGTTTTCGGCGCAAATTTAATACCACCAAAAACAAGGTGGCAACCAACGGATAGACTCAATCTGGAAAAAAACATCGATAGAAAATTGGTCCCATGTCATTCTCTAATAAAAATTATTAATTTTAAAAAAATTATTAAAAAATTTGTAAGTGCAAATTGAAAAAAGCAAGAACGTAAAAAGTTTTGTAAATTCATAAAGTTAATTTTAAAATTGGATTGGGAAACGTAAGCCTTTGCGTTGTGAAGAAATTAACAAATTAGTGAAATATTCTAAAAAAAAATTGTAAAAATTTAAAAAAATATAAGAAATCCTCCTGTGAAAGTTTCAAAGCTCTAGCTTCAATATTTATTGTGAAAAAAATAAAATGTAAATATTTAACTCTTTTTCTGAAAAGATTAGATGCGCAACACTTATCGCTAAAAATACAATCTTTTTACAGATTAAAAAATCGTTTCCAAAAAATTGTATGTGTTGAAAACTTTCTAAAACTTTTGGCTTTTTCTTAAATTCGAACCTAGAATTTTGTAACTTTAACAGATATTTTTTTTATCAGGCCTGTTCCGGTTTAATCTTAAAATCTTTCGGCAAGATTTTATGGATTGAATTCACTTGACATTGAGCTAGTGACTTTGAATTCGGAAGGGATAAATCGATGCTTAGTGTAAAATAAAATGAAAAGCAACATATTTATAAAATAGCCCAATGCTTTCGGAATAATGTTCCATCATAAGAGAAATAAAAATAAATTTATTTGATTTTTAAATCATTTTTTATTCATCATATCTCAAAGTCGATAAGACTCAAACCTAAAATGTTTGTCGGATTTTTTCGAAATATTTATTATTTATTAGGTTATTTATTAGGGCTGCCGTTGGATGTGAAAAAAATAGTAAATATTCTGGAGCATAACAATTGACAACTCTGCAACATTTATCAACACTGAAACAAACCCGTTCTTTCAAAAATGCAAAAGTTTTAGCATAAGTAGTAGACTTAACCTTTGAAAAATGTTTCTACTTATGATTAAATAAATATTTCATTAATAAATTACTCATTATAACAGGCGCAAATTTTTTTGACACAGAATTCTGATTTACTCAGAAAATTTTTCAACACTGTTCTGCCGAAAAGTATACAAATTTAAATTTTTTTTTAGAATTCTGATTTACTCAGAAAATTTTTCAACACTGTTCTGCCGAAAAGTATACAAATTAAAATTTTTTTTTAGAATCTCTTATTTAATTGTTTGTTGTGCAAACTCTTCTTTAAAATTAACTTCATTATATAAAAAAATGTCTAATATTTTTCTGAAATTGGCTGTCAGTAATCAGTAATGCAAAATAAATGGTAATAAATTAGTTTATATTTTTGATAGTTTAATGTAAGAAATAAAAGCAATTGACACAAGCAAATAACGTCTAAATTTCTTATAAATAATTACAACAAAACCCCACAAGCACTTTATATAGACATAGACATATACATATGCACTTAAGCATTTCACTATCAATGTCATTACATACATATATTACTATAACTTTCTATGAGTCCATTGTATACGCAATATAACTATGAATGCCCAGTACATTATTTAAATTATTATAGCTAAATAGTTTCTAGTATTTAAGAATAATTTTAAATTAAGCTTATATATAGTTTCTAGTAAGCCATTGATGTACATTATATAAAACGTACATAACACCTATGATTATAAATTTATTTATGTATTATGTATGTTATACTCATTAGATTATCAATATTTAATCAATAAATTTCATTTGCATTTTGTATGTTAGCTGAAGATTATCATTACTTATTTGATTGCTTCAAATCAAAATATTTTACATTAGTGTAATAGTATATATATGTATTCTAATTAAAAATTAAAAATATTTTAATGCAGAAACATAATCTGACGATCTACAACTGCAAAAATATCAAAAAATTATGAAATTTGGCAATATGAAGCGATGCTGTTGAAATATCTTTAAAAAATACTTCAAAATTATTTTAAAAATAATTAACTTTAGTCTATAATGATTCCGCCTGAATTTCCTTAGCATAAGCTTCCCTTTGCATTTTTTCACGTAACCGTGGAATGTCCTCTTCAATTCGAACAATGGAACGTATTTTCTGTAATGTTTCAAGTGAATATTATTATTAATGTCCAAGATTTGTCATAATAATTGTTTTTATATTTTCTATTCGAGACATCACTTTTCTTGTCTAATATGGTAATATTCCAATATATTTTGCTTTAAAATATACTGCATGCTTCCAATGATTGTTTAATTCCTTAAGTGAATTGGGAATTTTGTGTACCAAATCCAGGTAAAAAAAAAATTTTTTTTTTAAATTTAAAATGTAAAAGCAAACAAATATTGGAAATTATTGTTAAGGCCTATGGTTTATCCCAATAACTTATACTTTATTTTCTATCCCATCCAAAACTGGAGCAAAATATAAATATCGAAAAATCATTTTGAAAAATTCGAATAATTAAAAAAACAATGAAAAAAAGATGGATAAAATTATAAAATGCAAAATGAGAAGGAAAACGAAGGAAAACACATATTGAAAAGTTACAGGATATTGAAATAAGAAAAGCATTAAGGCTACAGTTATTTAAAATCAATAATTATTTTTTAATAATATGAGGAAATATTAAAATGTCTATACTGTTTTATGAAAAAGCTAAATCCAATCTCAAATTAATCTCAAAACAATTGAAATGACCCGGTTTCTGAATTTTCCCAAAGTTTTTATACCCTGTGGGGGATATATTAAGTTTGTTAAAAGTATTTAAGAGGGAGAAGGAAGCATTTCCAAACCCCTAAATTATATATTCTTGATCAGCATCTTATCCGTCTGGTCCGTCGGTCCGTAATTTGGAATGCAGACTTCCCTATAATTTCAGACATTACAAGTTTATGTTAAAATTTTGCCACGCCCACTTTGGTGGGCATAATTCATACAATACTGGCATTACCTTTAATACCAACGGATGAAGAATCTTGCCTAGAAACTAATCAACAATTTTCATCACGATTGGACCCTAAGTAAGGAAGATATTAGCAAATTTGTCAAACGCCTTTTAATGGCAATTCTATAAATAGTCAATTGTTTCATTTTTAATTAATTACTTTGCTCTGCGAGAAAGTGGCGGAGTGGAAATGATAAGTGCTCGGCAAGCGAAGCGGAAGATCGGGCTTTAAATATTTAATATTTTTCGTTTACTTAAATTGTCTGTCTAATGCTAGAGATAAGCGCCCGTTCGCGAGGGGTCGTGGGTTCGATACCTGGTTTGGTCAACATATTTTGTTCGTTTATTATTTTTAATTTTAGTACTTTTAAAAATTTATATTATATAAGTAGCTGCCACAGAAATAATAGGTTGATAATATATATATTTATATTTTACTGTCGAGTGCACTCGACTGTTCCACTTGTTTTTTTTTTGTATTCTCAGTCTAAATTCTAATTTTAGTAATAAGTTACATCTTACATCGCATAAGTCTCCGGGCGTTCGTTTCCACAGCCAGACCATATAGGCTGGAATGTAAAGCATCGACGACAGTGCAGTGAACCAGCCAAATGCATGTGCCCACCATGGATAATTGTAGTCCAGATACTTGATCGGCGTCCATTGCACTATATTAAAGAAGAAAACTCCCTAGGGAAAAAGCATAAATGGGAACAATTAAGGAGCAGCCAATCTTAGTTAGTTTAATTTATATAATTTGCTCAAATTTGTAAATCATTTATTTTTATTTTGAGCTTCGAACAGGGACTGAAAATAAGAGTTTTTATTTATTTATGTAGAGCTACCGTATAATGTAAAATTACAAGCTAGCTTAGAGAAAATAAGAGTTATGAATGCTAATTTCAACTTAAAAAATCAATGTGAAGGAAATATGCTACATTAAATTTGTAAACACCAAAATTCCTATTCCAAAATTCTAATTCCTATTTTCAATTTATACGATATAAATCAAATTTAATTCTTATTTAAAAAGTCAAAAATAATCGTTAAAATTCATTTTTTTAATAAAAGTTGTAAAATAACTCTTATTTTTGATTTTAAAATAAAAGTTACAAATAAGAGTTATTCTGTAACTTTTATTTTAAAAATCAAAAATAGAAGTAAAGTTGAATATCTTTTGCACCAAGTGGTGTTTTACCAAAATTTAAAATTATTCTTCATTTATGACTCGAGACCTTTCACATGTTCTCCAAGGACGTATATTGAGGATCCAACTTTTTCTATTATATTTTATTTTGTCTTGTATATTCTGATGCGACAATATATGTATCAATTTATTATTGGCAATAAAATACCATAAATCATAAATATCATAAATTAAAGTATCACTTTAACTTTTATTTTTTGATTTTTTTTATATAAGTTACGAAATAACTGTTATTTTTAACTTTTATTTTAAAAATCCAAAATAACTTTTGTTTTTGATTGTTGTTGAAAAAATCAGAAATAAGAGTTATTTTACAACTTTTCTTTAAAAATTTAATTTTAACGATTATTTTTGCCTTATTAAATAAAAATTAAGAAAATTTGTTATTTCGTAACTTTAAAATAAAAATATCAAAATAATTTTTAATTTGCAATTTTTATTTTAAAACTTGTAAAAGTAGCGGGTTCTGACTTTGAATGTTTGCCACACTTATTCGTTTATCTCTCCGAAATCTCAGAGACTCTATGACCTGTAGCCAGCAAAAGATATGGGCTATTCCTGGGTTGCGGACGTTACATTTGTACGCAAATTTTGATGTTCAAACGGTGAATTTTAATGTAATTTTCTGGGAAATGCATTTCATTAAGAATGCTATAAAACCTATTTTAAGATAAAAGCCTAACAGTTTTTGGAAAAAAATTAGGCTTGCTAAAAGATTGGTTGCGGACGTTACAAAAAATGGAAGTTGATTTGAGGTTAACGTGCATTTGCGCGTATATTAGCGAATTTAGCATTATAAACAAAAAATATCCAAATACAACAAATTAACTGGAATATATGACCATATAAATCCAGCATCAAAAATACAGATAAGTAGTCTCGTTAATTAAAAATCTTAGTTTTTGTCAGTTGCGGACGTTACGTTACGGACGTTACACTTTTTACACTCATACTTTCGTTCAAATTATTAATATATATTAAATATCTATTCGATTCAGTTTTTATCGTACATAAAAGAAAATGAATCAAAGTTTATGATGTGCTAAGCGCTAAACACTCAGACGACTGTTTTACCAACTTTTTTGGCCATTGAAAATACCCTTTTTTTACAAGAAATATTAAGAGGCAAAAAGAGGAATTAATTGATAAGGCTCGGCCATGAAAAACCAAACCACCGTAAAACCCTTTTTATTTTGTAATTTTAAGCCCAAAAATTTATTCTATCAAAACAAAAAACAACTATTATTAAAAAACATGCAGTTTTTTCACAAAATTAAGTTTTCGCCCTTGGTTTAAAAATTTCCGGAATAGCCCATATGTAGATAAAACGAATAACAATAATTCAATAGATAATTCTAACTATTTCGCATTTTTCAAATTCTTTCTTTCTGCACTTACCAAACATATGGCGGGTGTTGTAACACACCAGCAGAATTTCCACCACACCGTGGGATAATATCCAATCATGTCTTTAATCCCATCGTAGAATCGGTCAACGCCATAGCACCAGGATATTGAAACACACTCAAAGAATATAAGCCATAGCAGACAGAAGCCACTAACTGCGTATGAATCCAATATTTGGAAAATATACATGCCGCCCTAAAAGAAAAGGTTAAAGCCAAGTTTAAATCGAAGTTAATCAGGGTTAAATTAAGTTTCAAATATAAGTTTCAGATTCACATTCACAGAATTATTTGGTAAAGATTAGCTGAATATTAACATTAATAAAATAAGACGTACTTGTGTTATGCAAGTTAATCCAACTAAGTAACTTAAGAAACAAACGATAGCTATGAAAATCTCCTTGCGTTTCCTCAACAGTTGTGGCCACTCGTCTATAATGGCAGTAATAAAGCCCTCCATAGTGCAAAACTGTGAGTCCAAGCCAATTAGAAGAAGCATGAAAAAGAAAAGACAGGACCATATCTGCGATCCAGGAAGTTGCAAAACCGCTGACGGATATACCAGGAATGCTAATCCAGGCCCTAAAATAATATAGATAGATATTAGAGGTCTGCATGAATTCACCCAAAATTTGAGTTTAAATGAATTAATTCAAACGATGTCGAATTGAGTGAGTGAGAGGCACACTTTGAATTTAATTCGTTTGTGTGTGAGTGGCATTGAGTTCTAAAATGCCAGTTCCTTATCGAAATGAGTGCGAATGAAAGAACGAACTATGTGAAAATAATGAATTTAAAATGGCAGAATTTAATAGAATAATTCGTAATTTTAAGTGTCAAATGACTCAATTTTTTTCATTTTATCGCAATTTTCCGCAAGTTAATATTGTCTGGGTTGGTGGAATAAACAGAAAAGTATTTTTCCCTCATTGAACAAAACAAGCTGCATATAAATATTTTGTGTCAATAGTGAAGAAGCGTTGTTTTATTGCCACCAACACGGACAATGCCAATAAAATTATGTTTTCGGATTCAAACTTAGATTAAAAACTCTTATAAATAATAAGAATTAAATTTAGATTTTTTAGAAATAGTTTTTATATTAAGCTTTATTCATTACGCACATGAAAACAACAACAAAAAATACGCATGCAAATAAGATGTATTGAGTATATGACTATAGTTTGGATTTTGAATTGAACGCATCATAAACAAATGCATTCAATAATAAGTATAATAGTAATTCAAAACAATAAATTTAAAATATTTTTTATCGCATACTTTGTTGTTTTTTTTTCGCAAAACTTTAAAACCCACTTGTTGTACATCGAGCTTATAGAGTTCTTCGTGCCAAATTTGGTTCTTATAGTTTCTGATATCTTGTCGCTCACACGGACGGACGGACATGGTTTTATCGACTCGGCTGTTGAAGCTCATCAAGAATATATTTACTTTATAGAATATCCCTGTGACATACATTTCAATATACTCTTTTTGGGGTGTTCATAAAAAATAAATAAATGTTGTTGTAAGAAAAGAAAATAATAGGGCCCGTTCCGAAATAATTGTTGTTTTCAAAACGTGTGCTGCAGAGTCGTCGGATTTGAAAATAAATGTCATTTAAAGCATTAAAATAAATACCTTAAATTATAAACTGAAAATTATAATCATTTTGAACACTTTTAGAATCGATTAACATCACTTCTTCACGTTTAAACAGTTGAAGTATTTTTAAAAGAATTTTTTTAAAAGCATCTATAAAATAATTTATAATAAAACGAAACCAAGCTGTTCTGAATTCCACTTTAATTTTTGTTATCGAGACCAACTCTCGAAATCGAAAGCTTGTAGAGTTGCTTCAATTGAATAACAAAATTCGAACAACTAAGTTTTTGTCTAACTTAAATTCTATTTGCTATATTCAACCTAAAATACCTAAAATTAATTTTCAAAACGTTTTCGAAACGGAATTGGGAACTGCAAATAGTATTACGTTCGTTTTTACTTTTTGTAAACGTACGAAACGTCCTGAATATGGGAATCGATCAATAAAATAAAAAGATTTATACGAACCAGACGCTGCTACATCTGCCACTGGTCTTTGCTGTTCATGAGCCATGAATCCAATCACGGAAAATATAACGAATCCGGCAAACATGCTTGTGCTTGAGTTGACAGTGCACACAATTAGCGCATCCCTAGATAAGATCGAATTGAAATGATCGAAGTTTATATTACAGGGACGGTATTATAAAAATTACATAGTAATAATTATTTAAAGCTTTTTAAGGATTTACTTCAATGATAATGATTAATCTTGAGCGAAAGAATAAAACTCACAAATAATCACTATTAGTGATTTCTATTTTTTTTTTCGCTCAAAATAAAACTCACTCTTCAAAAAGTTTACGTAATCATTTTAAAGATTTGGTTTTGCGTTTTATGAGTCCTCTGGGTTTCTTTTAAAGTGATATGCAAAAATACTGTTTGAAAATCTGACACAAAAGCCATGAATTTAAAGTGAGTTTTATTTTGAGCGAAAAAAAATTAAAAATCAGAAATAATGATTTTATGTAAGTTTAATTTTTTCGCTGAAATTTAATCATTATCATTATTTTTTTATGTATGTATTCTAATCACTGACTTGTTATGTAAAAAAAATTCGATAATCATTATTTGCGGTTTCTTTTACATTAATAATTTCTCATTGCTTACTTGTATACATTGTTCGTAAACTTATTATAGCTGCCGAGGGCCACCAAAGTTCCAAGACCCAGTCCATACGAAAAGAAAATTTGCGTCACCGCATCGATCCAAACCTGTGAATTGCAAAGATTTTGAAGCTTTCTTAGACCTACAATTATTATTGTGAACATACCTCGGAGCTTGAAAGTTTCGAAAAATTGGGAATAATATAGAACTTGATGCCTTCGAGGGCACCGGGTAACGTAATACCCCGAATTAACAAGACCGTCAGCAAAACATAGGGGAAAAGTGCAGTGAAATACACAACCTTTCCAGTCCATTTCACTCCCTTCCAAATGCAAAAGTAGCACAGGATCCAAACAAGTAGCAGAGTACCCGCCAGCTCCCAGCGAATGCTGCCAATTTCTTCAATGCCAGAGGATATTTGTAGGGCCCGACGCCTTACAAAGACAAATTCAACAAACAAAATTAAAATTCAACAAATTCAAGTGAAAAATGCTAATGTCGAGCTCCCGACTATAGGATATCCGTTACTCATTTAAATAAATTTATAATATTATTTATAATAATATTTTTTATTGCATGCTTTTAGTCACTACTATTTGTCCGATCTTGTTACAATTTAGTAGGATGATAATGATAGTAGTTAACGGTAATTAAAAAATTGCTAATATCTTGAAAACTGTGCGCGTAGGGGCTTTCGCTATTAACGGCGGCGGAAATTTGATTGCTCTAGCTCTTATAGTGTCTGAGTTCTGGGCCCTTACACGGACGGACAGACGGACATGGTAATATCGACTCGGCTGTTGAGGCTGATCAAGAATATATATATATTATACATACAATATATACATTTTACTTATTTTTTAAGTAACGGGTATAAAAATAAATTTATATCGGGGACTAAAGCCGTAACCATAACTGTAACAGTTAACCGGTATTAACCGATTGAAATTGGAAACCTTAACAGAAACCGTAACCGAATAAAAATTTTTGGAATATACCTAAACAGAATAATATAAATTATTCATCCCGAAATAGCTGATTAGTAACCGGTTCATGCATAACGGTTAATTTCGAATAGATAAAGCACAGAATTGAACTATGTTGTAAAGGTATAATCAGGGTTTTTTTAAATTTAAAATTTTATTTTTATTTCAGCCCCAATTTAATTTATATATTTATCTCAATGTAAAGATCTTAACTTTCAAAAATCATTTCATTTCAAATTTACATATCTCTAAAATTTGTAATATTTTTTTATGAACTGAAATTATACCGATATTTCGTAACCGAAACATTAGAAAACCCGGTAAGCGTTTCGTAAACACGTTGCATATCCGATAACCGAAAACTTAAATGCGATCATAACCGAAACCGTAACTTAAACCGATATTCGTTTCGGGTGTTTGATACACTGTTAGATAGTTAGACAGTTATCAATCTTGTTAGTGATTTTTATTATTATTGTTTCTAGATCAACATACTGCCAAAATTCTTTGACTGGATCTGTCAGCTCTGTAGATGAGATATTCGCTGCGGCCACTGAGCAAACTTTGTTCGCAGTTCCATTGACGATTTGATCCCAGCAATGGAGATTCTTTCGCTCATACTGATTGACACAATTCACGGTATTCCACCAGTTGTTGCAGGTACGCCAGGGTACATCTAAAATACACAAGTATCGGGTTATAGAGGTGAGGTTTAATGGTCCTAATGCTTAAGATCAGCGGTGGGAACGAAATCTGAATTCGACAACAACATCAACAGCGAGTTTTTTGTGCGATTTCATGGCGCCGAATAGGAAGAAAAATAGTTGAGAGCAGTCGCTGCTCCCGGAGCCACTGCGTGCCCACCGCTGCTCTAGATCCTACCAGCTCGCATTGACATGAAGAAGTAGAAAACGGCCCAGGCCAATATGACAATATAGTAGACATTCATCCAGCAGGACATGACGGCAGCAGCATATCCGATCCCTGAAACGATAGTTTTAGCATTTTACTATGCTATTAATTTTTGTGCTTATTTTCACAGTTCCGCAATCTCATTTACCTTTGAAAATTGGCGCAATTTTGAACACACCCAATCCGCCGATTGTTAACATTTGGCCAAGCGCCAGTTCCATAAAGAACATCGGAATACCAGCTAAGAATAATGTCAATATGTATGGGAGTATAAAGGCGCCACCCCCATTCTTGTAACACAAATAGGGAAAACGCCAGACGTTTCCCAAGCCAATTGCCAATCCGACTACAGACAATATGAAGTCCAATTTCGAGCTCCAACTTCCGCGGTCTGGCAGCTGTATTGTGGTTAACTTCGAATAAAG
This sequence comes from Drosophila quinaria, assembly GCA_035047525.1. Classification (NCBI taxonomy): domain Eukaryota; kingdom Metazoa; phylum Arthropoda; class Insecta; order Diptera; family Drosophilidae; genus Drosophila; species Drosophila quinaria. Next base: position 318,066 of record JAWNPO010000488.1, on the reverse strand, counting down.
AGAATTGAAAAAGTTACAAGAAAGTGAAAGTGAAGTTTCTCATATTATATTGGCTTCCTTTTTTTTAGAATGGAACAATAGAAATAAAAATTAACACATATTTTTATGTATGATTGGTGCCCAAAACAACCAAATTCGAACAGTATCCATTGAGTTCAACTATTTTGAAAGTTTTATGTTCATTTAATGTTCTTTAGATGGGGTTTTAACAGGAAATAAAGCCCTAACCGAAGCCGTAACCTTTAACCGTTAAAAACCGATTGAATTTTTAAACCGTAACTGAAAAAAATATTTTCATTTGACGGAAACCTTAAAACCGAAACTCTGTAAACCGAAATAACCGTTTATTAACCGTTTCATTTATGAGGGTTAATTTCGGCTTTTCATACATAAAAAAAAATTATTTTTCATTTTCCTATGTTTCATTTTAGAATTTTTATTTATTAAAAAGTTTGATTTTATTTTTATTTTTAGTGACCTTTCTAATTTCTAGAAGTAAGTTTTAGTTAACTTGAAGTCTAGTATGTCTATAAGACAACCAACAAACAACAACACACAAAACACTTGCAGAATGCAAGGAGCATGAACCGAAACCATACCGGTATTTCCAAACCGAAACATACAAAAACCGGTTCACCGTTACGAAACCCTTATACAAAGATTTTGCGTAACCGATAACCGAAAACCTAAATGCGAAAATAACCGAAACCGTAACTGAAACCGATATTCGTTTCGGTTTTAATCCCTGGTTTTTAATAATACCATATATTCAACAGAAATTGGCTTGAACAATTTCTCAACAGTTGTATTATTTAAAGCAGCGGTGGGCACTCAATGGCTCCAGGAGCCAGCGGCTGCTAACCAATTCAGATTTCGTGCCCACCGCTGATTTAAAGGCAGGCAAATACGAATGGCTTAATTGCATTGCATTAGAAGATTTAGCTTGTACTATAGTTAGTATTTGTATTAGATGAGTACTTACTTGGTGGTTAGTAGACGTGACTGCTGTGTCCGTTGTCGATTCTCCTGTAGTGGTTAAGTCTTTGGGACACAATAGTTTGCCCATCTCGATTTGGCAATGTTTCTGGTGATCTCCTCCTCCGTCGCCATCTTTCCCACAATTAATGGACATTGTGACAAGTGTGACGACCCTTATTAAATATAGTCTTCGGATCTGTTATTGATTAATGATCTTTTTTATGTGTTATCGCCGATCTGTGCATATATACGTATATAATGATTACCACAAAGGATTATCAATACAAATTTGAAATAAACCTCTGCGTTATAATATTTAACTTAAGTTAAGCTTTCAAAGTCGGACAGAACTTTCACAACTTTCATCAAGTTGCAAATTTGGAAAGCCAAAAAAGTGGATATTCCGCAACGTGCCAAAAAAATATCGATTGCCAACTTGTAAAGAGTTTTTCAAATCAATGTTTTGATGACGATCGGACAATAAAAATAAATTTTCTCCTGTATAGAATTGGGATTTCCATATTCGTGGAGAACTTTTGAAATTTGCCGATATTTAGTACATTTTGGAAAAAGAAACTTTTGACGCACCCACGACACCCAAACAGATCACTTGCTGACATCCAACTGAATGCTGTTCCCGATCCCGATCTCGATCTCGGCATCTGCCCATAGAGACATCCGCAGATAAATAATGAACAAAACACCAGTTTATACATCAATCAAATCAGAGCAGAGATGAGAGCAATTTAAACGAAGCTAAGCCAAACAACGCTGAGTGACATTTTTACATACAATTTAGTTTAATAATGATTTACTGAGAGGGTTGCACATCCACAGACCACAAACAGCGTGCATATAGTAAATCCCAAGTCCAATTCCGATTCACGATCCACGATCCGATTATAGGCCACCCTACACTCGCTTACGCTTTACTTCGCATTTTAGGTGTACGTTGCCATACGAGGGTTGCTCAAAACGTATCTATGTATACGTTCATAATCCAAAAAACACTTAAGATCAGGGACTGCATATAAGACTTATGAATGCTTATTTTAACTACAACAAGTGGAAAAGGCTATAGTCGAGCGCCCGACTCTAGGATACCCGTTACTTATTTTAATGAATTTTTAAATTTTTTTTTAATTGCATGCTTTTTGGCACTTATATTTTTTAAAAACTTTAATTAGCCATTACCACCTTTCTATTTGTCCGCTCTTGTTACGATTTAATAGGATGATAGGTAATAACAGTAGTTAACGATAATTAGTAAACAACTTTTAATATCTTGAAAACTGTGCCTGTGGTGGTTTTTTGCGATTTACCCGTTGCGTGGGGTCTATAGAAGCCTGTGTGCCAAACTTGGTTGCTCTAGCTCTTATAGTCTCTGAGATCTAGGCGCTCACACAGACGGTCAGACGGACAGTCGAACAGACGGACATGGCTATATCGACTCGGCTGTTGATGCTGATCAAGAATATATATACTTTATAGGGTCGGAGATGCTTCCTTCTCCCGATTACATACATTGCTACGAATACAATATCCCCTTTTACTTATTTTTATAAGTAACGGGTATAAAAATCAATGTGAAGGAAATATGCTACAGTAAAATGGTAAACATCAAAATTTCTATTTCAGTAGGAACTATCGATATCAGCCATAAACTTATATTTTCAATTTATATGATATTAGTCATATTTAATTCTTATTTTTAATTCTTATTTAAAAAGTCAAAAATAATTGTTAAAATTCATTTGTTTAGCAAAATTTGTAAAATAACTCTTATTTCTGATTTTTTCAATCAGAAAATAGATTTTTTTAATCAGAAATAAGAGTTATTTTACAACTTTTATTTAAAAATTGAACTTTTACGATTATTTTTGACTTTTTAAATAAAAATTAGGAATAATTGTTATTTCGTAACTTTAAAATAAAAATTTAAAAATAATTTTTAATATGCAATTTTTATTTTAAAACTTATGAAAGTTGCGACAAGCGACTAGGGGCTGGTAAACAAAATTCGGCATAAACAGTAAGAGCTAGAGGGCTGCAATTTTCCCAGAAGTTTCCTTCTAGTAGAGAGCTGGGTTTTTATTAATATTTATACCCGGTACTTAAAAAATAACTAAAGGGGGATATTGTATTCGTTGCAATGGATGTAACAGGGAGAAGGAAGCATCTCCGATTCTATAAAGTATATATATTCTTGATCAGCATCAGCAGCCGAGTCGATATAGCCATGTCCGTCTGTCTGAGGGCCTAGATCTCAGAAACTATAAGAGATAGAGCACACAGACTTCTATAAATCCCATGCAGGTCAAGTCTGCTTTAAATTTTTACCACGCCCATTCCCGTCTCCGCAAAAAGTCACCACATGCTCCGTTTTTAGAATATTACGTTTTTGTTGGTAAATAACGTCATCTATTTATTAAAGCTATCATCCTACTTAAGCACAAAAGATAGGACAAATAGAAAGGTGGTAATGGTTGATTTAAGTTTTAGGCAATGTAAAGGTAACGGGTAACCTTAAGTCGAGAGCTCGACTATAGCCTTTCCCGCTTGTTTTTTATTTAATAATGATATATACATATGTTGGGTAATAACTCTCTACTGAACTTTGTGCCATATTTTACAGTATTTGCTTCATTGCATTATTTTGGTGAGCGTAAACGATTCCGAAAGCTCAGTTACTGATTTGGGAATAATGCTAGATCATGGGCCTAAATTTCATAAACATATCGTTAAGCATTTGATCTTCGAAACTTGGGCTGGAACTCTGAAATTCAGTTGCCATCATATTGTAATAGACTTCTCTTACCTTCAAGGATAGCTCTTAAATTTAATCCTTTGTATCCTCCAGGGATTAAACCCGAAACGAGTATCGTTATCGGTAGCGCAAAAATAAACTCAAAAAACCATTACTTTCTTAATGTTTCATTCACAAATTTTTTCACATATTCCTCAGTTTGATGTAGTTTAGTTACATTTTAACAATTTTAATATTTCAATTAAGAAAATAAAAATCAAAATTAAAAATTAAAAAGAAAATCAAAAATAAAGTACAAAACTAGTAACAAAGTATCAGAGATCGCAAACAAGACTTATGAGTCGGAAAATCGAAATTTTTCTTTAAAATTATTTTTAACTTGTTTTTTTAAATTTGTATAATAAAAATTTAAAATAAAACATGCTTATAAATTTTTTTTTTTTTTAACAACAATAACAAAGTTTCCATTTATTTGACAAGTGTGAAATCCGAACGTTTAAATTAGTAACATAACCAACAAAATTAAAGTATTAAAAGCAAAACCTAACCTGTTCTAACCTGTAAATTTAAAAATTAAACCATACCTCTTATTTGCAATTTTTTAAATAACAATTAAAAATAGAACTTTACATAATTAAAACAAAAAAATTATCAGACCCTAATTTCTTTAAGTTCTTTTTAAGTTCTGTTTAGCTTGAAGAATCAGAGAAAATTTAAAAGTTGAAGAAAGAGTAAGACTAATCTGAAGTGTATGAATTTGTTAAACTAATTAAATTTAAGAAAAGCTTGTAAGCCCTACAAGATAAGAAACTAATAAAAAAGTACAGAATTTAACATGAATATATTTGTAGTTTTTTTAAAAATCTAAAAAAGAGAAGTCTCTAATTAACTAAGTCTCCCTAACTCGAGGATAATGGTGATTAGAGTTAGGGAAGTTCGACTGTATTTAGATTTTTATTATAAAATGCAGATTATTTTTGCATCTTGATTTTATTTCTTTTTTTCTCTTTTTTATACATATATGAATAACTGAAATTAAGCCTTATAAATGAGACGGTTACCAAACGGTTATTTCGATTTACAGAGTTTCGGTTTTAAGGTTTCGGTCAAAGGAAACTTTTTTTTTTGCGGTTACGGTTCCAGTTAGGGTTTTAAATGTCAATCGGTTTTTACCTGCTAATTGTTTGGTAATAAATAAATAAGCACAGAAATCTGTTCGTTTGTATGTAATAAGCATACATTAAAATCGGAATTGACATTTGTAGCAAACTTTTCGAACACACCTCCATTTCGCACTTGCGGAGGATGTATGTTTTGGAACGTAATTAGATAAATACATAAATGAATGAGTGCTGACTGCCATATACTCTTAATTTATGTACATATGCACATTTATGTGAAGCCTAGTTTATTTTTATGCGGGCTTTAAATTACATATATGCCATGTGACCATTTGATATTTATGTAAATACATATGTATAGTATGTAAGAATAAATCAAACTATCTGGTTGACTTGGACCCACACACACCCAGACTCTATCTATATTTTTTTGAAATCTATTACAAAATCAGATGTATACATAATATGTACATTAGGGTGTCCCTTATATTTTCGAAGTCAATATTTTTATACGCATACGAGCTAGTTCTGTTCATTTGGTCCTAAAGCATTGGAAAATAAATTTTTACCTCAATTGGAACGGAAACTTTAAAAATTATATGAGACAAAACAATCAACATTTTTAAAAAAAAATTTTTTTTTGTTTGTTTTGTTTATTTGGTCTTAAAGTACTCGAAAATAAATTGTCACCTTAATCGGAGTGCGATAACCCATTCAAACTTGCATCAAAACATAAAAAAAACAGTGTTTTAACCAGGGATTAAAACCCTAACCGAAACCGTAACATTTAACCGGTAAAAACCGATAGAAATTTAAAACCGTAATTGAAACCGTAACCGAAACGCTGTAAATCGAAATAAACGCTTAGTAACCGTTTCATTTATAAGGGTTAATTTCGGTTTTTCATACATTTTTTTAATTTTTAATTTTAGTTTTCTTATGTTCCATTTTGAATTTTTATTTGTGATATTCTTTAATTGTTAAATGAAATACTCAAATTGTTTAAATGTAACTAAACTACATCAAACTGAAGAATATATAAATTAAATGTGTAAATAAAACATAAGAAAGTATTGCCTTTTTAATTATTATTATTATATTATAAATTTAACTATATTTTTTTTTTTTAATTTTTTTTTGAGAACCAAAACCATACCGGTATTTCAAAACCGAAACATAAAAAAACTGGTTCACCGTTACGAAACCTTTTTTCAAAATTTTGAATAGTACAAACTTAAAAAATATCAACAAGACTCCAACGGCCCCATTTGCTCAAATAATTTAAATTTTTCCCCTTCCACTAACACCTGTTTCTCTCACGAACCAGGTGAGTTTCCAAAAGTTTTAGTATGCAAATTTGTAAGTTTAATTGATACCTTTCGATCGATATATAAATCGAAATTTTCCATTCTTCCTGTGTGTATATGCTAATCGCCTTTCGGACCCTTCGTGCTGCTTTCGTCACTAGCGCGGACTGCCGTCCACAGTGAAAACATTGTTTGTCTAGAGTTTTTGTCCTTTTAAATTCTGTCCGTTTTCTGTCTTTATTTTGGGATTAACCGGCCTTTTATTGTGTAAAGGCGATGGCAACACTGGTCGCACCACTCATGTGTATATATGTATATAATTGTGGGTGAATGAAAGTTTCTCTTATGAGCATGAATTAAAAACAGTTAATGAGCTTGGGTATTTTTGCTTACATTCCAATAGAATAACAGTGGCGGATACTAAATATTAAGCTAAAAAAAGGCAAGGATTAAATACACATTATAGATAGTATTGGTTTAGATATTTGAATATATACATTTGTAGACTGTCTGTTGACTGCGCAAACGAAAGAGAAACGATTGCGCAGAATCAAGAGAGCACTGAGGAAGAGAGAGCGAGAAACACATACAGTGCAGAAACAGGATGGGTATTATATTAGACTTCTACTGTTTGCACTTTAAACAACACCAAACAAATTCTAAGTTTAATAATAGTTCAAGTTAAAAGTAAGTATTAAAATCATAAATTCCATTCGTTTGCTATATAACGTGTTTGAAATCGTGTCAAGTGTATAAAAAAAATTACATATTTCCTCTGTTATTATACATACATATGGGACATATGGGATTGCAATTGGCAATAAGTAAAAAAAAAAGGAAATATATGTGAAGATAATATCCCAAAGTTGCTGTTACTTAAACCTGCTCCTTCAAATCAAATTGTGAATTGGACATTATCAACATCATTAGGTGCCATAATAATAATAATAATTGCTATGTATGCATAAATTATTATACCTACATATGCAAACACAAATCTGTTTATGTATGTACATTAGAGAGGGTATGGACCAAAAAAAAAAACGCACCTTGCGGTATGGTTGCCAAAGAAACCATAGGTCTAAAATCATTTTCGAGCTTCCGATTTTTATTGAGAAACTTTAACTATGTTTTGGTCATTTTAATCACCTAAGTGACTGCATAAAAAATATTTGGTTTCACTTAACATTTTTTAAAAAAAAATATAAATTTTTAAAATTCAAAAAATATAATATAAAATTAAAATTTGATTTTTAAAATTTTTTTTAAATTAGAAAAAAAAATTTTAATAAATAAAATTACACAAACTGTCATTAATTTGCATTTGACCGTTAATTTACGCCCCTTTTAGTGCCACTCCCACTCTAATTTTTCTTTACAAAAATGCTTTGAAGTATTGAGAACATATAGTTGAAGTTTCAACCCGATATCTAACATAGTTCATAAGATACAGATATTTGCCACCAACATTGACAAAACGAACTGCGCGCTGGTACAAAATACGTCCAAAATACAAACAAATTCATCTTCAAAATGCAAACAAATTTTTTACCATTTTATGTGTATTTTGTACGTATTTGAGAGTCGCTAGCTTCTGAACTGCTAAGCCGATCTCAAAGCTATATGAGAGAAAGTTATAAAGAGATTAGTTACCTTTAATTTGATTGCTTTTTGAACAACCGATGTAGATCTCGTGGTATACTCTAAAATGTGAAAGCAACTTCGAAAATTTGGAAAAACATGAATATTTCGAAAACGATTCCATAAAAAAAATTGTAAGTGCGATTTTCGTGTTTAATGGGCCAAAATCCATAAGAAAAGTGCACTCAGACATGAGAAGCAAAATGGCTGTAAACTAGTGTTACAGTCCCTGATATTAACTATAACATAAAAATGATTACAAAAAAAAATTAAGTTGTATTTTGAGTACTCTGAAAATATTTGCTTCATTAATTTTATTCGTTTCTCGTTCACTCGATGCCAATCATATGAGTACTCAAATTAATGTCAAAAATGAGTATTCAATCGATAAGAACCGAACCTTCGAATTTATTCCACTCAGTGAACTGAATTAAACTCACGAGAACTCAAAGACGCTCAAGATTTTGATGCTGCCATGATTTTACAACTCCTTCATGTATGAAAATATAAGTTAGAAGGGATTAAAAGCGAAACGAATATCGGTTTTAGTTATCGGTTACGCAAAATCTTTGAATAAAGGCTTCGTAACGGTGAACCGGTTTTCGTATGTTTCTGTTTTAAAATACCGCTATGGTTTCGTTTCTCAAAAAAATTTTTTGTTTGCAAAAATATAATAATATTTAAAAGGACATTGATTTCTAATTCCTTTTTTCGGTTTACAGAGTTTTGGCTTAAAGGTTTCGGTCAAATAAAATTTTTTTTTTCTTTTACGGTTTCATTTACGGCTTTAAATTTCAATCGGGTTTTACCAGTTAAAGGTTTCTGTAAGGGATTTAATCCCTGGTTAAAAGTAACAATTCAGTACGAGCACAGCCCAAAATAATCGCCATGAATATTGAAATGAATTTAGAAATCGGGAAAATATATGCTTTAAGTTTTAAGAATATATATTAATATTAAATAAAACAAAATAAATATTCTACAACTTTTGTATTTTGTTGCAGTTGAAAGGAATTGGAATTCGTTGGTACGATGATATATCCACGACTATTTCACAGGCATATAGCGATAACGGCTCTCTACTTACTATTAACATTGGGAGTCCTTGGTCTCATAATTATACTATGCACGTTCAATGATACTGAGCACACGTATCTGTTCAAGTCGGGCTCAAGCATTAGTGATGAAAAGCAACTGCCGAATTCGGCAAACTTCAAATATATGGCCAATATAGAGCTGGAACAGGAAAATCGATTGAATTATGAGAAAACAATCGTTGTGACCACTCCGAGGCACAGCATAAGCCATTTGAAACCACAAAACAATTTGAAACAGGATTCAAATGATGAAGGAGGACAGCAACATATTTATATTGATGAATTGTACACGGAAACTGCGAAGCCCAGGAGAGTGTATGATAATTATATTAATTATAGAAAAATGAAGATCACAGACGGTACGAAAAGAATTAAGAATTATAATGGCAGTGAGTCAGTGAGAAAAGAAAAGATTAAGAAATTTCGAAAATTACTTATTGATGACGACACTGATAGTGAAAATGATAATGATGATGAAAATGTAAATGACTCTAAAACATTTTATCATGAAATAAATGCAATTAATAATGATAATGAAATTGCTGCTAGCGGAAGTGGCGATGGGTCACAATTAATGGATCTATTCACTATGAATTCGAATGAAAATAAAAATAATAAAAATATTCATTTTGACTTTGAAACACAAAAATTTATAAAACGCATCGGCATACGACTTTCACAGCTTTCAAAAAGGAATACATCTGATCACTCATATCCATACAACAAAAAATCTCAAATAAAATCCGAACCAAAAAGTTCAAAAAAACTTTTTCGACCAGGCCATATTGAATCGAAAATAAACTACTATAGATCGCTGGAATTAACAACGCCCTCACCCAAACCATCTCTAAAATTTAAAAACAATTCGAAATGGAGTGAGGAATCCGGAGCATTTCCATTCTGGACGGCAACTCAAATCAAAACAAGACGCATCATTGGCAACGAGAGAAAAAGCGCCGAGCGATCGCGACAATTATTACTCTGTGAGAAGGGCAAGTCCGGTGGAGGCGGAGGCGGAGGGGAACTTTGTCGAATGTTGTTTAAGGAAACATGAGCTAAGCTAGATTAATAAAGTTGCAAATACTATTAACGTAAAATATATCAAGAGACAATTCAAAAGAACTTAAGTAGTTATCGTATCTTGTATGTTTCAACTTTGGCGGGCCGAAGTGAGTTGGTGTATTATACTATACTATAATATATAGAAAATAAAACAATAAATGGAAATGGAAACACGTAATTTAATAGAATTTACATTTACACCAGCGGTGGGACGAAATTTGTATTCGTTAGCAGCCGCTGGCTCCCGGAGCCATTGCGTGCCCACCGCTGCTAAACACTATGGTCCCGATGACGATTATTTTGGAAAAAAGTTAATTTTTAAAGTTGTTCAATTTAATGATCTTTTGATGCTAATACTTTGGAAATACATCAGACAAAAATACTAAATAGTACGAATTTTAACGTTGCCCAACACTGTTCAATTGAAGTGCTTTTCAACATGAATCCAAAAGACAATTAACCAAGGGCGTCCGCAACTTTTCAATGAGGGGGGCCCAAATTAGGTTTTTCAAGTTTAAATAACAACTCTGGGTGGATTTTATAAGCTAAACAGTGTAAAATTATAAATGTAGGGGGGGCAACGAAATCTTTTGCGGGTTTCAAGAAATTTGACTTTATTGCGCATAAACTATCTGTGAAAAGTATCGATTAAAATAAAATTCGGCAAAACAAAATTAGGTAGGATGATAGCTTACAATAGTAGTTAACGAATAAAAAAACCTCTTTACGAGGTAAAAGCCTAGTGACGCAAACATTTTCATGTCCCAAAATTTCTGATATCCAATTTTGTGTCGAATAATATTAAGTTTTACATATAATACTGGGCACATTGCGCTCAATTTTTCATACCTAATAAATAGTACTTTTTTGCGCAGTGCCGAGTGACAACAATTTTATTTTTAAAAAATTTATATGTAAAACTATTAGTACTCTCAAACTCAGGCTGCTATGACACTTTGTTGCTGCTGTCTAATTCCAATTCAAAATAAAACGCATATACTCAGTTAATAATAGCCCATCGATAAAATTTTTTGTGTCATTTATCAAAATACGCATAATTATAAACACTACAACATATTAAAATAAAAAAAAATCGTAAGCGGCGTTTTCTCAAAAACCCCCAAAATGTGGGGAAAAATACCTTATTTCACCGGCAGCTGTTAACCTATTTACTTAAAAAAAAATTTTGAAGGTATGCCTAAGAGCCCCTCGAAACACCTTTTAAACGATTTAGATTTTCAATTGTTAGTGGTTTTTAGCGATTCAACGCTAAGCTAGCGATTTTTCTAGATATTTGATCGGAAACAAGTCCTCATTTACACTTTCAAGCTATATCCACGATTTGACCCAAACAAACAAACTTTTCATCTCATTTTCGGAAGGCCACTAAAATTAATTATTTTTTGAAGCAGTGGTCGGATTTCGATAAGCGAGGTGTCAGTCAAAATTCATTTGCTCCAATCATCAAAATTTTACGTTTCTCACTTACACCTGTTTATCTAACGAACCAGGTGAGTTTTCAAGTCTTGTTATGCACATTTGTAAGTTAAATTGATACCTTTCGATTGGCATATAATTCGACCTGATCGGACAGTCGTAGCAAATTTTCCATTTTTTCTGTGTACATAACTTTTTTAATCAGGGAATGAAATACTGAATTTGCATAGAATTGTTTATTTGTCAATTTGTAAATATATGTATTTGATAACAATTTAGGGTTTAGTTTTATACATTTGACATTCCTCGCAGCATGCACTGAGCTCTGGCCTTTGCCGGTTATTAGTACACCACAGGGCAAATCGAAGTTCCTCAAACATTTCCACCCAGAAAGATCGAGGAAGTGGTACATAATCCTTATCAGCGTGTGCATCCTCAACATTTACATTTTGATGATTTCTACAGATCTCATGATTGATTCGCACTGATTTCGCCTGATTCCGAAAGTTGGTTAAGAATTCAAAGAATGCAACAATAAAGCCAACTAAAATGCCCGCAATTAGCACAACAAAAACGCCACCTGACCAGCACAAATAAATATATTAGATTTGATTTGATAAAATCAGATTAAATTAGATAACTGCACTTACCAATACTTTCCAGCCCCAAGGCATTGGCTTTCGAATGTTTATTGTTGCTTTTCCGTGTACATGTCTCGTCAGTGTTTTTCCACCATTTGTCGTAAAGCATTTGAATGTCTCCTTTTTCTTGAAGCTCCAATATCGCCAACGATATCTTGTCACGCCATGGCGATCCTTTTGGTGTTGCAATGCCGTATCCTTTTATAAACCACGATAATAATTTGAAATACAATATTTAAAAAATATTCAATTTCTCTGTTTCTCGATCAAGGCAACGCTGAGAAATTAACAAACAGGAGTCGAGTATCCGACTAAAGGATACCCATTACTTAATAAAATATATATACATATCTTATTACACACTTTTAGGCACGGACTTAATTCAGAAATTACAACCTTTCTATTAGTCCGATCCTGTTCCGATTTAGTAGTTGGATGCCAATTTTGGTTTCTCTAGCTCTTATCGTTTATTATCGAAAACTTTGATCTAAAATCTTGTTGATAAAAATCAGGGACCGCAAATAAGAGCTATGAGAAACTAGATAAGCTTTTATTTTACATTTTTTTTTAATTATAAAATAAATGTTATTTTTAAATTTTTAATCTAAAATTTAAAAATATAATAAAAGTTTTTATTTTTAAATTTTTTGGATAAAAATTTAAAATAAATGTTTTTTTCAATTTTTATTTTAGCAATTGGAAAAAAAGTTGTTTTCAATTCTTTAATGAAAATTGACAATAAAAGCTATTTTTCAATTTTTATTATAAAAATTGAAAATTAGAATTATTCTTCAATTTTCATTATAAAAGTTGGAAAATAAAAATTGAATGCAAATGTCAAATTGAATAATAATTTATATGTTCAATTCTTATAATATAAATTAAAAGATAACTTTTATTTTCAATTGCTAAACTAAAAACTGAAAATAAAAGTTAAATTGTAATTTTTAAATGAAAATTTAAATTTAATTATTATTTGATACTTTGTTTATTTAGATGGAAAATAAGAGTTTTTTTTAAATTGTTTTGATAATAATCTACAAATAACTTGTATTTAATAATTTATATTTTAAAAATTATAATCGTTACGGTCCCTGATGAAAATTAAAAATAAAATTGTAATTTAGGGATTAAGGTCCCTGATCAAAACAATATATTTATGGTATAATATGGTATATATGTACCTTTCGTGTCTAGTAAGCCACCGATTTGTGTCAAGTTGCAGTCTCGCTGCACGATATAATCCAGCATTGTGGACTCCATTAGGAAGGCGTAGTTGCCTTGGTTAACACGCCTTATGCCGTCCTCATAGGTTGTTGTGAATGCCAAGGGCTTCTTATTGTCCATAATTCTCCACATTTTCTTGTATGTCTCAATCATCGAATCCTAACTGGGCAAGTGACAGTAACAAATTCTAGAACCTTTTGTCCATCTGCAAGAACTATGCTTACCCGAAAAAAAGTCATTGTTGAGCCACTTTCGAGGGTCCCATAGGAGATTTCCGTCTGACTGGCCAAGTCTTCGGCATTTTCAATGGGGTTCATCATACGTTCTACGGTCAGAAATGCGGCCAGATTGGCCGTATAAGATGCAACGATTATAAGAGAAAAGAATCCCCAAATACTGGTGATAATGCGGGTGGACACAGCTCTTGGATGTATGTCCGATCCCTGTTGCATCAGTGTTCCAATTGTGAACCAAAAGCTGTCAGATAACGAGAATTGATTGCTTATCGTTAAGTTGTCCAAATCACAGGGATGAATTCTTCGCCATTCCATCGGAGATAATTTGGCGACAATATAAATGGTCAATGACACAAGTAAGTATGCCGCCAAAACATAAATCCATATTTCAATAGCCAAAGGATTCATAAATGAAAATAATCGAGTTGGTTCCGATGACGGCACCTAAAATTTAAAATATTTTCAATCTTATCACTTATCATTCTTGAATGCTATATATGTTCTCTATTTATTTTTTTTTAAGGATCACGAGTTGACCATGAACTTGTAAAAATTTAAAACAAAAGAAGTAATATAATACGCATTTATAAATGAATATGAACTAAATTTATATTTATATTAGGGGGATCCGTCCCCTGCTCGCTTCGCTAGACAACCCCCAGCTCGCTTCGCTCGCAAAATTGAAAAAAAGGTCTTTAGTTGTCCGGCTTAACAAATTTATATAATATAGCCTTTTTTGTAAGAAACGGAAATATTTAACTTTACTTAGTTTGGTTAAAGTCAGATTTTGCGATTTAGTCAAAAAAGTCAAGTACTTTGACCAAATTTGGTCAGAATGTCAGAGACATTCTCAACATACATATAATCTGTGAGTTTGGTTGTGCTATTCTAAGAAACCAAAAAGTTCTTCATAGTAAGCATTTCCGTGATCTTGCACGATGAAGTTATCTCATCTATGTTCTGTGAAAATTTCAGCTTCCTATCTTTTAACGTTTTGGCTACACGTCAGTCAGGACAAAGAGTTTTAGAAATTTAACCTAAATGAATTAAAAGAACAAATTAAAAATTAAGAATTCAGAATCTGGGGGTATTTAAAGTATTATTAAATGATTTAAAATTTGTTGCAAATATTGGGAAAGAAAAGCCCAATCAGATCAAAAAATATAAGTAGTTTTAATTAGAGGTAATATGTTATAGGTATTAGAATTAGTTAGGTCAATTAATTACCTACCTTGAATAAAATGCTAATGCCGAGATTCATAAATGGCTTAGTGAAATCGATAACACTTTCCCTGGCATAAGTGATAGTCATGGATCCAACCGCCAAGTCCGCCTTCTATAATTTCACAATATTGACGCAGTGTTACTCAAGAAATTCGTATAAAAGAGATGGGACTTTATATTACTGATTTTTTAAAAGTCTAAAAAATCATCAGTGAAAATAAATACAAGGAAACGTGTACGTACATATTTCATTAGCTGGGCAACCATGCCATTCCATTGGCCTGTTTCTGGATCTTTGGCACCATACTTTCGATCAGGTACCAAGTCCAGTATGTAATCGAATCCCACCTCATGAGATATGGTTTCCAATATATCGACACAAAAACCATAAAACCGTTCATTTCCTGTATAGTTTTTTCCATAACGCATCATTACGTAAGGCGTTTCCTAAAACACCATTAATTATTATTGGAATCGGTATTGGTAGGATTAAATACACATATTTACATACTAGAAGTCTGCATGAATTCACTCAAAATTTGAGTTCAAATGAATTAATTTGAACGATGTCGAATCGAGTGAGCCCCGTTGCCCCCCTACATTCATAATTTTACACTATTTAGCTTCTGAAATCCACCCAGAGTTGTTATTTCAACTTGAAAAAAATATTTTGGCTGCCGACGCCCTTGAACATACGCATGCAAAAAAGAAAATATAAAAATTAAATCGAGATTCGAAATAAACTCAATAACAAATAACTCAAAACAAAGTAGCTTTCTCACTCATTCACTTCGTGTCACTCCGTATGAACGCTGTGCGACTGAGTCTGACACGAACGCATCAACTCAATCAAAATCATTTGACTTCGCATTCGACTTCTTTCAATTCCTTTCGAACATAAATGCTTCGAACTTCGTTTTAGCTTATTTATGCAGACCTCTAGTACATACATACCAGTATTGTTATAACGACCAATGTAACATTCATTGAGCCGGCGTCAAAGAATAATGAGGGCTCCGTAATATTCAAATTGTTTTGGGGAGTCCATTCGCCAACCTTAACAATTGAATGCTGCTTTAATTTGATCAAGTCCAGTTTGAATTGAACACGTTGACCTTCTTTGAATTGGATAGGCCCCGTCAATCCTTTCCATTCAACCTAATAGAATATAGTAATCTATTAGAAATGATAAATAATATCAATTATTAGTAAAAATTAATTTTTATATTAAAAACTGAGTATCCATATTTTATTGCTAAAATTTTCTCATTCATGAGGATTTTCGATAGGTATTAAACAAGTAGAAAAAGAATTATACCGCATTTATGTAATTAATCAAGCTGAGACCCCCGTTCCATGGCACTTCATCGTCACATGTGGAGTTCGGCAGATGGATCAGGGGATATATGGATTGCAGACCGATGGCAAACACATAGACTGAGTCAAACATTAAGGCAGCCTCTGTCTAAAAAAATTTATGTATTTCAAGTCGAATATTATGCATAGCTAATAGAGCAGAGAATGCATTGAAAACATTACCTCAATGCTAACCGATTTCTTAAAATTATAAATGGACGAATTGCGCTTTAATATCTTTCGATCAAATGACTCAATGTCCTTAAGGATTTCCTTGACTGCCACATCGCCCATATCAACCAGTCGAAATGCGGTTATATTTACAAAATTGTATTTGAAATCTTCTAAATCAAAGGTCTCCAAGTCGAAGCTCGTAAACAAATAGTGATATTTGTACTCGTTCATTTGCTGCTGAAGAATCTGTAAAATGATCACAAAACCAATATTAAATAAATAGTATCGAATCATTAACTGAGCTCACATTTTTTAATAAAATGGAAATGCCAGCCGAGTCCGTGTCAATCAAAACATTGTGAATTTCCTTATTCTTGAACTCATTGAGTACAGACAAATATGAAGTCGGAGATACTTGTCGTATATGCACTTCCGCCTGAACTGAACGTGAGAGCTGATTTAATGTAATTATACCTGTTGATAGAACAAATTGCTTAAGTCATTTGGAATGCATAAATGTGCAGTGTACAGTGTACAGTAAGACGAGTAATTGTTTTTACAATGTCTCTCAGTCAGTTTTTCCTATTCCTTTTATATTTTTAATACTAGACCCAAAAAGAAAATCTGTAAGTTTGATTCTGATATCTTAAGAAATCGAATTTAGTTCGAATTTCACATAACGCCGCCACGTTGATTCTCTCAGTCAGTGAGTCAGTCAATTAGGGAGTCAGGACAATGAGTTTTATTTATATAAGGTCCATCCCGCCCAACACCGTAAAATTTATCGCAAACTCAGATCTTGTGAACATTTTTTTCCAGAAATGTATTCAAGTTATTTATTTAAAAATGTTTGTTTTAAGTGACCTATCTAATTTGTAGAAGAAAGTTTTAGTTAACTTGAGATCTAGTATGTCTATAAGACAACCAACAAACAACAACGCACAATTAATTTAAGCACATATACTCTAAAAGAAATTCAATAGGATAAACATATACACGGTGTTCACTTGACCATAACAGCACTGCAGGTTGAAAACGTTGCAAGCTTGCTGCGAGAACAGCGCTTTACGTGCAACGCTTTGAGCATATTCACTGTAGTATATTTTTTGGTAAAATATGTGCAAAGCGTTGCATATAAAGCGTCGCAGCAAGCTTGCAACGTTTTCAACCTGCAACGCTTCTAGGGTCAAGTCAACACCGTAATTGATTCTACATTGGAGTAAATTCACTTTTTCGATACTTTTGTCCATTTTCTTAAAAATTCACTTTCAAAATGGACTGTTTGTATTTTAAAGATTACACTAAGTAAGATAGTAAGATTGTAGCACAAACCATTTTAAGACATAGAAATAGATATTGAAGGTTTAATTTAAACCAAGTTTTACAAGCTGTTTTTGATATATCGAATAAAATTTGATAAACTAATTCTTGGATCAAACTAAGTGAAAAACTTGTCACGTTCGCGATGTCGCGTTACAAATTACTAATAAAACTTGAAAAATAAATAAAATGATAGTCAAAATTATTTCTAAAATGGAAACTACATTATTTTATTATGATTTAAGAGTATTTTCATCGCAAACTTTCGCAATTGACAAGATGAAGTCAAACATGATTTTAATTTTTCGTCGCGTTCGCGATGCATTGTTTTCTATGAATAATTCGAATACGACAAGTCTTTTTGACAAAGCAATAACTTGACATATAGTACATAGTTTATGTTTTAAGATAGCAACTCTTACCGTGATCCTTTTCATATAATATACCAAACCTTGTCCAGTTCAAATATCGTATAACGTCAACGAAAGCACGATTCACGTGTTCCTGAGATGGATGGATGTTAATAGAAAAGTTTTGTGTTGAGCGACCTATTCCTATATCTGGTATATCAAGGTCGTCGCAGATTGAATTTATATGGGTGGCCAGAACAGAATTGCTCGGACTGAATATTGCCTGTACACCGACATGGATAAGCTTACAAACTGACATTGGATGTTATATTGTAGAAGAAAAACACGAAATAGCAATTACTATAAAAAAATACAATTAATAACAGTAATGTACCTTTTTGTACAGCCTGAAAAGAGTCCGCACTGAGATATTGGATGTGGTGGACCAAATCGGTATCAGGCAAAAGACTCTTGTCGAGATTCAGCCTGTGCACAGCGTACTGAAAGGCGATCTCCGGATAGCTCAGGTGCTCCCCAGACAGCTTCGGAAACAGGGCTCCTTCAATATTAATCAAATTCAAATCACTCAGATAATTTTCATTATTATAGTTATTAATGCTTCTTAACCATATTTGATGTTTATAATTTCTTCACAGTTACTCGACATGCTATACTGCAGCGGTGGGCACGAAAACTGAATTCGATAGCAACCGCTGGCTCCCGGAGCCATTGCCTGCCCACCGCTGCTATACTGTCTGCATAATTTATACTCTTTGTATTTAATTCCTTTACACATGTGGAACATGTTGTGAAAGGCACTCACCAACGCGAATCACAGGAGCTGGTATTGCGAGACCACCAAAATTGAGGCTAACTAGAATAGATACAGTCACTAATATCATTTTGTCACATTTTGGATATTAAGCACACTCGCGAATCAATTTCTTTTCGTTTGGACTGCAGTTTTCATTGCATTTTAGCTGAACATTAAAAGAATCCGTAGAAATGCATTGGTGCAACAGAAAGTGGAACAAAACGACAGAGGCACGTGACAGTAAATCAAAAAAGTATTCTTACACCAAAATATTTAAATCCTTAATACTACTAATTGTTTTCGCATAACACTATGATAGTTTATCTTTCCCTTATTTCAGGTTCTCAGAATCGAACTGCATTCATACTCCACAAAGTTATTTCGATGGTTCAATAAAAAAAAATTTTTTTTTTTTCAGTTTTTCCCTTGTCTCAGGGAATATTTTTCTACACTCTATTACTGGCAGAGTTCGCAAAAATCGTTTTATTTATTCACTCTATTATTACAAAGAAAAAGTTCTCTTATGACCGCTTTGTGAAGAGAACAGACCGGGATCTTTTCTTCCTTTCGTCCTGATAATTTTCGGGTTTTTTTTTTGCAGTGTTGCCAATTTGTTCTTTTTGCCGACAGACAGAAGCTGCGATTTCCGGAAAAATTTTGAAACGTCTTCTAGCCGGATAAATGCCTTTTTTATTTAATTTTATGTTTTTATTCGTCCTTTTTTTATTGTTTATCAAATCGTTTTCATTGATTTTTCGAGATTGAAAAAGCATTTGTCCCTTTTGCGGACATACTTATTTGACTTTTTGCGATTTCCATATCCAGAAAAATTTACTTTTAATTTATTTTACTTTATTCTTTATTCATCCTTTTTTATTGTTCTAAGTCGCTTATAGAATGTTTCAATTACAAATATGTGTCATCTAATACATAATATTATATTATATGTATATTTATTTTCCGATCGCCGAATAACTTTGAAATTTAAAAAAAATGCTTTTCCTCTTTAAAATGTTTTACTGGTTAAAGAGCTAATACTTTCAATATTGGAGTTATTTTTAAAACTATGATATTATAATATTCATTATTATTATATGTTTGTATTAACAATAAAACATTGTATTTCCAGATTGTTATGTATGAATTAGTAATACTATATTGTTATCATCTTATATATCGATGGGTAATCAATTGAAGAAAACGCAATGAATTTCAGTCTTTAAATAAATTATTATTTAAATATATAGGACACAACACAGATTTCTTGTCTTTAAAAAAAAAAACTGTCCGTTGAAAAATAACTCTTATTTATAAGTTTTATAATAAAAATGATTGATTTTTTTCCGCCTAATAACTCTTATTTGCAATCTCTGGTTTTTATTTAATAACATAGTCAAAATGTGATTAAAGTGAAATTAAAGATAACATTAACTGAAAAAAAAAGTTTCGACTCTTTTTTAGTTAATTTGTCCCTTGTTTTTTTTTTTTTTTTTGACACAATCTGATTCGCAATTTAATATTGTTGTCACGGTTGCCTCTTAAAAATATCTGATTGAGCCAAAATCAAACAAAAAATGAGTCAAATTGACGAAAAAGGAGCCAAAAATTTTGCTTTGCAGTTCATGTTATTTTTGTGTTTCATTAAATAAAAAATATTTCGTTCAAAAACTCTTAAAGCAATAACACATATTTCCAAGGTATTCCACATTTTCATTTTAATGTAGAGATAATGTTATCAAATAAAAATAAATATGAACATATGTACTTCAACCTAAAGCTACACAAAATCTAGGGGGACTTAATTAAATTTGCGTTGCGTTTGTGTGAATATTTGACTTTGACCAAATTTGGTCAAAATGTAAAGGACTGTCCCAAACATAAAGTCTCTGAGTTTGGTTAAGATATCTTAAGAAACAACAAAGTTTTTCATACTAAGCAATTCCGAGACCTTTGTCCCCGAGTTTGACCCACTTACAGGTCGAAT
The DNA here is from genome assembly GCA_035047525.1 of Drosophila quinaria. Lineage (NCBI taxonomy): Eukaryota > Metazoa > Arthropoda > Insecta > Diptera > Drosophilidae > Drosophila > Drosophila quinaria. The sequence goes on along the minus strand of JAWNPO010000488.1, from coordinate 297,330 downwards.
TTCGCATAACGACATCTTAGGGTTTAATAAAATTGTCTTATCTATGTTGTGTAAGAATTTCAGCTTTCTCTTTTTAACCATTTATGCTACACGTTGATTCTTAGTCTGTGAAAGAGTCTTTAAATAAAAATTAAATTTTGTCCAAAAAAATCGAAAGCTTGGAAATGATTTTAGACCGATGATTTCTTGGGCAAATCTTCTTAGAATTCACCGTAAATAACGTTTTTTTTTTGCTCCATACCAATTGACCCACTCTAATGCTTATGCTTTGCTTTTAACTTCAGAGATTGGCCGAAATAATTACAAAATTGTTTTATTTTAAAGATAATTGATTTATTAAAAGAAAAAGCGATTTTCATAATTTTTACTATTTTTCAAAATAAAAAAAAAAATAACCCAAAATTGATAAAAAGATTAGACAAAATAACTTTTTGCAAAGTTTAATCCGAATCTGAATTTGAATCATAGGACACAGGTAAAAAGAACACAGGTGAAATAAGGTTTTTTTTCCACATTTTGGCGATTTAAGAAAAATCGGTGATTAACATCTGTTTTAAATATGTTATATGTTGTAGACAATTCAATTCCGCGTTTTTTGACATATTACACACATCTGTCAAAATTCGTTTGGGCAAGATATTAGCTGTTAACTGAATATAACTTTTACCTTTAGATTTCTGCATGTACATACGCAGTGTGTACACTGCTTGCAACGTCATGCGGAAATATACTGCTTGCAAGTGGTTAATTCTTTTTGCGGCAGATAAAACATATTATAATTTCGATTACAGCAAGATCGGTATAGATTTCCCTTCACTATTCATGATTTAGTCGCATATTAGCCGATATTACCTGTTAATTGAATATGTACATTTTACTTAGAATTGGAATAGGAGCAGCAAAGTGTCTTAGCAACCAGAGTTTCAGAGTGCTCATAGCTTTTGCGCTTGGCATGGGTGTTTGTAAAGGGAGCCAGTGTTGCCAGACGGCACATTGCGCTAAAATGTCTCAATGCTACCAAATAAAACTCACTGTTTTGCGCAGTGCCGAATGCAGAAATTTTTTTTAAATAATTTATATGGAAAACTTTAATTATTCGTCACAAAATTAAATATCTGAAATTTTGGGGCTTAAAAATGTTTTCGTCACTAGACTTTTACCTCGTAAAGAGGTTTTCTAATAAGATTGGTCATAAATCTGGATTTATATCTCCTAGATTTACTCCACCTCAACATAAGCTTTATATAATTAATACCATTGCCAAAAATCATCGCTATATGCTCTAGGAGTGAGTTAAGCTTAACTCGGAGAGTGTTATTGCACTCATTCCTAAAATGAAGTCCTTTTGGCAAAATATGGGAAAAATTTAATTTCTGATCCTGATTCAGAATGATTTTCAGCATGTTCTGGTTGATTTGAATGTTGTTAGTTTTTTCCATTAAAAATAGAATATTGTTAAAAACTTACTTACTTTTTGGCACTTGTTTCCAACAAACAATAAACACTTTCTAGGCCACTTACACTAGTTTACAGCCAATATGCAAAGGGAATCAAAGTATCTTTTTTCCTATGGACTTTGGCCTGCTAAGCACGAGATTGCCACTTAAAATTTTTTTTATGGAAGCGCTATTGAAATATTTAAATTTTTTCGAATTTTCGAGGTTACTCCAACAAATTATCCATGGATGTGCATGAATCCTTATTTGCCTTATAACAGTATTAGCTTTACGTTAAACCTATGAAAAAAATGAAAAAGAAAAAAATCACTGAGATTTCAATTTTTTCTGTGACAATAGCTTTCGGATTCAAAAAATAGCCCATTTTCAAATTTATTAAAATCGCTAGCACCTGAACTGCTGAACCGATCTTAACACTGTATAGCAGAAAGTTACAGAGAATTAACTTACCTTTAATTTAAGTGCTTGCATGGCCAAATCAGATAAATAAAAATATACATATACTTAATTTCAATATTTCGAAAACGCTTCCATAAAAAAATTGAATAAAGTAAAAAGTCAAAACATTGTCAGTCAGTTTTGCATGCATTTTAAATGCACCGGTTTCAGAATCGTTATTTTCTTAACAAAAATTTTTTGTTTTGTTGATTGCTTGTTATCGTAGCATTTGAACATTTCTAAATTAAATTTTAAAAGCTCATTGATCTTAAAAGTACATTTTTTTTTTTCAATTAAGTCCCCCTAGATTGGCAAACGGAGCGAAGACAACAAGCGAAAAGAAAACGGGACCGATGAATGCCTGTTCCGAATTCCGAATGTTTTGAAAAAGTAAAGTAAAAACGAAAGGAAAACGCACGTTTTACTATTTGCTGTTCCCAATTCTGATCGAAATGGGCTTGTTTTTACTTTTCGAACTCGGTTTCGAAATCGTTCCGAAAATTCCAGATAGAAGGTAAATTAGACTAAAACTTCGTTATTCGAATTTTTTTATTCAATTAAAGCAACTCAGCAATTTTTAATTGCGAGTGTTGGCATCGATAACAAAAATTAAAATGGAATTCAGAACAGCTTGTTTTTATTTTTTATAAAATATTTTATAGATGCTTTTAAAAAAATTCTTTAAAAAAATACTTTAACTGTAGTGAAGTAGCGATGTTAATCGATTCTAAAAATGTTCAACACTATTATAATTTTAGGTATTTATTTTAATGCTTTGGACTCTACAGCACACGTTTTGAAAACGACAATTATTGTCGATTCTCGAAATACGGAACAGCTATCAACTCGTTTCGTGGCATTTCGACTCGTTTTCGGAATTCTTATGCATACATTAGACGTTTACGCCGATTGTGTAAGCTTCGGCGGCGGCGTAGAGGCCAAAAATACCCGGCGGCGGCGGCTTAGCCGACAGGGAGAACCGGCGGCGGCGGCGGCGGGTAAGCCGTCGAATTTGTCGGCGGCGGCGGCGTATGGAGTTAAAAAAACAAAATTTTTCTTTCTAAATTAAAAAAAAATAGCTCTTTAAATTTTGTCTAAGTATTTAATAAAAAAAAAAGATTTAAAATCAATACAGTCATCTTTCATAGAAATTTTTTTGTAAGGACGCCGTACGCCGCCGCCGCGCCGATATTTTCGTGGTTCGGCGGCGGCGCGTCAGAAACCCAAAAAATCGGCGGCGGCGGCGGCGTGGCGCGGCCGCGTAAACGTCTAGCATACATGCCTTACAAACCATTTTAAACTGATTGAAACACAGTTTTTTAGAAAATATGATAATAATAATGATCATAATTAGACGAACATATGTACATATATGTATATGTGCCTGTTATGCAGAAATGGAATAAAGACAAGGTTACACTGAATTTAAAATATTTATTTTCAAAGACTTATTTTAAATAAGTTTTATATGTATTGGGTATATGTGATAAATTGTCTCTTGTATCTTAAATGATTTGCTTCAACTGCATTTGACTCTCTTTTTAAAGACATATACAAATATACACCTACATATGTGTATGCATATTTGTTTCTGGATTCATATTGTATGTGTGCATGTGTGTGTGTGCCCACAACAATGCGAATCGATATCTGTGTGTGTATACTTACATACATACTGTAGATGAATGTGATGTACAATTTGTATTTCGTTCGTTTATGATATTTATATTTATAACCTGCAATCACTAACTTTACTTTATATTATTTTAATAATTTTCTCTTTTTTTTGTTTTTTGTATGTTTGTAAATAGTTGTACGCGTTTAATAAAATTACACAAATAACACAATTATACTACAAATCAATAATTTTTTGTTTTTTTTTTTGATTCGTTGGTGAGGAGGAGGAGGGGGTATTCTATTTGTAATGGTTTTTTTGTTTTTAAGCAGTTGAGAATATGCCTAAATCAGTAAACGCACTACACTTACAGTTACTCTCAGAAATAAACGCTTTAGTTTTTACATGCATTTATGTACGTACAGATGTGTATACGTATGTATACATATGTACATACATATGTGTTTATTATTATATGTATCAGAGTTGTGACTATAAGCATTATCATTAGTTTTTAATTAGCATTGAAAAAAGTAGTGTTAATGATATTTCATTTCAGTAGCATTGAAAAAAGTAGTGTTAATGAAATTTCACTTCAGTAGGCATTGAAAAAAGTACTGCTAATGAAATCGAATTTCACTAGCATTGAAAAAACTAGTGATAATGAAATTTTATTTAACTAGCATTGAAAAATCTAGTGCTAATGATAATTTCATTTCAGTAGGCGTTGAAAATGAAAAGTAATGAAAATTTTTAAGTGGCATTAAGTAATGCCAGTGAAAAACTATTTTAATTACCATTAATAATTACTTTTTTAAAAAAATGTAAAAAAAAATGGAAATACTAAGAAAAATTTAAATAAAATGTTAAAAAATGTAGAAATTGTTCTCTGATCCTTTTCGCGATATAATTATACTATATTTGATAGGGGGTGCCTGTACTGCGACCCTTTTGGATCTATTGTGTCAGCATCCATTCTGAGCCTATAGCTCATCCATCAACCCGATCTCTCTCTCGAAGTCGAGGATTTTGGTCGGGTTGACGTATGCAATGTCCCCAATAGGTAGGACATATTTTCCAAGTGACTACATCTGGGTCTAGATAGAGCATTGCATTCTGCATGTATATGTGTTGAGGATTCCTCCTCTACATTTTTTAACATTTTATTTAAATTTTTCTTAATATTTCCATTTTTTTTTTAATTTTTTTAAAAAAGTAATTATTAATGGTAATTAAAATAGTTTTTCACTAGCATTACTTAATGCCACTTAAAAATTTTCATTACTTTTCATTTTCAACGCCTACTGAAATGAAATTATCATTAGCAATAGTTTTTTCAATGCTAGTGAAATGAAATATCATTAACACTACTTTTTTCAATGCCTACTGAAATTCAATTTCATTAGCACTATTTTTTTAATGCTAGTGAAAATTCAATTTCATTAGCACTAATTTTTTCAATGCCAATGAAATGACAAATTCATTAAAAAAGTAGTTAATTAGGAACAACTCTGATATGTATATATATTTAGATATACATATACATATATGTATCTTAAAATTTCATACTGAAATGATCTTTATTAAAATCACAATTTTAACGAAGGGAACAATTACCGAATTATCAAGTAATTTTTGATTTTGCCAAATTACATCATTCACGTACTCGAATTTAATGAATTCATTCATTTTCAAAAATAGTAAAGCCCCATTGTTTATTTTCAATAAAATAAAATACGGTGACTCACAGCTTATTTCAACCAGCACAAAAAGCAACTTTAATCAAAAGTTTCAATCACAACTAACTAAAATACAAACATAATCAAAAGTATTAGAAAACTAAAGTTATTTCAACTCATAATTTCAAAATATTGAAAGTTACTGGAAAATTTTTGAATTTTTGTAAAAATCAACTTTTTCAACTTTTATCCTCGATTTTTAAAAAATAATGTTTTGATACAAAAACAACCAGCACAAAAAGCAACTTTAATCAAAAGTTTCAATTACAACTAACTTAAATACAAACATAATCGAAAGTATTTATAGAAAACTAAAGTTATATCAACTCATAATTTGAAAATTACTAGAAAATTTTTGAATATTTGAAAAATTCAACTTTTTCAACTTTTATCCTCGATTTTTAAAAAATAATGTTTTTGTATCAAAACATTATAGAAAACTAAAGTTATATCAACTCTTAATTTGAAAATTACTGGAAAATTTTTGAATTTTTGTAATAATCAACTTTTTTAACTTTTATCCTCGATTTTTAAAAAATAATGTTTTTGTATCAAAACATTATTTTTTAAAAATCGAGGATAAAAGTTAAAAGTTTTTGTATCAAAACATTATTTTTTAAAAATCGAGGATAAAAGTTAAAAAAGTTGATTATTACAAAAATTCAAAAATTTTCCAGTAATTTTCAAATTAAGAGTTGATATAACTTTAGTTTTCTATAAATACTTTCGATTATGTTTGTATTTAAGTTAGTTGTAATTGAAACTTTTGATTAAAGTTGCTTTTTGTGCTGGTTGAAATAAGCTGTGAGCCATTGTATGTGCGTTTCTTGTTTTGTTAAACCAATTACTTGCTTAACTGTATGTACATATACATATATGTACATATACATATATGTACATATACATATATGTATGTACATATGTATGTATGCATGTACATATGTTTTCTCTTCAGCGTTCTTTGCAACAATTAAAATAACATAGAGTATTTGCCACCCTCATTCGAACAATCGAATATTATTCACTAGCGAATCGAATCGAATGCAAGTAAAATTTAATTTCCATACCCTGCAAACTTTATACAATATTATTAACAATGGCAGCATATCTTCGATATATGTATGTATGTACGTACGTGTAGTTATGTACTAAGTTTGCATGCATATTCTTCGTATTGTCCTATACACACACACACAATCATATTTATGTGACCCACATGCCTACATACATAACAACGTACTTGTTTTTGGTTATGGACCTAAAAAGGCAACATCTACAAAATTGGAAATTTCTAAGCCAACACACGCATACACACAAACATATACGATACCAAAACATGAACTTTGGCTAAGTAATTGTTTGACTTGTTTTTTACTTTTAAAACATTTAAGCCTCATAGATCCATTATCTTTTCTTTATTTTGAAAAAAGAAACTGCATGAATTTTGAACAATCATACATACATATGTATTAAAGGTCTGCATGGCTGCATTCAAAAATTCAAATGAGACAGTCATGCCCAACTGAATTGAATGAGTTCGGCTGCGTCTTCAAATGAATTTAATGAATGAATTGAAACCGAAAACTTCACATTGAAAAAAGGCAAACTAAACTGAATGACGAAAATTGAATAACCGAAAAATTGTAGTGAGGGGGGATAAGTGGCGTAATTTTTGTTTCTTTTTATTAAATGTAAAAATCTAGTCACAAAAACATGTCTATGCCCCAAAATTTCTGATATCCAATTTTCTGACAAACAATATTAACTGTAACATAAAAATTATTACAAAAAAAAAAAGTTGTATCCTACGTACTCTAAAAATATGTGCTTCATTCATTTCATTCGTTGCTCATTCACTCGATGCCGTTCATATGAGTACTCAAATAAATGTCAAAAATGACTATTCAATCGATGAGAACCGGATCTTTGAATTTATTCCACTCAGGGAACTGAATTAAACTCACGAGTACTCAGAGACGCTCAAGTTCGAATGCAGCCGTGCAGGCCTCTAATATGTCTGTATGAATATACAAATACATTTTGTGAATGCGTGCGTTTTTGTTAATCACAAAATTCCATATTCAAAATCAACTATGTAAATGTGGTTAAACATTGGATAATAAATCGAATTCGACCGGCATCCGATTTGGATTTGGAATTAATAAGTATGTGTTTGTATGTACATAAATTCACCGAAATTGCATGCTGTACATAAAGCTACATATGTATTTCAATATTTGTTTATATGTAATTTATTGATCAATGTTAATTACTATTGTTAACGTATTTTCAAATTTATATATGTATATTTTGATAAATTGTTGTTAGGCTACGTTTATATATGTATCTGTATTTGTATGTATGTATTTAGTACTGAGCTAAGGCTAAGCCGGCAGCAACTGGAATCCGTTTAAAATCGAACTAACAGTAAGATTGTTGTTGTTTATTTTAAATAATGAATGAACATAGTACATATTAATGTTAGTATCTAATAGATATCTGGTATACATATGTACATATACATATACACACACATGTGTATGTACGCTTGTGGAGGGCTCTAGAGACAACATTCTTATGGCCAATCTCAATTATTGATCACTAGAAAGACCAATTTCCACGAATTTAAATTTGTTATATAAGTAAGTATGTGTGTATGTATGTATGTTTGTACCCAAATGTCTTATCACCATTTTCTGGTCTATTAATTAGATTTTGCTGGTCACATTCAAATCAATTGTCACGGCGAACCTGAGGAGGAACAATTGTTTCGATTTTCGGACCAAATTGGAATCTTGGAATTTACTGTAATAGTAAATAAACACTGCATCTACATATATATATCTGTTTCTGCATTTGTATCTGCATCTATTTTTGATAGTTTTTTTTTTTTTAATGTCTTTCAATTTACGTTCTCTATTATTTGTAAACAAATTAATCTGCTTAGTGCTCAACAATTAAGAAATCATTTTGATTTGGAAATTCTATGAGAAGTGGTCAGATATTTGTTATTAGCTTTCTTAGTTGTGAACCGAACCGTTGTGCTAAAGAATAAGGGCGAACCGGGCTCCGGCTTCAAAGGCTCGGTCCATGTTGCGTTGTGCGGCACCCAAAAAAACCGAAACCGAAAAGATCAGATTTAGGATCAGTTTTGACGGAGGCCTTGATATACTCGTAGGTTTGTATATGCTGTCCGGTTTAATATGTATGGGTTTGATATCGTTATTGTTTTGCAGTTCATATTGTTGTTCTTTGTAATTTAATAGTAATATTCGTATTAATATTCATTCAGTTAATTTATTTAAACTTTAGTTTTTACATAGAACAGAATACCTGGGGTTGGTTATCAAGAGAATGCGACACTACAAAGTTGTTGTAACCTAATCATTCTTTTTCCCTTAATTTTCTCTACCACTCTAGGTTTCCAAATAGTACATATTTATAGATTTAAAGGCGATTGATTTTCTAATTAACTTCATTGGTATTTTTATTGTGAGCTAATTATGTATGTTATGTTTAACCGAATTGTTTTTCGGTGGGAATGCTTTAGTGAAAGCAAAACCGTAATTGATTATAACTTCCTATTATGTATATAACACAGGTAAATTTTTGTTGTTTCATATCCGTCATTAGAAATACAAAAAAAGTAATCAAAAATTAAAGGTTATTAGCTGATTGTGCGACGTCTGCGTGTCTATTCACACATTCGCCAATTCACGCATATTCCACTCATATGCTTTATTGTTATATAAATGAATCTGTCGTTTCCCACTTTGCAGTTTTTTTTTTTTTGTTATACTCGTATTTAAGAATAATGGGGAAAATTATTAAATTGTAGACCGAACATCTTATTGTATTTTTGTTGTTGCTGCTGTTGTTGTTGTTGTTGTTGATTTTTAATGCAATGGATACGTAGTTTTTAAATTGATAAGGTATGTATGTTAAGTATGAAATTATTTCCGGTGTATATCGCTTTTGCTTTTTCTTAAAATATACAGGCCCTAAATTCTATGAACGTTAAAAGGAAAAATAAATCTACAGGCATACAAAATTCTAAGTCCATTCGTTAATCAGTCGATCCACTTTATATACTTGATCATAACATGGTTTTATGCGCTCCATACTGAATCAATCATTTCAATCTAGTTTGTGTGGTTGGTGAGTATGTGTGTGTTTGTGTGTGTGTGTGTCTTCATCATCACTGCCATCATCGTCATCATGCTTACTATTATCTATCATTACCAACTTGCTCATCTTCACACTAATCATCAACAATGGAACAAACAAATTGAGATATATAATCGTAGTCAGCTTCCCTACCGGTTGGTCTATTTTGGCCCTGTAGAGCTTGATTTTGAGTTTGAGTCTGTCGCCAAGTTGAACTGTTGCCAGCGGTAACAGTGGAAACATTCGATACATTGGCTTGGCCACCACCTGTCATCGCTGTCATGTTGCTGCCAACAGATGCATTCTTGCCTGCACTGTGCCCGCCGCTGTTAACGCTTGTAACAGCGCCATTGACATTGCTATTACTACTGTTGCTGTTGTTACTGCTGTTGCTGCTGCTGCTGCCAACTGCTGCATTGCCAACTGAGACGGCTGTGCCACTGGCACCGCCGACTGTCCCACCGGTGGCTCCTCCACCAGCATTATTAGGTCCATTACTGCCATTGGCATTGTTGTTCACATTGCCATTGCCATTGGCGTTGCTGCTGCTCGTTGCATTGCTCGTTGCATTTACGTTTGACGAGCTTACGTTACTGGCGTTGCCGCTTCCACTGCTGCCAGCACCTCCTCCTCCTGCACTGCCATTGGATGCAATAGCCGAGTTCACCGAGGTCGGAGCCTGCTGTGGCAAATGCTGCAATATGTTCTGCACCTCATTCTCGCTTGGCGATTCGGCAAATATAGTTGTATTGCCAAGTACACAGTTATTTAAAGCCATTTGTGCTTTGTTAGCCTCCTCCCGTGTTGTGTATTTACATAAGGCAATTCCTTGGTTTAAATATTGATGAAAACTAACAAGGGGTCCATGCTGCATACACAAGGTACGTAGTGTAGGCCCATCAATCTGTAAGCAACAAAATTTAACAATAAATTGTATTATAATTTTACAAATATTTTTTTCAAACGTTTTCAAAAAGTAAAATCGAAACGAAAACGAACGTTTTACTATTTGCTGTTCCCAATTCCGATCGAAATGGGCTTGTTTTTACTTTTCGAACTCGGTTTCGAAATCGTTTCGAAAATTCCAGATAGAAGGTAAATTAGACTTAAACTTTGTTGTTCGAATTTATTTATTCAATTGAAGCAACTCTAGAAGCTTTCGATTGCGAGAGTTGGTATCGATAACAAAAATTAAAGTGGAATACAGAACAGCTCGGTTTTATTTTTTATAAAATATTTTATAGGTGCTTTTAAAAAAATTCTTTTAAAAAATACTTCAACTGTTTAAACTTGAAGTAGTGATGTTAATCGATAATTTTATGACATACCTGAGCATTAAGATTCTTTAGAAGTAACCAACTGGAGCTCCAAGAAGCGTTAGCTCCACTCCAAGTAGTGCTTGTGTTGGGGATACCTCGATTGGGTAGCCAGCCATTGGAGTTGCCAGCAACAGTGGATGATGGTGTGGTAGCAGTGACACCGCCAGACTTGTTGCTGCTCAAACCGGGTGGAGGTCCTCGAGATGAGCTTTTGTTTAGAGGACTGGTCCAGAGTTCTGAGGTGGCACATTGTTGAGTGTTGTCTGACCAACTAGTTGAGCATGATGAGGACATAAGGAATATTAATTTTGATTATGGATTTCAAAATACTGCAAGACATGTGATTTTATTGACAGATAAATGAATCACCTTAAAAAATATTAATTATATACATGTGTATATTTTATTACTTGAACATAAAATCATAACAATTACTTGACTTACTGGACATCTATTTATATAGGTATTATATATATTTAATAATTACCTAGGAAAATTTTGGTTTGGATTAAAACTCCACGTTGACGACGTTAAACTTAGTGGCGGCAAATCAGTCGGAGAGCTCTTGCCGGTATTGGCAAAAATATCAGCATCTTTTGGCGTCGGATTAATGGACAATGGAGATCTAGCTACGCTGCCAGGAGTTATGCTGGGATCATCTTCAATACTTTTGATCTGAGAACCCTTAAAATAAACTTCTGCTTGGGTATGTTATTGAATAAATACGCACTCCTACAGTTACCTTCCATGGCTTTCCTGGCTCAAACTCCTGCACCAAATCAGTATAAGCAGCTGCTGTTGAAGCAACTGACCAGTCTTTGTTCTCATTATCATTTGATGTATCGGGCCAACCGTCACCAATACTACGTCCAGTAGACCAAGTTCTATATAAAAGATATACACAAAATATTAAAAAGTTTTTCATTGTTTGTCCATCTCAATCTCTTTCAATCACTTACCCATCGTTTTGTAAGCCCAAGGGACCCATGTTGTTTGAGTTGCTTGATAAGTTTTGCTTTGTTGCACCTGGGGCACGTGAAAAGTCCGTGCTGTCCGCTGTCATGCTGTCCTTTTCTAATACTGGAAGCTTCCATTGATTTAGGCGGGATTGCTGATTGGGCGCACCCTGATATCCACTTTGCTATAAAGTATAAGGAAACAGGTATAAACAGCTAGTCAAAAAAAAGATGATAAGTCGACTAAGGCCTACTTTTTTAATGTTTGTCTTCGATGTCGATACACTCAGACAAACATTTATTCGTACACCCTTTTTTTACTTTAAAAGCTATGTAAGTAGAAAAAAAAAATATTTGGTCGTTTAAATTCCGTTCGAATGATACAAAATTTTTTTTAACTTATTAACTACCCATTGAGTATTTTGAAACTAAAAAAAGTCGATTTTTCAACTTTTTTCCTCGATGTTTTACAAAAAATATTTTAATGCAGAAAAATTCTTCAAACAATTCTAAGAGTGACTGCAAAAAAAAAATTTCAAAAATATGTTCGCAAGTATTTTTTATATCTCTATGAAAATCTTAAAAAATTACTATTTTAACCCCTTTTTCCTGCTTTTCACACAAAAAGTTGTTTTTTTTTTTTTTAGCAATTTTCAAAAAATTATAAAAGAGAATTTTTCTATATGTGTTAGCCAGTGGTGTATAAACGCACACTATTAAACATAGATAAAACAATTCGGTATCTAAGAACCTGCATTCCAAATTTGAAGTCTCTAGCTCTTATAGTCTCTGAGATCGACGCGTTCAAAGAGACGGACATAGCTAAATCGACTCGATTCTTGATACTGGTCAAGAATATATAGTATGTATATACTTTATGGGGTTTGCCACTCCACGTTCTACCTTTGATATACATTTCGCAAAACCATTATATCCTTTTCTGTCCATTTTCAATAGATCTTGTAGATTGTCATATTCGATCAGTTATAAATTATAAAATTTAAAAATATCAATTTAATTCTTAAATTATGATACGTATTTCATGTAATTTTAATTTAATAGCAAAATAAATAAAACAATTTGCATGGACACAGAGCAACTAGAATAATACTAACCTTATTAAGATTGAGCTCTGAGAAATTGCCTTGGAGTGTAGCTATTGCATCGTGATTTCTCAAGTAGTCATTTCCCGAATTATTTAAATGGCCAGATGAGTGTTGTTGTTGTTGCTGCTGCTGCTGCTGTTGTTGTGAATTTTGTTGCTTTAAGTAGACAGCCTGTTGTGCATTTATTTGGTTTTGTAAAGTCTGAATTTGTTGTTTATATTTCGCGATGGCAACATTAACAGCCATTGGATTTGCATTGCTGCCGCGAGAATGAGATTGCTGGGCTGCTTGAAGATGCTGCAAAATGAATGAGAAATGAGTGAATTACACATACTCAACAATATAATATATTATATTTAAAATTGTGTATGAAAGAGAACAAGTAGCACAAACCTTTATATTGCTAAGTAGTTGATTCAATAGATTTAAAGTTGTTTGCGTTAAAGGCTGTGTCAATATCTGACTGGATATAAAGCCACTGTGTATTGCCAATTGAATTTGTTGTCCGAGCATTCGAATATGCTGACCAGAAGGTTGATTATTGACATTGGATGCGATGTTAACGGCTGGCGCAGCATTTGATGCGTTTTGACAAAATGCAACTGATGCATTCGCATTCACTGACTGCGGTCCTCCTCCTCCTACTCCTACTCCTCCTCCACCGACGGCGACGTTATGGGGTCCTCCTTGACCCAAATATTTCTGAACTTGCAAAGCAGCCATGTTCGGATTATTGCTGCCAGTAACAGCTGTGCCGCTCATATTGGTCATTACGTTATTCTATATAAATTCAAATAGAAATAGAAGCTGCATTACTCAGGGATCGCAAAAAGGAGTATTAAGGAAATATCTTCGAAATGAATACAGATAGATATTCGAATTATAATATGGACTTACCGGAGGGAATGACATCGAAGGCTGTGCGCCGCCAACCGGATAACGTTGTGGGAATCCACTGTTGGTCGAATTCGAATGATCAGCGTAGGAACCAAGGACTTCTTCGTGACGACGCCAGCCCTCCATGGCCAATGATGAATTCGCATTGGCTCGCAGCATCTCGGCAGCCTCCTCGATATTCATGTTGGCACTCAACAATGCTCTTTCCACGTCATCCTTTTTGAAGCCGTTATCAGTCAAAATGCGATATTGTTTACTTTGCTTAACCATATCCGTATTAAGGACTCCAACGCCAACATTGATGCCAGCAAGCTTTTGCTGCTGCTGTTGTTGTTGTTGCTGTTGTTGCTGCTGCTGCTGCTGCTGTTGTTGTTGCTGCTGTGATTTGCCAACGATGCCACCGCCATGAGGCCAATCTGAAGATAAGTCACCAGTGTCAACATTACCACCAGCGCTATTCGCATTGCTCCAACCGGATCCGGATGGATTTGTTGATGACAATTTATTTGGTTTGCCCCAACCACCTCCACCACCAGAGGGTGAATCGTTCCATGAATTCGAGTTGGCGCCAATTTGTGAAAGTCCAGTATTTGATTTGTCATCGACCCAATTGTTGCCGGATACGGATACAGCACCACCAACGCCAACGCCGACTCCAACATTGTGACTATCATCTCCCCAAGAATTGTTTCTGGTGTTATTTGGATGTACCCACATGGCGGCAGCATCGGGTTTTCCATGCTGACTGCCAACAACGCCACTGGGACCAATAGAGTTGGCCAGACGAGTCTGGGGTCCAACGACTCCAGACATTTGATTGTTGGGATTGCCGCCAACTGGAACATTGCTGTTACCAACAAGACCGCCGCCAGTTTGACTCTGGGCGCGCATCAAATGGCTGCGACTCATTGAATCTGTCATATCCTTCCAGTGGGCACCGCCACCACCACCACCGCCGCCACCAGGAACGCGCGCCTGTTGACCCCAAAGGGATGTACCATCATCATAATTGGGTATGTTCCGTCGTTGCGGTGGTGGTGATGGTTCCTCCCATCCAGTTATTTGCTTCGATAGATCTTTGGGTCCACCAACAACACCGACTGCTTGTGGTGCTCCCCACTGAGCTCCAATATTATTAGATACGGCACCAACTCCAACTCCACCTGGTCCAATGTTTGAGCTTGCCACGTTTGTTCCAGCGGCACCAACGCCACCTGGGCCAACCATTTTGTTAATATTTTGAATCTGATTATGGGCAAGGGGCGGATGATGTCCCCACATTTCAGATGTGCCATTGAGTCGACCAGATATACCGCGTGGATCGCCACGAATTGGATCCCGTGGATCAATCATGCGCAAGTCGCGTGGATCTCCCGATCCTGGTGCAACACCTCGCATAACGATCGGATCGCGCGGGTCCACATTTCGAATGTCCATTTGACCTCCTCCTCCGCCACCTCCACCTGCCAACGGACGGATCTCTCGAGGATCTCCCCATCCATTGCCAGTATTTCCAACGCTGCCAGCTCCTGCAACTGTACCCGGTGCCGACATATTGTTTCCAGCACTTCCACCTAGAATTTGTTGCATTTCAAAAGCCATTATTGGACAGACAATACATGGTCATACATATATTTAAGAAATTAATATTGCAGTCGTCTCTGCATATAGTGAACTAGACAGGGATTTCAAATAAGAAGTTAACAAAATCAAAGATGATTATCTGGGTGAATTACAAATCATAGACATACAATTTTTGCGTTTTGGGATATCCTGCAAACGGAAAACTTTTTTTAAATTTATATAAAAAAAAAAACAAAAAAACAATTTTTACTCATCATCAAACAACTCTAATTTAACATTGTTTTTGCAGTCACTATTAGAAAGGTTTGGAGAAACTTTTTGCATCAAAACATTTTTGTTTGAGACCGAGAAAAAGTGTCAATGAAGTAGACTTTTACAAAAATTCTAAATCTTCAATTGGCACTTAATGGGTTAAGGAGTTTTGTATCATTCAAACGGAATTCAAATAACCTTTCCATTGATGCCAAAATTTACTTAAAGTAAGTTCAAATTATGAGTAGCTTTGACTATAAGTTTTGCCAAAATACTTTATCCGACTATTGTAAATAATAATTGCTTCATGTTTTTCATGTTTTTCCTAAAATAAAATTTAATGGTTTTTAATAAAAATCCGTATATAATTAATTTTTTTGTTAACATTCTGTTTGATATTAAAATGTTGATTGTTATAGTCAATTTTAAAGAATCAGATGTTCATCGTTTTCACTATGTCCGCTATAGACTCGAATGTATTGATAATTTACATTAATGGCAAATAAAAACAAGTGGGAAAGGCTATAGTCGTTACTTGCTCTAATAAATTTAAAAAAAAATGTATTGCAAGCTTTTAGGCACTTACATTGCTTAAAAGCTTTAATCAGCCGATACCACCTTTATATTTGTCCAAGCTTGTTACGATTTAGGTGGATGATAGTAATAATAGTAGCTAACGTACAAAAATTCGAAACTGGCTTGGCAAAAATTTTAAACAAACTTGATCTGTGTGGAGTTTAAGCTGGCTTCACACGAGCACTTTTTCACCGACGCTTTTCGTCAAAAAGCTGTCCGTGTCGCTCACCATCGCTCACCGATGGAATAGTCAGGTTTTCACCGAAGCTTTGAAATTGTGTGTGGTTACACGACAAGGACAGCTTTTTGACGAAAAGTGTCGGTGAAAAAGTGCTCGCGTGAGGCCAGCTTTATGGAAATCTGTGTGCCAAATATTGTAGCTCTAGCTCTTACAGTCTCTGAGATCTAGGCGCTCACACGTACTGACAGACGGACATTGCTATATAGTCTCGGCTGTTGATGCTGATCAAGAATATATATACTTTGTAGGGTCGGAGATGAACCCTTCTCCCTGTTACATACGTTGCAACGAATACAATATCCCCTTTTACTTATTTTTGTATAAGTAACGGGTATAACTACTTGGCAAATTTATACAGTCGAACTTTCCTAACTCGAATCACCATTATCCAAAGAAAAGGTTCGAGTTATGGAGATGTACTTGTAGAGTTATTTTTCTTAGGTTTATTAATTTTACAGCCACTTAATTAGCTCGAGTTAGAGAGAAATTCGAGTATTTGACTTTACAAATTTGGTTGGCGTCTTTAAATATTTTTTTTTAATTTTTATAAATATTATGTTGACTTTTTAAAGGTATCTCTTTGTGTTTCTTACAAAGAAAGTTATAAATAAATGAAACTTTTCAAGTAAAAGGATGTTGAAGAGGAATTAGGAGGTATTAAGGTACTTACATCCTGGAGTCACAACAGGCAATGTTCCAGTTGCTGCATTGCTGTTATTACCAGTCGAGCCCAGTCCAACTCCAACTCCGACTCCAACACCTACGACGCTCTGCCCCCATTGGGGACCTCCGGTTGGTGCACCGACGCCGGCTCCAACGCCAGTAGCATTGACACCGACACCGGATGATCCGGTAGCTCCAGTGTTGCCCGCTTGCCCAGTCCAGACACTGGTGCTGTCTGCACCATCATCGTCCTCTCCCCAAGTGCCGCCCAAGTTCGAAGATGGTGTGTGACCCCAAGACGGCTTTGGCACTTGTTGGGCGGGCGGTTGACCACCGTTTCTTAAATTCGATTCCCACAAATCAGTGCCATTATTAACATTGGGTTTCCACATTGGCGGCCCCGATTGATCTTTATTAGCCGGCTCCGGAGAGCTGGGCACCTCCCAGTTGGTGTCCTGGTTAACATGCTGGCATCCCCAGCCGTCCTGAGAGAAAAGCGCTTCGCGCATAGTGTTCAGTTTTTCCAATTGCTGTTTAGCTGCACTTGTAGATGTTGATGTTGTTGGTGGTACATTCCCATTCCCAATTCCGACTAGACTTGCATCAATTTTGCCGCCATCGTCATTGTCATTAAATGAACTTTTACGGCTTTTGGTAATAATCTTGTCTTCAATGATTAATATCTTCCTCTTTTTCTTTCCGATGATACTTGCTTGGTTGTTGTTGTTGTTGTTGTTGTTGTTTTCGTTGACGTCTGATTCACACTAAAAATTGCTTTTGTTTTATGCCTATAAAACAGATATAGAGCATATACATAAAAATAATTCGATACAAATATTTATTTGATCAACAAGTGATCATGTTGGAATTTATCTAGTGCAGTCAGTTTAGCTTAACTCTTGAGCCAGATCTATATAATAATAATAGTAGCACACGCTTAGGCATGTAAACATTTACATTAATATGAATGCATACATACATACATCCATACATGCGTAGTCAAGTGTTTTGACAAAGAAAACAATTCACATAAATGTTTTTTTTATTTTTGAAACTAGTTAAATCCAATGTATCTATTGAAAAACTAAGCGCAATAAGAAACTAAAAAAAAAAGTTGAAAATAAAATAGGTGTTTGCTTTTGGAGCATAAGTAATGTGCATTTATTTATTTTTTATTTTTTTTTGAAAAACAATTATTTAATTCACTGTATTAATGTTCGTTGTTTGTATTTTTTTTTTTTTTAAGTATTGGGCACTAGGGCAAAGAAAATAATACTTGATACTCACATGCTGTTAACAATGTCTGTATTTAAATAAATATTCCAAATATTTTCAAACAAATTTAAAATATACTCTTTACAATTTGACGGGAATACGGTGTATACATGGAATACTCATATATGGTTATGTGCATGTGTATCAACATACTTGACAACTCTGGTCGGTAGTCATTGACGCAATCACCCTATTTAACTCTGTACTTTTGTTCACATTTATGCACAGATACAGAAGCAGATACAGATACACAACACACGCACACAGACACACACACACACACACAGAAACACTCTCACGAAGCCATCAACAAATATACAATATCAACACATATGTATGTACTTACACAAAACGACAATGTAAAGTAATTATTAACATATCTACACGCAATGTATATTAAACATTCACCAAGTGAATATAAAGTTTTAATTAAAAAAAATATATAGACATTTATATTTATATATATCAATATATATTTATATTTATATATATATATATATATATATATATATATTGTACATGTGTGCACATTACATATTCCTGATTGTGTGTGATGTTCATTTTTTATATATTCACATTCTGTTTATACATATGAACAATAAATTTGGACTCACAAAATTAAAAGCAAATAATTCAGCTGCTAATAATATTATTTCTATCATTTTACTTTTATTTTACAAATATCGATCAAAAATATTTCCTTTTTTCTGCATAAAATGTGTACATATTTTCTCAAGTACATACAAACTTATATGCATAGATACATACATGTATATGTACGTGTATATATATATGTATGTATCTATGCAGGCACGTTTGTACGAAACCAAGCCACTTCGACGATTTCACATATAATATGTATGTATGTACGTGTGTAAGATTACATGTCAAATAAAATTCTTTTTCTCAAAGCTATTTCGAATAACCCAAAGCTATCACCAACATTTTAACACTCCATATTCATTTTCTTATAGTATATGCATACTCACTAACGTTATAAAAAACGCTTAACTTTTTCAAAATCAAATTATTTTCTTAATGTGAAAATATACGAAACCACACGTTCAACGGGACGGGACAATTACTACTGTATAAATGGCTGCTCTCTCAATGTTGCCACCTAGTGAAAATTTAAGAGCACAATAGTTGAAATCATCTTGACAAACTTGCAAATAGTTTGAAAATAGTTGGGGATATAAAAATAAAATATCTTACAAAAAATTTGAGGCGAAATTAATTTATTTCATTCTTTTCAACTATCTTAAACAATTTCTTATATAAAATAATGGAAACGTGGCAACTCTTTTTTTGTACCTATAACTATTTCATTCTTGCCAACGAATACGAACGAGATGAATGCATATGCACAAATTTTATGTGTGTACATGTGTTTGACTTTAGTTTTTATAACCACTACGATTATGCACATTAAGATTTCGATCATTCGTACGAGTAAACACCAGCAAACACACTTAGATAAAAGTATCAAATTTTATAGCCATAATATATTAAATTTATATTAATTTGTATTTTTTCACCTATTTGTAAAACGCACTTTTACCGATAAGTTCTTCTCGCTCGCTCCTTTTCTGCGACTTTGTGT
Organism: Drosophila quinaria; assembly: GCA_035047525.1. Taxonomy (NCBI): domain Eukaryota; kingdom Metazoa; phylum Arthropoda; class Insecta; order Diptera; family Drosophilidae; genus Drosophila; species Drosophila quinaria. The sequence continues at coordinate 277,442 of JAWNPO010000488.1, read as the reverse complement.
GACCTTAAACAATTAATGCAAAAATACCAAAAAAAAAAAAATTTTTGTAGAAACGGAAAGAAAAATGAAGTACACCAAATTATACAAATGCAAAAAAGTTGAACTAAAATAAAACAGAACTTTAAATATACATAATAATCTTAAATATTATTATGTCTATTAATATTAAAATACTGACAAATTTATTAAATAGGCGGTTGTATTTTAAAGTTTAGTTTGTGCCTTATTTTATTTGGATTACCATTCTTTTACACGCTGTTAAAAGAAAAATTTAAATGGGTTTCTTTCTGTTTGCAAGAACGAAAGCTAAAATTGTTTTTATAGACATATATTAGACAATTTTGAATTTTTTCATTAAGCATAGTACGATCTAGCCGAAAATATGTTTGCTTGGCCAAAACTCTTATAAAAAAGGGTTGCCAACTGCCTCGAAATTATTTTGTAAGGCCATTTCTAAACCCATGTACGCTGTGCCTAAAGATGGGTACTGACGTCGAAAAAAAGGACTAGCGAAATGTCAAATTGCATATAAAAAAAACGCTGGCGTAAAGTGAAAAAGAAGAAGACGATATTTATCTCCGCTTGTCGGTCCTCACGAAAACTAAACTGAAACTAAAAACGGAGTTGCCAGATAAGGAACGGGCGTTATCCAGCACTGTTTGTATTTAGCTCAGAGGCCTAACGGAACATCGAATTGTTTAGAGCAGCGGTGAGCATGCAATGGCTCCGGGAGTCAGCGGCTGCTAATGAATTCAGGTTTCGTGCCCACCGCTGGATTAGAGTTTCGCTAGGTATATATGAGATAAATGTCAAGCACACAGTTGAAAACGATGAAGACTATTTGAATTTGGTCAATAACGACGACAATATTGGTAGATTATAAGCAGTAATGAAAGGTTAAATTGTTTTTATAGATATAAATTATGTAATTTTGTATTTTTCCATTCATATAAATGGAGAATTCATGAAAGAAGTTGAAAAGCGATGGGTACACCGAAATACGCGATGTGCTTGTGTGCCGTCGCATATTTCTCCTCTATTAACTTAAATTTAAATTTTTCATTGCTTATTCTATCCTCTTTTTATCGAAATAAGTTCTGCATGTTCAAATTTGAAATAAACCGCTGTTGACGCATAGAGTTACCACTCAACCTTTTTGTTATTTTTCCGTGTTGCATTGGCAACACTGGCATTACGCTCGTCGACAGCGAAATATTGAGCATTTTGCGCCGCTAAAAATTTATTTCACGTCAGTACCAAGCTTAAATATGGGCAGCTCACAAAATAAAAACCGAATCGAGCTGTTTAAACACAAAAAACTAGTTATACCGATTGAAGAGGTGCAACAGGGGCCCATATTGTAGGATGTGACGAAAAAAAAAATTTTGATGTTAATTTTTTGATTAATAATTTTTTATTAAGTAATTAGGGTATTAGTAGCTGCTACTGCTCTTACGTTGTCCATTTGGTCAATTTTCTCTATTTTGTTGTTGTTATCAATATTATTTATTTGTTTGTTGTGGACAGTTGACCCAAAAGTGTGACCACAGCAGCATAACAGCAACAATCTCTCAACTTTTTAGTGATTTTAGGTATTATGCTGTCACACTGAAGTTTGTAAGAGTGGACTTCAAAACATCGAACATTTCGAGAGCCCAAAATGTTTTCAGCTAGAGCGTACAACGCTTTATACACGAATACATTATTTCTTCGTGTAGCATTGGCAACATTTCGCTCGTCGATAGCTAACTATTGAGAATTTTTCGCCGCTAAAAATTTATCTCACATCCGTTCCAAGCTCTCACACAAACGCGAAAATAAATTCTGCTAGTGCTGTAAAAGACTATGGTCACACTTAAATAGTTTAAAATTAAAATGGTTTTTGGTTGATTGATCTGTAGAAATAATGAATATCTTAATTTCTTACCTTCATTTCTAACAATTAAAATATATATAGTTTTGTGCCACTGATGATGCGTGTGTCGTTCTTGATATTTTGTGTCAAAGTGAATCAGAAGATCGCTCGCGGAACCGAAATCTGTTTTCGGCGATGCGTCGTTGCCGGATCGGGTTTCTGCCGCTGTAGTGGGAACGCCACAGATCCTTGTACTTTTATTAGAGTCGTTTTTTAGAGTGAGCTTTTGGTAAAATCAATTCCAAGATGTTTTCACCAAGAAAGCATAGTTGAAAAATTCATTTTTTCGGACCATACACCTGGGGTGTTTATGGCCCGAAAAAATGAATTTTTCAACCTGACATACAATCGATCCTGACAAACTTGCTGTCAATACTTTGTTAGGCCCGGAACTTTTTAAATTCCACAGAACCAAATTACGAAATGTCCTTTAAACATAATTTACATCCTTGGAACGACGATTTCGCGATCCGTCTCTATCTTAAAAAATGAGTCAGAATTAAAGCTATTTTTTGGCCCAACAAATTTGTAGTTTCCTTGAATCTGTATTTTTTATTTGCAGAAAATGTAAAACATATTTTAATACAATTTAAAAAATATTTTGTACACTTTCTGTTAATAAAAAATACAGGTTCAAGGAAAAAAATTGATTGGGCCAAAAAATAGCTTTAATTCTGACAAATTTTTTAAGATAGAGACGAATTGTGAAATCGTCATCTCAAGGATGAAAATTAAAGGACATTTCTTCCTTTGGTTCTGTGGAGTCTTAAAAGTCCTGCTCCTAACAAAAGTATTGACACCAAGTTTGTCGAAAGCACCCACGACATACATTTTCAAAATCAAATAAATTTTTCAACCCAAAAGGCGCGGACCATGATTTCATTTGAGAACTGTGGTTTCTTGGTGAAAACATCTTGGAATTCACCATAGATTACGAAAAAGGTTTACCATTTTTGGTGAAAAAAAATCTATGCACTCCAATATTCACAAACAAAATGCAAATGAGAATTGATCATTAGTGTTCCATTTATTAAATTTCAGTTTTGTGTTTCATTTTATTTTTATGTGAACGACAAAACAAATGGTTCTACAAATAAAATATATGCGTTTGTTGTGTATAAATAATACTTATTGAAGTCCAAATCTCAAGATATAATCAACCTACAATAAATGCAATGACATTACTATTAAGTATAAGTAAATATACGTTTTTATATATGTATTTATATTTTTTCCACTTTTGGGACTGATAGATATTAATAAAAATGAATTATGTACTTATGATATAATAAAACTTTTTCTGGGATATAAAATATGAATATATTTTTTAAATTAAAGAGTGTATGTTTATGTGTATGTGTATGTGAAAGTTGTATGTTTTTGTATGATGCAAACGATAGATAATGTATGTATATACATGCATGTACATTTGTATATACGCTTATGTGTACCAATCAATTAGTATTAATGAAATTAATTAATCGATTTCAGCCTCATCTACAGTTAAAAGCATATGTATACAATGGGTGTCGACTTTCTCTTAACATTGTAAAAATTTTTTAAATATCAGTTAGAATTTTTAGTAGGCTCGAAATTTTTCAGTCGCCTACACACGATCGTTTTTTCACTGACGATTTATATTATGAATATTAACTGGAGTCCTGTTACTTGCGATTGAAATTAAAGTTTAAATTGAAGAGTCACTATGATCTAATCTTAATATGTTAACACAAATAATCTGATATTAAATCAAAAGATCGAAATGATATTAAATTTAAGGTAATTTTCTTGGCATGATAACGGAAATAATGAGAATATCAAGAGACGATCGTGTGAGAGCAACTTTTGTTATTTTGTTATTTGTTTGTATTTCATACTATTTTTGTTGTTTTATCATTACTGTTTATTTGTAATTTAGTGTAATATATATATAAATTAGTCTGTAGGTACAAAAATATTAGTCTCGACATAAATATATTTGTGTACCTTCAGACTGCGGCGAAGGTCGATTCTAAAATGTCATTCGTCTAATCCACATGAATCTCTTCAAATAATAGTCCAGTCCAGTTTTGTAACTACTCAAAAAATGCCACTTTTTTCCATTAAAATTAAAATTTCGAATGCATTAAACAGCATATTGTACTACATAAGATAATAATGTGAACTAAAATTAAAGTGGCAGCTGAAACAAAAACAATGAACTGATTCGTTCTCGTTTATACAGAACATAATTATAGCCTTAAATTGTGTGTATATATGTAGATACTTACAACTAATAAACTACAAATGTTTCTTAATTTAAAAGGTAATTTATATATTTGCTTAAACTTTATGTCACACAACTTTAAAGTTTGTCGGCGTACATCAATATTTGTTTCGAATATATGTGTCTGTACATTTTATGATTATACCGGCTATATTATTGTATCAAGCTGTCGCGCTTGGTGTAAAATCTTCTTTTGATGTCCTACTAAAGTTATTCCCATGTCGGATAGCTGTTGAGCTGTTAACCTTGAGATCTGTGAAGGAACAAATGGATATATTGTCTTTATTATGAAACGACAACAACACTAATAGATTAAATTATTTCTAAAAAGCATTTTTCTTTTATCGCAATTGGGTTTTGCATATTTTTTGGACAAACACAAAACATTATTTGAAAACGAACTTACCTGTTGAGCACTCACTAAATTAGCCTCTTTAAAGTGTTGACTGTATCGTGACATTTTAATATTCTCTAGCCATAAATCAGTGCTAATAAAAATATTGTGACCACGTTGTGTATCCAGAATGTGTGTACCATCATTCTCTGGCGAACTTCGTGTGGTTAGCAGCGACTGCGGCTGTCTGGCCAAATTATCTAAAGTTGACACAATGCTAGCAAATGTTGGTCGATGTGTTCGTTGCTTTTGCCAGCAATCCAACATTAGCTGATATAAAGCTTCAGGACAATCCATCGGAGCAGGTAAACGATATCCCTTCTCAATGCTCTTTATCACATCCTAATTACATAAGTTCACAATATTTTACAATCAGTTTACAATTGATTTAATAGTCAGAGATTATGTTACAAACCTGATTTGACCAGTTCCAATAAGGACGTTCACCATAAGACATAACTTCCCACAAAACAACACCATATGACCAAACGTCTGATGCGGATGTAAATTTACGGAACGCTATTGCTTCCGGTGCAGTCCAGCGAACAGGAATTTTCCCACCCTAAAATAGACAGGGTTTAATTATTAGTTAGCAACAGTAATTTCAAATAGGTAATTAGTGGTGTATAATTCAATTCACTACAAATGGTTGTATCCTCTATAATAAATCAATAATCATATAGTGGTCATATTTCTTGTTTTTTTTTTTTTTTTTTTTTTAATTTTAATCTGCAAATAATACTTACACGAGTAGTGTAGGCATCACTGGCATTCTCAATTTCGCGAGACAGTCCAAAATCGGCAATTTTGCAAATGAGCTGGGCATCGACGAGCACGTTTCGAGCTGCCAAGTCACGATGGACGTAATTCATGTCGCTCAGGTAAGACATTCCACTCGCGATACCACGCAGCATCACGATCAACTGCAGCGTTTGAAATTTGCCGTCATTGACACGCAGAAAAGTATCCAAGCTACCATTTTCCATGTACTCCGTTATAATCATGACTGGGTTGGAGCGCGTGACCACGCCTTGAAGATAAATTACGTTAGGATGATCGAATTGTCCCATTATTGAGGCCTCTGTCAAAAAGTCACAACGTGCTTTTTCCGAAGAACCTGTGAAAATATGAACATTTGAATTACATTTTTTGACATTCAATTGAAAATAAAATAATCAGGATTGTTCTGAATTTCAAAGATTTTCAAAAACTAAAAACGAATCGAAAGCGAACGTTTTACTTTTTTCTTTTGCAACTTATATAGATAACTGCATTGCGATCCTTGATTAAAACAAAAACAATACCTGGCTTTAAGGTCTTAATGGCAACGTCAATGTCTTGTACAAAGTTTGGCGGAATTTTAAGACGTCCGCGACACACATCTCCGAACTCTCCGCCACCTAAAATTGGAAGTTCCGATTAATATTTGATGAAAATATATATTTAGAATACAAATAAATAATAAATAAAATAAATAAATTTTAAATTTATATTTGAGATGATATACCAATGATCGCCTCGATTGTGATGTAATTGGCATCGATTTCACGGGCAAATTCTCTAATTGCTTGATTGGGATCTTCGTATGTATGGGGATCCACGTAGCTCCGGCTGTTGCCAAAGAGAGGAGTCGTCACTGAAAGTGCAACGCAGATATTAAATCAATTATATAACTATTTAAAATTAAGTACACTATTTAAAACGCATTCCTTTGTCACAATAATCTATATTGCTTTTTCGACAATTAAAATGTTTACTTTAGGAAGCTCGAAAACTTGACTCTGAAGCGTGCAATATTTTTAATTATAATAAAAAAACATTGATTAAACTCAAGAGTAAGAAAACCCACACCATAGAAAGAAATAAAGCCATAAATAAATTATACAAATTAAATACAAATACCATTCGAATGTAGAGTCTTGACAATTGGAGTTGTATCCATAGCATTTACTAAAAATAAAGATAAAAATATGTCGTATATTGATTTTAAGCTGAACAAAATTATGTATAACATTCCAGGTTGTGGTTGTCCAATTGTCGAAAATGGAACAGAAAAACTTTCGAAGACTTTAAAATATTCTATATTCTTTTTTTATTTTTCACCTGGTTGTTGATTTATAAAGCGAGTAAAAGTTAAAAAAAAAATATTTTAATTAAATACAAAATTAACTGATTAAAGTGCTTTTGAAATTGTGTGTAATTATTATTATTTATGTTTGTTATATATGTATTTATAAAGCTGTATATTGAATTATTATTTATGTTGACAAGAACAAGTCAAAAAACTTACTATATGTCACAACGAGTCCTTAAAAAGATTTCGGTTGTTGATTAGGTAATAAAGGGATTGAGGGATACAAACAGATTGATAGTATGTGATTATTGTCCAAAATTTTCAACGAATCTAATTAATTAGCTTTTTAGCATCCTAACTTTGATATTATTCATTAAGAAACTATTTGAATAAATTGAGCTAAACTTAAGAAATTTTAAATATTAATTTATGCTTTTGAACTACTTTCAGAATTTGTGGATCAATATTTTTTTGACCAGAAGAATACAGTTCAACTCATCAGGAGAGGAAATTAAGTAGTTTTAAGAATTGACCTTATTTTATACTCGCGTGATAATATAAGGTTAACAAATTTAAAAAATTACCTTCATTGCTAGTGTAATCCATTGGTAATGGTAGATGGTTAGTGGACTTTTTATCGAGCTCATCTTGATGCTTGGATCTCATAAAATAAACCGTTGCAACAATAAAAATCACCAGAAAGAAGACACCCGTTACAATGGCCCCAGCAATAAATCGTATTTGAATTGAATCCTCGTAAACTGAAATTTGTCATTAATAATAATAGTACAATGTGTATAAATTAATTAGACTGAAATTTGTCAATAATAATAGTACAATGTGTATAAATTAATTAGACAAGATATTTACCTGAACCAACAGACTGATGGGTTTGAGCATAGACCATATTGCTGAAAGATCCAAAGCCATTTATTGTTTTACATCGTACTTGAAAGCCATATTCCGTATTATCAATCAAACCACTTATATGCACTTTAGTCTCTTTTGTGCTCAATGCTGTTTTATTAATCGAATCCAAATCGGACTTTGGAAACCAGCGGACTTCATACAGTTCAATTGGGGTATCACTCTGGATAGGCTTATCCCAAACAAGATCGACGTCTTTGCTAGTTATGGACACGACACGTAAATTAAATACGGTCGAGAACATAACAGATTCTGTGGTAAACACAATTTCAGCATGATTTGTTTTGATTTCATTAAGATCAAGTTGTTGACTATTGATACTTGAAAATGTTGAAGCATTATTATATTGATTTTCACTATTCGAATACGTTTCGTTGCTATAGATTCCGTTCTCAGCCAAATACGTAATGCCATTTGTTGCATGAATCTGAACCGTATATGTGGTAACTGGATCTAGATTCGTTAGCGTCAGTTTTGTTTCATTGAAAGTATCTGTTGAAGGATTGAACATGACATTTGAACTGCACATTGTGCACCGTATTTTATATACGACATCACTGCGATATTTATCCATTCCATTTGCCAATAGGGAATCATCTTTTGCTGGTGCACTCCACGAAATTATTGCGCTCGTTTGGTCAACAAATAACAAAGTAAGATTCATTGGGGCTCCTGGCGGTTTGTAGCACGGCATGTGCCTTCCATCAACAGGATGTCTATAAAATCCTTGTTTGCATTTACACTGCGGTGAGCCCGTTTTGGAGCTATTCGAATTTGGTGGACATGGGACACATTTTCGTACTTCAGCAGATCTGAACGTACCGGCGGGACATTCTAGATTTGAAATGAAAGCGGTTTGACAACAATATTATTAATAATTAATACTCAACCTGACAATAGGGTTATTCTCCCACGATCGTGATACTAAGAATTGTAAACTTTTAAAACTCTGCTGCTGTTTTCTTTTTTTATTATAATATTGGCACAAGATCTGTATGAATGTGTGTATAATATGAATTATAGCTCTGTCTTTATAAGCTACTGATCTAAAGTATTTATTGCAGCCGACTCACGCATAGAGAGAGTCGCCAAGTCTTGATCGCTTGATGATACTTGGTCGAAAGTTAAGGTTTTTAATAATATATGTTTTTGTTCTTGAGATCTCAATACTGAATGCTCAACTGAATACAGAGCCTTGCCAGATTCGGCGTGTATAAGATAATCTTTATGTTTTTCGGGCCTGTTCCGAATTCCGAACGTTTTCAAGAAGTAAAAACGAAACGAAAACGAACGTTTTACTATTTGCTGTTCCCAATTCCGATCGAAATGGGCTTGTTTTTAGTTTTCGAACTCGGTTTCGAAAATTTATTTTAAGTATTTCAGGTTTAATATAGCATATACTACTAGAAGGTAAATTAGACTAAATCTTCGTTGTTTGAATTTCGTTATTCAATTGATGCAACTCAGCAATTTTCGATTGCGTGAGTTGCTATCGATATAAAAAATTAAAGTGGAATCAAGAACAGCTCAATTTCGTTTTTAATACAATTTTTTATAGATGCTTTTAAAAAAAATCGTTTAAAAAATACCTTAACTGTTTTAACTTGAAGTAGTGATGTTACTTAATTCTAAAAATGTTCAACATTATTATAATCATTAATCTGTAATCATTATAAGTGATATTAAAAAAATTTTCAAATAATAATTATTTTGAAGTTTTATGGATTTGCTCACAGAATAAAGATTAGTTTTAAGATATACTTTACTTCTCAACCAAACATCATTATTTTTGAGCAATAAAATAAAACTTATGGAATATTTATTGTTTCATGAGTTCTATTTTTTTGCTCAAAATTAAAATTTTTTCATTTACTACGACTCTCATGTATTTTTTTGTTTTTGCAACAATTCAGGTCGTTTATTATTACTTATTACGAACTTTGATTAAATTAAAATATTATGACAGAATTGTTGCAAAAACAAAAAAATGCATCACAGCCGTAGCAAATCCGATTTTGGCTATGGCTCTGCTACTGCTATGTTCAATAGAGAGCGGTAGTGAGAGCAAATCCAAATACTACGGAGTAGCGTAGCATTTTTAAACCCTGACGAGAATGACGCTAGAGAGCTTGCGGATACAAGAACAAGGAGACAGAACGATAAACCATAAGGAAGACGTTGAACAAACAAACTTCATATTCGCGGCATCTCTCTCAGTGGACAAACGGAAAAGTGACGGTGTAAAAAATTTTAATAAAGCCAAATTAAACAATAAGAAAATAAAAGTGTTCATGCCATGTAAACACATACATATATGTATATGTTTTTATGTATACAGACTCCCTGAAGAATACCAAAAATGTCGCCGAAACGCGTAGGAGGAAAATTTTAATGATAAAAATGACTATTTATTTTTAAAATGGAAAACAACGGCCTTATTAACCTGAAAGACAACCATCAATGTTTTCCTAATAGCCAAAATTCGAGTACGATCTCGTCACGATCGTGAGAGTAATGAAAGTATTTACTTACCGGTGCAAGTGTTGTTAACATCATTTGGCTCATAGCCGACCTTGCAACGACAGCCGCCAGTTAGAATTGTCCATTTACCATCGCCCTTGCACAGATATGTGGGTGTCTCATATGGTTCGGAGTTTTCAACGCAAGTTCCATTTTGCTTCTCAATTATGGTGATTTCTCGACCTGTGGGCGTCTCATTGAAATGTGCAAAGTTCTCAGTTACCGCCGGGCAGGTAATATAGTAAACTTTAACAGCTAGCACACTTATGCAAGCTCCCTGATCGCGAAATGCAAAATATACACCCTTTTTGTTAACGGCAATGCTCTTCACTTCGGTATTGATGTCCACGTCGGAGTTTTGATTAAATCGTCCTTCGCCAGCGGCGATTCGAGCAATTAGTTTGTAACTATCAGTTTGCCATGGCGGCGGCTCTCGAGTCGCTGCATCAAATTCGTAAAACAATAAGCTAAACGTTTCCTTACAGGACAATGCGTTGCCTATGAAAAGTTCATAAATGCACATAATTAATTTTAATATGTGTGTTTTGTTATTTTATATTTTCTGTTACGCTACGTTACCTGGAAACAACGAGCAATCTCTTATTGTAAATTGAATCTCAATATAAAGTCGGTTGGCAGGACCGCGATCGATAAACGGCGACCAGAGCCAGTTATTTACATTGTGGTAGGCAACATCGCAAACCACGTAACTACGCCAGTTAATGCCCTTTACGAAATCTGTAAAAGACTCTTCTACCCACTGTAAAAGAAAGAATTCGATCAGATTCATTCCGTGCATTACTTTCGAAAATATCTTTTCTATTTATATTCAAATTGTCTAATAAATACTTACGCCCGGAGTCTGAGCTTGAGGCCCATATGGGTACCTTGTCCATTCCAGAGTTGCTTCTCTTGTCGTGTCCAATAAAACAACTATAAGGACAGTTGAGAACAATTAATAATTCTTTCAACATGATTTTAACGTTGGTGCAGAATTGCATGCTGGAAAATAGTTATTTCCGGGAACCGAAAATAAAGTCCAATTTAATCAAAGAAGTCAAGTTGTCGGTAAAGTTCCATTTTAAGTCGTATAAAAATATCTATTTATTTATGATTTTAGCTAATCCCAGACACAGTCCACAAAAACTTAAAATTGATCAAAAACTAACATCTCGTAAAATGTTCTTCCAGAAATGTATTCAAGGTTTGTATGTAAGCAATATTCGCTAGACGAAATTAATTGGGATGAGCAAATCGATATTTTGATACATAAGAATAAATTCCCTTTTTTAAAGTTGTCTCTATTTTCTAAAAATTTTACATTTAAAATGTACCGTTTGTTTTTTAACTATTACACTAAGTAGGACAGTAAGATAACATTAACCATTTTAATTCTTAGAAATATATTGAAATTTTGTTTGAAAAAACGCTAGTTTAGCGGGAAATCGCTAAAAGCCAGTAAAATTTAAAAATACAAACTATAGAAGCTACAGATGTGATCTATACATCGTTGAAAAGGTATTTCGAAGGGCTCTTGTGCATGCCTTTTAACTTTGAATTGGAAAAGGACACCAACAACAAAGTGTCATAGTATCCATGAGAGTGCTGACAGATTTTGCGCTTGGCATGCTGGCATGTGTGTTTGTAAAGACAACCAGTGTTGCCAGACAGTTTATTTTTGGTTGTACAAACAATAAACACCGCTTAACAAAGTAACACTGTCAAAAAATATTGCAATTGTTAAAATTTCTGATGTCTTATTCAAAAATTTCGGATATCTTAAATAGAAACCACTTTACGAGGTAAAAGTCTGGTGATGAAAACATTTTCATGTCCCAAAATTTCTGATATAGAATTTAATGACGAATAATATTAAATTTTACACATTAAATGTTTTAGATTAAACATTCAATATATTTCTATGTATTAAAATGGTTTATGTTACAATCTTACTGTCCTACTTAGTGTAGTTGTTAAAATACAAACGGTCCATTTTGGATGTCAATTTTTAAGAAAATGGGCAAAATATCGAATTTTTTATTTTAAATTCAAATAATAGCAATTGAATTTCGATTTGTTACGAGTTACAAAACTATGCGTATTTCAAATGTTTTTAATCAAAGTTGCAATTCACTGTAAAAAATATTTGAATTTTTAAAAAAATTTTAAATTATTTAAAATCTTTTTAAAAATATGTTTTGTTTTTATTATTTCTAAAATTTGTATTGTTTTTCGGTTAACGTAATTTTATGATTTAAACAATATTTTCTATTCAATTATTTTATTTTTTTGTTTATTCAAAAATTCTATGATTATATTTCTATCTAAATTTGGATTTAAAACTTTATGAATAACACTAAATTTTAATTTTTTTTGACAAAACCAAAAGTAACTCTTAACTATTGATTCTTCTTTCTTTTGTATGGAAATATTTCAAAAATACTTAGGTTTCCGACTTGAAATCAAGGAATACATTTAATTATTCAATAAATGTCAATGATACAAGATTTTTGAATTTAATTTGTTGCAAATTAAAATTTACAATAGGTAATTTTATACATTTATCTAGGAATATTCATAAAATATCTGTTTCATCGCAATTTTGATCGAATAGTATTTTGGAATATTATGGTTGGAAAACTTAATCTTAATTTAAATTGATGACTGATACGTAATTTTAAATTTCAAACCTAGGATTTGAGTGCCTGTTTTAAAAGATATATTGTATAAGAAAATGAATAACGGTTCGGCAAATCAGCATGTTTCAATGATTTGGAATATACTACAGTTTGGCTAACTAAAAAAATATCTAGAAAAAGAAAACAGAAGTGCTTACCTTGATCAGCTTTTGCGATTTTTAAATTATACGCAATCGCAATCGCAATTGAACAAATTAAATGAAATATGGACAATTTACTGAATTGCCAAGACGCCACCGAAACAGAAACAGATTTGTGACTGAGATCTGTATGGATTTGTGTGGAAGCCATTTTGTGTGGGGAAGCTGAGAATACAGTATCATCACTTTCCTTTTTTAATATTCTACTTTCAACGCGCCGCAATTGTCGATGCTTTCGTTGCATTCGCATTACTTGTGTATGAAATGCGCTGTGTTTTGTAGATTAATTGATTGCCGTAATAAATGCATTAATCAATTTGCCTGATGATGTTGGTAATGATCACCGCAAATTTATTTATCTCAAGTGCATTGTGGAAGCTGTTGATAAAAATAGACAAAGACAAAGGTAATCAAATCATTAAATCTCTAATATATTTTGCGATATTTCATTTTCAAAATTAGTTAAGCCCAACAAATCGCACCAATTCTTTTAATTTTTTAACTTGTTATGTTATGTTATGAGGCGAAAAAAAAACAAGCCCGAAAAAAATACCAGGGACATCAAATAAATTTCACATACAGTGAACCACCAAAGTCTGCATACACCATAAATTTGTCAAATTTGCGTATAATAAATTTATGGTGTATGAAGACATTAGTGGTTCACTGTATGCAATTTTTGGAAGGTCTATCCAGCAACCGGATAAACTTCGGTTTCTAATTTTAATTTTTCAAATTATTTTTAACTTTTTTTAAATTTTTATGACAAAAATTGTAAAGAACTCTTATTTTTCAACTTTTAAATAAAAATTGAAAATACCTCTTATTTTTCAACTTTTAAATAAATATTGAAAATGAACTCTTATCAAAAAACTTATAAGAGATTCCTGTCCTTAACAGCAAAAGCAGAAAAAAATAAGGTAATCAAAAAAAAATAATAATAATGTTTGATAATTAAAATAAAGAAATTTTATTCTTTGTCAAAACAATTTATTGATATTTCTTATGTGGACCGAAATTAAAAATTCATTTAATATATGGGCATTTCTAGGACCAAAAATGAAATGTTAATCAACTAGTTTTTTTTTCAGAAATTGGCTTCCAGAGAGACATTATTAATTTTACAATTCTGTACCTCCGCATGTTTTTAGTAAAACCGAGTGCTTCTGTAATTCGAATTTTTCGGGAAAATCCCCAATAAAGTTTGAATTTTTTTCCGTTTCTTTCTTTATGCTTTTGTTACCGGCTCGTTTGGATATGTAATATGATGTATATTAACATATGGTGATGAATTATGATAGAATATTACATTAACAATTACATAGGCTGGTGAATTAGGTTCAGGAAAGACGTACTTTATTAACGTAACAGCGCAAGATTATTTAAACTATTAAATATTAAAACTTATTAGTTAAGGAATAGGAAAGAAGACCAAAAATTAAGTGGCTGAAAAATCTGGTACCTAAGCGAAAACAGTTTGAATTATTTTGAAAAATTTATTTAAGTCATTTGAATCGGTAACTTCTTCTAGATACAGCAAAAGAACAAAAAACTCAATTTTTGAGAATATTAACAAGTCTTAAACAAACTGGATCTGGTTTAATGTATGAATGAATGAAATTGTAGTTTTTGTTAAAAGACTTTAAGAGTTGGTATCGATAACATAAATTAAAGTGGAATTCAAAAAAAAAATCTTTTAAAAAACTCTTTAATTGTTTAAACTTAAAGTAGTGATGTTAATCGATTCTAAAAATGTTCAATGTTATTATAATTTTTAGTTTATAGTTTTAGGTAATCATTTTAAAGCTTTTAATTGCATTTAATTTTAAATCCGGTGGATCTACAGCACACGTTTTGAAAACGACCTTTGTGGCATTTCGACTCGTTTTCGGAATTCGGAACAGGCCCGATTATTCGTTTTCAGTCTGAGCTAATTTGCTTTTAAATATTATGCTGCAATTCACAGATTTTGCATCTATTTTGAATCTCAATTTCATTGCTAATTCTTGCATATTTTGGAAGCCTGATGTTCACAGAATTATAGTTTATTATTGGTTTTAACTTTAAGTTCGTATGAAGGTTTTTTACGCGATCCTGGAAGTTTCCATAAGTCAATACAGTGTGCCAAGTAATTGTACTAATACAAATATTGTACTAGGTAAACCCAATGCATCTCATTATTTACATATATATATGGTTAAGGTCTAGAAGCAGTAGCCAGTTTAAAAAAAACACACACACACACCCAGAAAGAGGGCGATTTATAATGAATTTAGGTAAAACAATTTTTAGGGGGTCTTTGCTAGTTTTTTTTTTATTGAATTTTGAAATTTCGATATTTTTAATGCAAAATGATCTTTTGCATCGTTGTTTTGTGCATATTGTTACTAATATGTTCATTTTTCATTAAAATTTCAATGTTGAATAAACAAAAAACTAGCAAAGACCCCCTAAAAATTGTTTCACCTAAATTTATCATAAATTGCCCTCTTTTTGTTTTTGTTTTTTTTTTTTTGTTTACCGGTGGCTACTGCTTCCAAAACAAACGATTTTTATTATAAAATCAAATCAAACATTTTTGTCTTGTCAAAACAATTACTTCACATAATGTGTGTACATACAGAATCTTTAATCTTCATACATATGTATATATGTATGTACATATGTAGTTGCATGCCAGAATTTATCGTCTAGGTCGTAACTTCTGTTTGGTATATATCGATGACAGAAATGTTGGCTTTTTTGCTTTGTATGATTATAAACTTACATTTAAACTTACAGAATCGGTAAATGGTTAAGGATTCGCTTTATTTATTGATGCACTTTTTGACAGCCAAGCACACACACACACACACTCAAGCATTTTTATGTACATTCACAATGCATTCTTTTTCTGGTGTAGCGTCGAACGCCATAATATAGATTTATTGCTTTAATGTTGACGGCTTATAAAAACACAACATGCACTCGATATTAACCGAAAGACCTTAATATTTGCAGTTTACATTAAGTTATTTTAATTTTCCTTCGGTATACAGGTATATGTATAGCGTTGCCACCATTTGCGTTGTCAGCATTGTTTTGTGGGTAGTGCTGGGTTGCTCATAAGAGAGTGAACAAAAAAGAGTTGCTCCCTGAAGTGAGAAAGTGAACATGTTCCTTCCAAATTGCTCTTTATTGCTCACTTGTTCTTTTTTGCTCTGTTGTTCTGTTTTGCTCATCATTGCTCAGTTGTTCCTATTGCGTTCTTTGCTCGAATTTTCTTTGTGCTCTTAGACCTCTTAGGACATTTGTGTAGATTTTTTCTTTAAAAATACATATTGTTAGATTAGTGTTAAGAATTCAGAATGTCGCTTTGTTATGGCTAGGCTAGGCTAGCTATCGACAAAACTCAGGGATGAGTCGACCTCGATCCCTGGCGAGTCGGTTAACAAGGAATTTATATTTTTACTTTCGGAATTAATATGCGAACTTCGGTTTCACAACACCTACACGGAAAATCTGCTGGCAAGGGTTTACTTGGACAGATGACGTTATCCACCTCTACGATGCCCTCCCATCCTATAGTCGGCTTTCGATATTTTTTTGTGCTGACTCCCTATTCCAAACTTAGCCCAACCCACCACATACCCGGTAATGGTTCGGAGTATGCGGCACACCTGCAAAAAAAAAAAAGGATCCAAAATTAGAGCCTGAGTTATCATGAATTTAGGTGTAAAAATTGTTTCCGGGTCTTTTATAGTTTTTTTTTTTTTTAATTTTTGAAGTTTTTATGGAAAATGAACTATTTTTTGCTTGCTCTTGTTCATCGATCCGGATATCTCCATTTCTTAATTGATCATGCTTTTACTCCAGTATTAGATTATTTTTAGAGTAGTAAGACTCTATTTTACAGCGGTACAGGGCACTGTGTCATAAGGGTCGAATACCAATAACCCATAAGTCAGGCGGTTTTTCCCTGGCTCACACAAAGCCCCGATCTTAACACCATGGAAAATGTTTGGGCTTTCGTTAGGAACTAGGAGAACATTGATAGAGATCGGCGGCACCCCGAAACTATAGCTAAAAGAAGTGAAATTTGGTAAAAATTGACTATTGAGATTGCGCCCAACTTGGTTAAGACAATACTAGCCAGGTTGAAAGCCGACATTGATGCCAAGGGCGGTATAAATACACATAAGTTAAGTTAATAATATAGTAAAAAATATTTTTTTTAAAATGAATACTTAACATAAAAAAAAATTAAAGAAGTTATGTGTAAATAATTTTGACGCAAAATAAAAGTGTGTAAATACTTTTGACCACTGATAAGCATCAGTTCAATGCTTGTTTGTTAAGCCCATGAACAGTTATAATTTCTAATTTTTCTTTCATTTAATTCTCCATAGATGGAGAAACACGACAATAACCGTTATTTTGTTAACTGAATGGAAAAACAGCAGCAATAAGCAATCAAAGTTGAAATATTAAAAAAATGCTCGTTGTGTAAGTACTTTTGACCACCTCTGTAAAATAAGCAATAAAGAAATAGATAATTAAAAAAATTTTTAGAGACTCTCAACAATTATTTAAGGAATTTAACTATTTGTTGGAAGTCTCTTTGAATTGGTCAAACTCCCTAGTACCCACTTCACAGCCTGTGAATATTATATTACAATTTACAATTTGGAAAACGTCAATAATTACATTAAGATGAAATTAGTGTTGGTAAACGTTACATGTAATCGAAAACAAAGAACCATGCAAAGCTCAAATCAACTCTGGCAAACTCAAAAGAGCATTCAAATAGTTCATTTTGTATAAAAAGAACAAAAAATTAGGTAATTTTTTATTAAAATTTCAAAAACTTAAAAAAAAAAAAACTATAAAAGACCCGGAATTAATTTTTACACCTAAAGCATGGTATCCAGCACCGCGGAAAATAAAAATTTCGGCCAAACTTCACATAAAAAAAAACTGTGGCCGAAACTTTTCGTTTATGATTTCGTTGCAGCAACTTGAACGAAATCCACAAATAAATATCGATAATTGGCCTATCGACAGCGTGTGTGGAATATATTGTCGACAATTATTTCGCGAGTGTCGATTGAAAAAATGGAAAAAAAAACTGTGCGCAAAACCAAAAAGTGAGATAAAACGGTTTTTGCAACAATATATTCCACCACCAACACAATCACTGCATCGTCAGAGTTTATATTTTTAATATTTTTATATTAGTTGAACTTTCAAAATTGGCGCTGTTTACAAAACACAGCTGTTTTCTTTATGTCCCACACACACGAAATAAATAGCAAATTCCTACCATAAAGATTTCGCGGTGCTGGAGACAGGCCTTAAGGCTAGACTAAATCACTTACCAAAGAAACTCATTTCATTTCCCTTTATCCTCATTCATCTTATCCGTTCTTCATGTTTTGGTCGACGCTGATAGATGGCGCTGATGGTAGCTGATTGTGCCGGTCTGGCAGCACGACATCTGTCGGAAAAATACCAAACCTCAACAACTGATAAAATACGATTCGATATACAATATCAATAGACACTTCTCTCGAACTGCGATCTTCACCAAATGTAATTTAAGGGATTAATTTCTGAATAAATATAATAAGTAAGCAAACTACAAAAACGCATTTGCTACATGATCATCATCGATATTATTGATAACTCAGCGCCGACCATAACAGCTTATCAAAAAGTGTAGCAAAATATGGAGCCACTTCGAAAATGTCGGAAGTAAGCAAGCTAAATGCATGTTTTTTGAGCTGTTCACAGATCAACCTGAGCAGCCATCTGATTTAAATTGAAATGAAATGAAGAGTAGAGTTGTGTCGTTTAGTTCTGAAAAAGTTCAAATGAACGGGTCATTAAAATTAACGAATGAACTTATTCAGTGAATCATGAACCAAATCGGTCATTTCGCAGTTGGCCAATAATTTCTTTAAAAAAAATGTAAATTTCTTAGAGAAATACAATACAAATTGAACTAAAATGCCCAACTCTAGATACGAATACGAATACGAATGCCATGCATACACACGAAAAATGTAGCTTTGTATGCATGAACTCACATCTAAACAGTATGTCATGTAATTGTTTTGACAAAGCAAACAAAAGTGCACAGATCTATTTTTTTACAATTGGAACATGATTATTAATCCGGTAACAGTCTAGAAGCAGTAGCAACCGGCAAAAAAAAAAAAAACAAAAAGAGGGCTATTTTTGATTAATTTAGGTGAACAATTTTTAGGGGGTCTCAACTAGTTTATTTTTTATTGAATTTTGAAATTTAATTAAAAATGTACTTTTTTCACTGTTGTTTTTGTTGTTTATCATGGGAAAAGTACATGGAAACAACTGATTTTGTGCGCTCACTCTTCCTCTCTCTGGTGAAAATTCAGGAATTAATGAACTGAAAAACAAGCTTTTTTATGGCTTTTTTTTTAAACTTTTTTCAGCTCTTTTACATCGTTCCTCCAGTTAAAAACAGCTTTTTTTCAAACTAAAGTGGGCAACACTGGGGTGTACCACAGTTGCGAAGGCTGCCACCTTGCTTTTTTTCGTTGTGTATTTTTTTTATACATTCGATAGTGGCCGGTAATCGATGGTTCCGATGTTTTGTAGACATCGATGCTTTCTGGATGATTCTCCACCTCTGATTTACACCCGGGCTTGAAAAATATAACATATATCGATATCGATTGCCCTTGTTGTGCGAAAGCTGCCACATAGTGACAAGTCTCGTCAGCTGCAGAATTGTTCAGTTTTTGTCCCTTAATGCTTCAGTGCGGTGCAATTCGGTGCTCTCTATCCCTTTCCCTCGCATTGATTATCAGATAGTCAAGGGACTGCTTTTTGCCGACGAGACCTCCTTATAGTATTGCTTCATGATGACAATATCGAAAATCTGCTCTCTCGCTCTAAACTTGTTAACTCTCTCTCATAAAATATCGATAGAAAATTGGTCCCCATGTCTTCTCTAAGGAAATTAATTATTTTCAAAAAATTAATTTAAAAAAATTGAAAAACAATTTCAAAAAACCAACTAAATTCAAAATTTTCTAAAATAATTAGTTCGCTTTGTGTTTGTTTGATTTGTGACAATGAATAAGAGAGAGAGTGGGAGACATTGCGCTCGCTCGCTTCATCGGGCCTGAACGAAACGACACAACTCTGATTTCCACCCGGGCTTGAAAAATCAATATAATTTACAGTGCATTATCAATGTGAATCGTTTGGTTCGTTTATAAACTGAAATAAATAAAGTCCAGGCATCAAACAGCTTTTTCTGAAGTCCCAAAGCATTGCCAATGTATAAAGAGCTGTAGAATTGGAAATAATACTTTAAGTCGTGATTTTTGTAAGTAACGCCATTGTACAAACATACATTACTAAATTAAACTTGAAAATACTTAATACTTATGTATATGTGTATATTTATATATTTATATTGATCAGATATCAGTTTAAAATAAGTTTATTTTCGTAAATAGTATTTACTTATTCTTACATTTGATATTATAGAAATCTACATATACATATGTGCACATGCAGATGGCTTGAATCGTTACATACAAACATATGTATTGATATTTTTACTTTCATACGAATGCAAACGCACCTATGTATGTAGGTATGTACAAACGTATCTATGTATGTACGTGTGCATGCATGTATTAACGCAGAGGCACGCATGAAATTTACTGCGTTAACATTACTTGGACCACAATCTCTTTAATTTTTTGTAATTACATACCTGTATAAATATGTAATAAATACCATAAAACACTACATACATATGTACATATACAATGTACACGTTCATACAGTTAGTCAAGTATTTGTTTTGACTAAATTGATACCACACATTTTATTAAAATAAGTGTTAATGAAAATATCATTTATTTTAAAATATAGGTAAATTCAATGTGTCTTGGAATTTTGATTAGCTTGTTAAAGGAACAATAAACAACTAAAATAAAATAATTAGTTTTGACAAAATTAAAAATCAATATTTCTAAGAGTTTTGGAATTTTTTATAAAAATCATTTTTTTTTTAATTTATTGACCGACTATATATGAAATAAAACAAGTAAAAATAATAAAATTAAAAATTTTTATTACAAAAAAAAAAAAGATTTTCTCGATTTTATATTTCTTTTTTAAAAGAATATTGAGATTCATTAAGTAAACCATATTTAAATATAACTGAACTTGTGAGTTATTTATTTTGTCGAAACAATTTCGTGACTAACTGTATGTACTTGTATACATTTTTAAAAATTCTAATCAGTTGAGAAATAACCTTTAGCTGCTCTGAAATATTAATTTATTATACATATGTATGTATGTGTAAATATGTATGTGCATTTATAAAATTAAAGTCGTATTTCTTATAATAATGATGGGAATGCGGATTAGCAATGAATAAAATAAGTATATAAACTGAAAATTTCCGTAGGTTTTGTTTTGTTTATTTTAAACACATTGACAACTGCAATTTTAATACAATCTCAATAATTTCGCAAGGTAAATAAAGCACAAATATAGCTTGAGTATTCTAAAATCAATTAATAATACAAGTATCAAACTTGTTAGAATATATATTATTCCTTTGCATTATTCTGAATAAGATTTCAACATCAAATTGCCAATAGTAGCATGTGTATTTGATATTTAAATTTTGAAACTTAATGGTTGTATAAGCGAATAGTTTGGTAAAATTCTCGTCTATTAAAGTTGAAGACTTCTAATTGAATAGTTTGATTTTCTAGTGAGATTTTAGCTATTTATACTGGGTTCAATACTGAACAAAAACGGGAAATGATCAAAAGGTGTTGCCGCGAATTGTAATTATAGTCTTATCTGATGCCTTTACAGAGAAGAGAGTATTATAATTATTTCATGAAATTTGTAATGCTTTAACGGTCTGTGTTAAATCTGGCCGACTTTCTCAAATACTTTCCAAAAGATTCAAAAATTGGGCACATATTAGAAACTCAAATCTAGGAAATATGTAACTAGAAAATAAAAAATCCAATTTACTAATTTCCCATAGTCTCAGCTGATGCCTTTACAGAGAAGATAGTATTATAATTACAGTTGAACTTCCCTAACTCGAACTTCTATAACTCGAATTTCTCTGTAACTCGAACTAAATGAGTGGCAGTAAAATTAATAATCTTAGGAAAAGGAAATCTATAACTCGAATATCTCCCTAACTCGAACTTTTTCTTTGGATAATGGTGATTCGAGTTCGGGAAGTTCGACTGTATTTCATGAAATTTGTAATGCAACAACGGTCTGTTAAATCTGGCCGACTTACTAAAATACTTCCCAAAAGATTAAAAAATTTGGCACATATTAGAAACTCAAATCTAGGAAATATGTAACTAGAAAATAAAAAATCCAATTTACTAATTTCCCATAAAAGTATTATAGTTTTTTTTTTCAATTTCAAAATGTATTTTTTTTTTATTTATATTTAAACTTAAAAATTTTTGTGGCTTTCTGATATTAGTTTTCCTTTCTTTGATTAGTAGTTCACATAAGAATATTTTTAATTCCCATGAGATTTTAAATGATTTTATTTAAATTTTTAAAAAAATATCATTGAATTTAAAATAACTTAATTTTATGTATATGGATATTTCCAGAATCGAGAACGCGACATTTGTACGTCTTCAAATGAAAAATAAAATGGCACAAATTAAAATTTTCAGAAAGATTTTCTCATGTGTTGAATGCATTTCATCAACACTATTTTTATTATAAAAGACAAGCTTTGAAGACCTGTCGTTTTCGAGCTATTTATAGAAAACAATGAATAGCGAACGCGACGAAAAATGGAAGTCATGTTTAACTTCATCTTGACAAATTCGGAAGTCTGCGAAATGTGGCGAGTAATTTGGAAGAAAATACTCTTAACTATAATAAAAAATTGTAGTTTTCCATTTTAGAAATAATTTTGATATGTTAATATCATTATATTTATCTTACAAGTTTTATGACAAGAATTCCACCTAGTTTTTTTTTTGCAAGAACCTGTTTGTCAAATTTTATTCTATACATCGAAAAACTTGTTTTAAATTAAACTTTCAATATATTTCTATGAATTAAAATGGTTCAAGTTACAATTTTTCTGTACTATTTAGTGTAATCGTCAGAATACAAACAGTACATTTTGGAAGTAAATTTTTAAGAAAAAGGGCAAAAATATAGGAAAAACGAATTCCAATATAGGATCTATATGTTCATCCTATTGAGTTTCTTCTAGAGTATATTGCTTAAAGAAATTACTTGAATACCTTTTTGGAATAAAATAAGGGAAGGGTACAAAAACTTCGGCGCACTGAAATGATTATGTTCTGTTATGTTAAGTTCTTGTTTATAATAAATTTAGTGTTCATGTTGTACACATTCGTTTGCGTATTTTTAGCCCAGTACCTAAAGTGTACACAGGCTTATGGGCTAGTGACAATGGTTGTCCGCCTGTTATGAACACCTAGATATTCAGAGACTAAGAGAGTGAGGACAATCTAATTTTATGCTAATACTCAGTTCATGATCAAATTCAAATCAATACATGGGCATTCAAAAGTCTAGCACCCCTGCACTGCAGAGCTCTAAGTTGTTATATCTAACACAAGTAACTTAAAACAAAGCTGATGTGGTTTGCCCACATCTGAGTGTACTGTGAAAATGTTTTAAACAAAGCGATTTAATTATTCCAGTGTTGTTGATTCGTTAGTTCTTTGTTTTCCTGCCCAGCTTTCTATTTAAATTATCTTATTCTGTTTTTTAGAAATTTAGATGATACATCTTTCAAAAGGTCGGAATTAAATCTAAAGTGATGCCGCTGTTTGGCAAAAAAGATTCTGGCAAAAAGGCCAAATCAAAGGATTTAAAGGAGATGAATAAACAGGTGTCAATCGAAGAGAAATACAATCTCCATGGGCTCTTGGGAACGTGAGTAACTCGATATTTAGATATGTATTTATTGTTCATATATGTATATTAAATAGGGGAGCATTTTCTGAAGTTCGCTTGGCTGAAAGTAAAGATACGCCCGGAGATCATTTTGCTGTTAAAATTATTGATAAAAAAGCTCTAAAGGGTAAAGAAGAATCTTTGGAGAACGAGATACGAGTGCTGAGAAGGTGAGAAAATTTTTAAATTTGTGTATATAATATACACTTGCAAAATAATAGTTATTATTTTTCTTATTTGATTACAAATGAAAATGTGTTTAATCGCAATTCTTGTGTTTATTATTGTGCCTCCTCCACTAAGAAACGTCTGGTCTTAAATATCACCATGTTTAAATCGTCTAAACTTAATATGGATGTATGTACTTATTATTAATATACATGAGTACATACTGCATATGTCGCTATGTGTATCTGTCTGTAAGCTTGTGACAGTGACTGTAAATGTGAATGTGTGTGAGCGCTAATGATTTAACTTCATTACTATCCGTTATCCTAGCACTTGTTATCCCTGGTCCTAATCCCAGGTGACTGTTTTTAAGATATACGACTGCTCTTCCATCATCTTAATCTTAAATGACATTTAAGTATGTATGTACGAGCATTTAAGTATTTTATCTTGGGATTGGGTCACACTAAAAGCCGATTTAAAAGTGAATTATGTAGGTAGGCACTTAAAACCTATGCAATTTGTTTACTTTATTTTTACCTATCTATTAATTATATATTTTTATTTGATTCGTACTAGTTTAATTATTTCTAGCAATATGTGTGCATGTTAAGTAGTTGATACTGCAACAGTAAGACCCTGTGCACAGGTCCATATCCATTGAATTTCCAAATAAATCTAGTAAGATAAGAGGGCCAAATGCAATAATAATTTTATAATTAATTTGTATTTTGTATTTGGCTAAAAAGAGCAAATGTCTGTTTTATTCTTATTGCTTATTGTTTATTGATTATTGTTTAATTTTGAAAACTTTCTTCGTTTAATTTGCTTTCTTTCTATGTAGGTTCAGTGCAAATCATTTCGATGGCAACAGTCCGAATGGAACGCGGTGAGTTGTGACCCCCGATCCGCTGATCTGATACCCTGAAACGTCTGGGAGACCTTACGTACTCTCATGTTTATTTGAAATTAGTCAGTCGGCTTCTATAATCATACATCGATTGTAATTAATGTCCGCAAATCTGACCCGTCTATATAGTTTGTGAGAAATTTGAATGACTGTATGACCCCCTTAATCATATGTATCATATAAACATAATCACAGAAGCACAGAAGTACAAAAGCTGAATGTATTTTTTTATTTTTGTAAGCGACGAGTCAATGCTTTATTCCCGTAATTATATTTACAGACTTACTCATCCAAATATTGTGCAACTTCTTGAAACGTACGAGGATAAGGCAAAAGTGTATCTGGTCATGGAATTGTAAGTTTTCTTTAAGTAATAATTATTAATCAAATTAATTAAATTTCTTAAAATAGGGTCACTGGTGGCGAATTATTCGATCGGATCGTGGAGAAGGGCTCGTATACCGAAAAGGATGCATCTCACTTAATAAGGCAAATCTTGGAGGCTGTAGATTACATGCACGAACAAGGCGTTGTACATAGGGATCTTAAGGTAATTACATAAAAAACCTCTTCACCAGGTAAAAGTCTAGTGACGAAAACATTTTCATTCCCCAAAATTTCTGATATCCAATTTTGTGACGGATAATGTTAAGTAAATACACTGGCGAAAATATTTATTGGCACAGCAAGCATTTCTTCTACAAATTAGAAAGGTCACTAAAAAAAAAAACCAACCAAAATTCTAAAAAATAATTATTTAAATAATAATAATAATAAAATATTACATAACTCAAAACTTTTGTAGTTCACTTTTTCGATTTGCTCTCAAAAAGAGCTTATTTGTAAAATATTTATTATATATTATTTACCGTATGTAATCGCAAGTGGAATTGCATTCGTTTTAGCCCGAAAACCTATTATACTATAGTCCAGACGATGATAGTAAAATCATGATTAGCGATTTCGGTCTGTCGAAAATGGAAGATTCTGGTATAATGGCGACTGCTTGCGGAACTCCTGGATATGTGGCACCAGAAGTGCTGGCCCAAAAGCCATATGGAAAGGCCGTTGATGTTTGGAGTATAGGCGTGATATCCTACATACTTCTTTGTGGCTATCCTCCATTCTACGATGAAAACGATGCCAATTTATTTGCACAAATTCTCAAAGGTAGGAATAAGTTAATTGCACCAATATATTGCTATCAGATCGAGGATCTAATCTGACAATTAATTTTTGTTGTTATTTTTATTGAAGATCCAAATAATATAACTTCTTATTAATTATAAATATTTATGTTTATTAGTCAAGAAATACCACTTATTATATCCGCTACTTAAAAAATAAGTAAAATGTCATATTGTATTCTTTGCAATGTTTGGAAAAGGGAGATGGAAGCATCTCCGACCCTATAAAGTATATATATTCCTGATCAACAGCAACAGCCGAGTCGATATAACCATGCCCGTCTGCCGGTCCATCTGTCCATGTGAGGGCCTAGGTCTCAGAAACTATAAGAGATAGAGCAACCAAATTTACCATGCAGATCAAGTTTGTTTAAAATTTTGGCTACGCCCCTTTCTGCACATGCAAATTTTTTTTTACAAATTAACGTTAACTACTATTATTACCTACTATCAACCTACTGAATCGTAACAAGATCGGACAAATACAACTAATTAAAGTTATTAGGAAATATAAGTACCTAAAAGCATGCAATAAAAAATATTTTAAATTTATTTAAATAAGTAACGGATATTCTATAGTCGGAAACTCGACTATAGCCTTTCCAACTTGTTTTGATCTTTTTTCATTATGCTTTAAGTGATTACTATTTTGAAAATCATAAATAATAATCACACACTTTTTTTGTTTTTTTTTTTTTTTTTAAGGGGAATTCGAATTTGATTCGCCGTATTGGGATGAAATTAGTGAATCGGCGAAGCATTTCATCAGGAATCTTATGTGTGTCACTGTTGAAAAGCGCTACACATGTAAGCAAGCATTGAGTCATCCATGGTAAGTGATATTGTGGGACTTAAAAACTTTTAGTTGGCGAAAGTTAAATTGTAAATGTTTCTTTAAGGATATCTGGTAATGAGGCAAGCAGTAAAAACATTCACGGCACTGTTTCGGAGCAGCTTAAGAAAAACTTTGCCAAGTCCCGATGGAAGGTATGTTTCACAAATGGATAACATACCATATACAGCGGTGGCCAAAAGTATTTTGGCACTCTTTAAAGTAAGTTCTAGCCAAATTCAGAACTTACTTCATGTAAAGTTTGGTATCAATGGAAAGGTCTTTGGAATTCCTTTCGAATGATATAAATCTTTCCTTAACCCATTACGTACCCATTGAAATTTTCGAATATTTGTAAACGCCTACTGAAAAAAAATGTTTTCAAATGTCTCTTCACTAAAATTTTATAATTATTTGAAAATGGTCAAAAAGGCACTTTTTGCATGAAAATGAAGAAAACGTGCCTTTGTTGCAATTTTAAACAAATTTTAAAAAATACTAGCGAAGAGATATTTAAAAAATTTTTTTGCAGTTACTATTTAAATGGTTTAAAGACACTTTCTGCATCAAAACATTTTTTTAAATCGAGGAAAAAAGATGAAAAAGTAGACGTTTACAAATATTTGTAAATTTCAAGAAAGGAATTCCAAGAGATCTTTCCATTGATACCAAACTTTCCATGAAGTAAGTTCTAAATTTGGCTAGAACTTACTTTAAAGGGTGCCAAAATACTTTTGGCCACCGTTGTAAGTTATAAGAGGCAAATAATATATTGTTCATTCTTTTGTTTTGACTTGTTTAGCAAGCATATTACGCCGCGACGGTTATCCGGCAGATGCAGCGAATGGCGCTAAGTAGTAACAGCAGTACTAACGTTGTTGATGGAACACGCTCTGTTAATATGTCTGCTGGTAATGGTAATGGTAATGCCAATGCCAATACCGATCGACGCTCAGAAGCAGCTACTGTTGAGACTACAGCTATCGTTAACGCATCCTCCGATGCAGCAGCTAACGTGAGACAATTAACCACCAGCTCCCCAACTGTTTTGGATGAAGTAGCGCTACAATCGAGCCCGCATATCGACATTACAAGTCACCAAAGAATCTCGCCAAATTGAAGTTTCCGTGGCCAAGCGAACTAAGTTCGTCCACACATACGCATACACATAATACACATAAAAATAGATCATAAATAATTCCTCGAATTATTGAATTGCTTTTCAATTGTACGCTATAATACTTACTTAATTGTAATGCAATATACAATTTAATTAATCTCGGGTGTATTAATGCCACGTCCATCATACCCTAGATAGTTTAAAAGCAAAGTTAAGCTGAAATTTCACTGTCTATTTTCCTTTCTATTCGGTCCTAGTAGGGATTTAATACTTTCTGGTTGATATATTCTTGCCGATATCTGTAAAGTCTTTCTTAATCTCTGTCTGCCTTAAGTTTTTACAATCAGATTGCTTTTATTCATATGTATGCTTAGCAATAAGCTAAAAATATATGTAACTTTTCATTGTATTTATTCAAATAAATTGTTTTGTTAGAAAAATTACATTATCTCATTTGTAATGTAATAACGTGGGAATTAAGCCATTTTTGTAATAGTATTTTTTTTTGGGACTTAATAGGAAACTAAAGTTAAATAAATTTATATTGTTATTATATTTATACCTTCTGTAGAGTTGCATTGTTGAAGGATTATATTAAAGTCCTAGCTCTTGAATATGACAATTTCGATCTGTGTTTATTATTGCTAAAACTTTACTTAAAATTGTGAAAAAGAATAAAATTATCACTTCAACTGAAATTGCTGTTAACTCTCACAGTTTCCTGTTATCATTGATAAACAAATATTCTTTAAAACTTCGATTCAATTTATTATAAATATGTTTGCTAATAAAATAGTATACCTGTAGACACCAATCAGCGATATTTAGAAAATGGCTGAAACCTTTCAGTTAATTATTAACTTTGAATAGTTCATTATACTAATTTAAGAATAAGAACCACGGTGAACAAATCTAAATTGTAACTTTTGATTAAATGGAATTTAAATAAATAGTCAACTTCTGGTAATTTATTAATACAGCAAAGCACAATAAAATATGTTCAGTTAATATGTTTTACATCATTTGATTTCAATTTTGACCAATTATTGAATATTAGTGTTTATCAACAACTAATTACATTTTCAATTAGCACAAATAAGCAACACAATGCGATAATCAAACCAATAATTAACGAACAAACTATTTAAATCTCAAAATACCTGACCACAATTAATGTGCTATTTATTGAATTTCATCACTGCGGACGGCAGTCCGCGCTAGTGACGAAAGCAGCACGAAGGGTGCGAAGGCGACTAGCATATATACACAGGAAGAATGGAAAATTTGCTATGACTGTCCGATCAGGTCGAGTTATATACCGATCGAAAGGTATCAATTAAACTTACAAATGTGCATACTAAGACTTTTGAAAACTCACCTGGCTCGTGAGATAAACAGGTGTAAGTGGGAGGGGAAACATTTAAATGATTGGAGCTAATGGGGCCGCTGGAGCTTTTTTGATTTTTTTTTAATCAAAAATACGCGTCGAATGACACCTCGATCATCAAAATCCGATCATTGGTTCAGAAGATAATTAATTTTGAAATTTTTGGTGGCCTTCCGAAAATGAGATGAAAAGTCAGTCTGTTTGTTTGTCTGTTTGTTTGTCTGTTTGTTTGTTTGTCTGTTTGTTTGTTTGTATCAAAGCGTTGATTTAGCTTAAAAGCTTGAATGAGGACTTGTTCCCGATAAAAAATCTAGAAACGTTTGTTCTAAGCTAGTTTAGCGGGAAATCGCTAAAAACCGCTAAACTTAAAACCCCTCTAGCATCCAAAACGACAAAGAAGCTACAGATGTGATCTATATATCATTGGAAAGGTATTTTGAAGGGCTTTTAGCCATAGCTGTACACTTTTTTGCTTAAGAACACAGGTAAAAGCCTACAGGTGAAATAAAGAATTTTCCCCCACATTTTGGCGGTTTTTGAGAAAACGCTGCTAACGATTTTTTTTAGTTTTCAATATTTTGTAGTTTGTAAAATTTCTCGTTTTTTGATGTATCATACATAAATTTTTGTTGATTGGTTTGGAAGATATAACCAATTTACTTAATATATACGTTTTTCTATGAATTCGAATAGGACAGCAGCAACAAAGTGTCATAGCAGCCAGAGTTTTCGAGTGCTGATAGATTTTTCGCTTGGCATTTTAGCGTGTGTGTTAGTAAAGGGAAGCGGTGTTGCCAGACAGTTTGTTTTTGCTTAAACACCTTTTGGCAAAGTTACACTGCCAAAAAATATTGCAATTGTCAAAATTTCTGATGTACTATTCAAAAATTTCTGATATCTTAAGCGTAGCACGCTCTAGCTGAAAACATTTTGGACGCTCGAAATGTTCGATGTTTGTGGTCGAGCCTTACAAAGTTCAATGTGACAGCATAATACCAAAAATCACTAAAAAGTTGAGAGATTGTTGGTCTTATGCTTCTGTGGTCACACTGTTGGGTCAGCTGTCCACAACAAACAAATAGATAACATTGAGAACAACAAAATAGAGAAAATGGACCAAATGGATAACATAAGGGCAGTAGCAGCTACTAATACCCTAATTATTTATTTAAAAATTATTAATTAAAAAATTCCCATCAGTGTTTTTTTTTCGGTCAAATCCCACAATATTGGCCTCTGTTGCATCTCTTTAATCAGTATAATTAGTTTTTTGTGTTTAAACAGCTCAATTCGGTTTTTATTTTGCTGCTTGTTGGTCGCCATTTTTGTTCAAAAAGATTTCGACTAGTCGAAACAACGATTCAATCGATGTTATGTATGTATGTATCCTTATGCTTACATATATAATAAACAAGTTCAAGAAATAATTTAGAATTTACATGTATTAATTATTTATTTATTCTTGTAGCTGAAATGATCGCTTTAATATTAGTATATTAATAATAATATATATTATAATTGTGCTTAAAAAAAGATATACAGTTAAAGTTATATGTATGTATATAAACAGAAGATATTTTTATCCTAAGATTATTTCTTTTTGTTACGTTTTTTTTTCTTTTCTGATCCATGAACTTTCTTCTTTGTTATACAAACTCGGCAAAACCAATCCTCATTATCGTTCGGTGCAACCAATATTCCCACGCATATCCTATATCATGAAATATACTAAATCAATATCCAAATCCATCAATTGGCATTCAATGGGAGAAACTTACCAATGGTACCAAGCATCACAGCCATCGCAACCAATCATTGGGGAGCCGTCGTCAACTTTACCACATGCTGGGCAAATCCAAATTCTGTGGCCCTCGGCATCAACATATGATGATGGTCGATTTGATTCCACACTTTGAGGCAACACTGACGATCCCTCCGATTTCAAGGGGGATACTGACTGCTGACTGCTGCTCTGGGTTAATGTAGACAGGGACGTCATTGGCATTTTGGAAATAGGCTGTGATGCCTGCATCAATTGTTGGGGCAACAAAACCGAGCTTGCTGAAAGGGTGGCGGAAACTGACGAGGAAGATAAGCATGCAGGCCCAGCTGCTGTCATCCAGCTGTTTGAAGCTGCACCTGATCCAGATCCTGCTCCTGATCCTGTGGTAAGGGTATTCGGAATCAAACTTGGGATTGGCTGTATGACAGAAGGCGCAGAAACCGGAGCAGATGCTACCATAGAACCTAAAGTTTGTGTTTCGCCTTAAAGTACAAATAAATCGGAATGTTAACTAAATGTTTTGGTATATATTCATATGACAAGGGATGGCTATCGATATTTTATTTATTTATAGTAAAATTAGAAAATTCGATTTTAAATTAGCCTTTCAATAGGACGTAATTATAAGATTAATTTCACCACTGAAAGGAAATGGCGATATCGATATTGCATTGCTTTAGAGGGTGGATGTCTAAGAAAAAAAAACTGTATGCTATTAATTGGCTAATTTAAAACATGAATTTCATCTTTCTTGTTTTTTGTAATTTTACTATAAATTTTAGCTGTTTTTGTCGACTGATTTTAGTGAACTTTAATAAATATCGATACCGATCGCTAAAGATGACGAATTCCTACATTGTTTGGGCTTTGGCGGTCCGGTGACAAGTGGCGAAAACCGTGCCAATTCTGGCGACTGCTCCCTCTTTGTCTGTTTGGTCAGAGCTGTTGCCGTTGTTATTAATGCTTCATGCTCGCCTTCAGATAGGTTAGGAGGAATAGGAGTTGACTTTCCACCCAGCTTAAGTGTTAGTTTTGGCACCTGGTTGGGTGACAAATCTAAATTGGGTGAGGGCAAATGGTGAGTCAATGCTGCTAATGCTCCTGCTCCTCCTATTGCTTGGGGAACTGGTGTCTGAAATGTTTCTGCCACTGTTACTGAAACGGGATCATGTCCAGACTTTGGAGCGATATCTTTAGTAAGATGCGTACTGCATTCGATATTATCTTTCGACAGTTGTGGC
This sequence comes from Drosophila quinaria, assembly GCA_035047525.1. Lineage (NCBI taxonomy): Eukaryota > Metazoa > Arthropoda > Insecta > Diptera > Drosophilidae > Drosophila > Drosophila quinaria. The sequence goes on along the minus strand of JAWNPO010000488.1, from coordinate 244,893 downwards.
ACATCTGGCGGTACCTGCTAACGAATTTGCGAAGATTAATGAATCATTAAGAAACCGACCAATGTGATGGAAATATGCTACAGTAACATGATCTTGTGTTTGTAATTATGGCAAATTAATATTATTTCAATTGCATTTTCAAGGTAATTTTCAAGCTTTCAAATGAATTTATACTAAATAGTTTTAAATTTTTACAATGACCGATTTAAAGTGTGAAACAGAATTTAGATCAGATCAGATCGTCGATCCCAGATCTCCTTTAATTTCCCAAAAAAAAAAAAAAAACAAATAAATGAATAAAATAAAAATTTAGCTTACCAGTTTTTCCTTTTTCTTTTCCCTCTTCTGCTTTTTATCCAGAGCTTTAGGTTTGTCTATTTTCAGCAAAGTCTTTTCATCATTCTTTTCTTTACTCTTCGTCTTGTCCTTTTTGTCTTTCTTCTTTTTGATTTTGCCCTCCTTTGGTTTCTTCGATTTTTTGTGCAGCTTGTGGAGTTTTAGTTCATTCGAAGCTTTCGTTGGTGTTATAGTTATATCATCATAATTAACTGATCCCACGAAATTCGATAGGTAATTATGTTCAGCATCGGTCTTGGAAGGCGGAGCCAGACTCTGCGCCAAGGATTCAGATGTCGCACCTGCCGCTAGACTAGTCGCAGGTACAGTTTTCGAGGAGTATGCCAAGCCACTATCGACACATGATAATGGGATTAGATCGGCGCCACCAGCCAAGCTAAACTTATCATTTCCCATGAAATTGATATTAAATGATGATGTTGATGATGGGTGAGATGACGATGGGCCAACGGACAATGAATTGCTTTCAAGCTGATTGATTTTAATTGGCTGCACACCCTTTGTCAGCTTCTTCAATTGTTTCAAGTCAGCAATTGTCGGCGACAGTGAAGAGTTAGCGATCATCGAATAAGGATGTGAGCTTTCGAATTGTTGCTGTAGGTTCATCGATTGAATTATGCTGGATTTCTGCAAGACCCCGTCGATGTTGTGCTCTTTTTTGATGTGTGCATTGGATGCGTCATCGTTTGAATCATCTGAGACCTCAATTGGATCACCAAGATTTCCAGTACCAGCTGTGGTCCTAGCCTGTTTTACCGTTTTGGTGCTGGTCGATTCCTGACTTTGAACAGCCGATGGATCAGCTAACCCCAGTAATCCAGCTCCATATTTCGATAAGATCGACGAGTAACCGTTGTCTTTACCCTTGAGTTCAGCACTGTCACCAGCTTTTTGATCCGTCGACTTACTCCCTTCAATTTGAAAGGATGTCAATTTCATTGAATCGGGCACCAAAGGTGCCACATTGCAATAGCTTCGTTCCAAAGCAGATTCGGCCAGAGGCTGTACGGAAAGTCCACTTGATTTATTTTCTATAAATAAATCAAATCACATTTTTTAATTTTTTTTTTTAATATTAGAAATAGAGATAATCAGGCCTGTTCCGAGTTTCAAACGTTTTCAAAAAGTAGAAACTAAACGTTTGTTTTACTATAGTATTTTCTGTTCCCAATTCCGATCGAAATGGGCCTGTTTTTACTTTTAGAACTCGGTTTCGAAAACGTTTTGAAAATTCATTTTATGTATTTCAGGTTAAATATATCAGATAGAAGGTAAATTAGACTTAAACTTCGTTGTTCGAATTTTGTTATTTAATTGAAGCAACTCGACAAGGTTTCGATTGCGAGAGTTGGTATCGATAACAAAAATTAAAGTGGAATTCAAAACAGTTCGATTTTGTTCTAATTTTCAGTTTATAATTTTGGTTTTGTTTTAATGCTTTAAATGGCATTTATTTTCAAGTTCGACGACTCTACAGCACACGTTTTGAAAACGACAAATATTGTCGATTTTCGGAAGAGGCCCGAATAATAATAGTAATAAAGCAATTGTCGGTTATCCTGAAACCAAGCGAACAACTCTTTCAAAGGTCAACAAAATTGTCGAGCCTGACAAAATGTAAAATTTATTGCAAAATGCAAATGTTAATTTGATTTAAACTTGTGAATATATACAGGCCGTTTCCGGTTTTCACTTTTAGCAAGATTTTCCGAAAATGAAATTCCCTCACTTGTTCCGGTTTTCACTTTCGTCAATATTTTGAGAATTGAATTCACTTGTCATTGAGCTAGTGAGTTTAAATTCAGAAAGGATAAATCGATGATTTTGACATGCTTAGCATAAAATTAAATCAAAAACAAATTATTTATAAAAAAACTTCAATGTTTTAGATTATTCCTAAAACATCATCAGATAAATAAGAAATAATTTAAAAATAAAAATCGGTAAGACTCTAACCTAATATTATTGTCGGATTTGCTCGACTTGTTCCAACTTCCGCAAGTATTTGTGAAAATGAACGGGAAGTTTACTAGGGCTGCCCTTGTGTGTGAGGAAAGTAGTTAATATTTTGGTATATATTTTAAGACACAATTTAAGTGCTTTTAAGCATTGCATTAAATAATAAATTCTATTTCTTGTTTTTAAAATGCAAGTTTGAAAAAAGACGTTTCTCAAAATACAACAGTTATAACGAAAGTAGGTTTTATCTTTAAAAAATGATTAATTAAATTCTTGATGAATTAATTACATATTTTGACAGACGGAAATTCTTACAGAACATTTTCCAGCACTGTTCTAAAAATTACATAACACAATGTGGGAGGGAAATTTGAAGGGGTAAATCCGATTTACTAAATCGCAGGAAAAGTAAAGGAATTTTTAGGGAAATTCGGTCAAATCTTGCGAATTAAAATTCGCAAAAAAAAAAACAGTGAAAACCGGAAGCGGGCCTGATAATTTTGTTCGACTTCGACATTTTTCCGATTTTTTTTTTTTAATGCAAATGTGTCTATAAATACCAACAACATCTACACCCATAATATTAAACTTTAATTGCGCAAAAAAAAAATAAAATCGTTGGCATTTCCGAATTTCTACAGATTTGTGGTAAGCACCAAATAGTTAAATTCAAATGTTGATTACAGCAAGTGATAAAGTTAATATTTTTGGAAGTAAATGAGCGAAAAATGAAATTCCAACTTTTTTGTATTACCCGGAATTCGAGTTATCTTTAATCTGCCTTAAAACTTAAATCAAGACGGCCTTATGGATGTGCACGCACCAATACAAATCTAAGAAATCACACGCATACATGTAACGAACATTTTTTTTTTCAATATGTACACAGAAAAAAAAATAGAAACATGTTTCTTCAAAAAGTCACACTCATCACAAGTTTCACAGCGAAGTGAAGTTTTTCATTTCCAGTGTACACAAAACGATAAGACAACAACAACCTGCATTCGGATTAGCAAAAGCAAAACGGCACAATAAAATTGTTTTTGTTTTGCCGGCACCGAATGAAGATCCAAAGCGCAATGTGCAAAATTAGTTTGTGTTGTTTGCAATGGGTGCCCGAACCTTACTTATGTGTATTCTCACTGTCTTCCCATATCCCATGTGCAGAAGAAAAACAAAAGTGCTTCGTGTGCATAGGCGATGGGCACCCCTGGTTTAAATCTTTCTTGCGATCCCTTAAGGTAAACTTATAAATAGTCAAGATATGTTTTTGAAATCGTTCTCACCTGTCGTTTCAATAAATGTTGGTCTATACCCAATCGTTGAAGATCGTCCTGGGGCTGGTAAGGATATAAATGGATGAGACATCATTTTGTTTGGACAATTAACTTTTTTCCCAAAGTTAGCAATGCTTGTGGGCGAGAAAAGTCCTGAAGGTATAAGGCCCGGCCGCGGGGGGAAGGGCAACAAAGGTAACGCTCCCAAGCTAGCCATATAACCATGAACACCAACACCCATCATTGGCGGCGATGAATCTGGCATACGCTTGACACCAGGCGATTTCGATGGTGAAGTTTGATTATAATGTCTGTCAGTAGCGGCCGCAGGTTCATTAGGGAGAGCTGGCTTTGTCTGTGGGATTGACTTATCTGCATCCATAAAAGGGAATTTCTTGTTGATGTTAAGATCTAGAGCATTCTCTGTAAGTTGATTGCCATCGCAATCGAATTGATTATATTTGGCCTTGGCCTTCTTTCGTTCCTTCTTTTCCTTAACTCGTTTGTATTTCAATTGTTGTGCAGCAGCAGCAGCAACATCAATTGGCGGATGGGCAATCATTTCGCCGGTTCCAACATTACCACCACTGTTGGCCACAGCACCAAAGTTGACACTGCTCGATGGCTGATTAAATTGATCGACGTGACTCAAATTTAATGGTTCTGTAGGAACAGCAGGTAGGGGATGCAATGGATGAACGAGTGATAAATTTGGTGGATACGACAGACCTAGACTCAGTTTATTAGGTTTCAGCTTCTTTGGTGTCAACTCAGTCGATCGGACACAATTCTTGCCGCCTGGTTTACGACCACGTTTCTTTGGCCTATGAACATCAGTTACCATCGAGTTTGCTGGTAAAGATGAAACGGCTCCTTGACTGATTGATGGATCATTATCATCATACGTTGCCATCGATAGACTTGATGACACATTCACTTTGTGTGCCGGCATATTTAGAGTTATATTTTCAGCGGCATTTAAGGCCGGAGCTGGAGTTATCGTTGTCCCAGACGGCAGGTTAATCAATGGCGAACCATTGCTCGCATTTCCAAACAAGTTGGTCGCAATATTCAATTGGCGCATTGGTGATGGGGCCTTTGGCGTCGCCTTTGGTTTTGATAATTTTTTGAAAATGTTCAATTTATTGCGGTCCGGTTCGCTGGCTAGCTTCATCTCGTCCAAAATGGAATCATTTTCCAAATTCGCTGCCGGCGTGAATTTTTCTTTCTTATCAATCTGCGCTGAAGGAAGAAGAGTCGGGCTGCCAAATGTATAATTATTGCCTCCTACCAAGGGTGCAGCAACGGTAGCTACAACGGGTGGGATGACATTTGTACTTGGCAATGGCAATGACAATGGCATTGGCATTATAGCCAATGGGACTGACTGATTGAGAGCAAATGCAGATGAAGATGCAGGATATCCGTCTGCAGCTGAATCCTTGTTCATCGATTGCAATTGACGTTGCTGTAGCTGCTTTTGACTTTTTAGTTGCTTCTGCCTCTGCTTTGTTTGCTTCTTAATCAGTTTCTCGAGTTGCGTTCGCTCAGCTGACTTGTCCGACAATGACAACATGCCGCGATTCAGATTCTTCATCGATTTCTTTAGACTCAAGATGCTGCTGCTACTGCTGCTGGCATCGCCTTCCGCCTGGGTTTTTGACAGTTTCTGAAACATTCTTAGCGCTTTGCGGTGTGCCTTGTCTTGGGCTTTACTGGCATTGAGATCTGTGCTATGATCATTATGAAGTCCACCAATTAAGTGCTTCTTTTTACTCTTCTTCGTGGGCTTACTCTGGCTCGGGAGTGCAACAATTGGACTGCCTACTTCCAAAGCGTTATTCATCTCATTTTTAGCACTAGCTGTCGATGTTTCAGTAAATAAACGTTGTTCGCCAGTCCGTGCCTTAGTCTCCAAAGCGGACGCTCTTGTTGGTGCGTCTGGTGCGACTAAGAGAGTTTCCGTGGGCAATGTATTTTCTGCTTCCGGTATTTCAGGTGGCGGGGACGTGGGCGGTGCGTCGAGTCCTTTCCACTTTTCTGCGAATATTATATTAATTGGTTGAGTTCAAAATATTCAGTTATAGAAAAAATAATTGAAACGACAGGGATGCTCAAATTTCAAACCAAATATTTCGTTTCTGGAGCAAGTCTCATCCATGAAAGCCAGTGTACTTGGTTTCAGGATAACAATGCTCTATTTTGGATTCTTTTTTGGGCTTCTTTCGTAAGAATTATTAACTGTGTGTACAAATTTGTAGAAAGAAGAAAAAATAATAGAAACGCACTTGAATTTTGATATTATCTTGTTTCTTAAAGGTTAAAATCGAGTTATATAGGTAACATTTCACAGATAAAAGAAGTCATAAAATCCCATTCGGCTTGTTGTTGTTATTCGTTTCGGAATGGGTAAAGGCAACTCAATGTCAGATAATGCCACAAGTCCTAAATGTTTATAAAAAAAATGCTTTTAGCGATTTACTACAAAAATAAAAACCAAAGACACGCATAGGGTAAAATGGGACACCCTACTTGTCTGAAAATCAGAAAAAAATCCCTTTCTGTCATCGGAAGATCTAAAAAATGATTTAAATGCACCTGTCAGGAGTCGCACTATAAGAAATAGGCTGGCCAAGAAAGGACAACAAAGTTAAATTTAGGGAATGACTTTCACTGTCATTAGGCCTAAATCCCATAGAGCACCTTTGAGGGATCTTAAAGAAAAGGATTGGGGGGCTATAAACCCCAAAAATAAGGATTATTTGTGAAAGAAAATCCAAATGATACTCCATTGATCCATCACCAAATAGTAAAATTAAAGGTTAATCTTTATGAATTTGTAACTAAATAATTGTTTTTCTTAACTTTGGGCGTGCCGTTTCTATTATTTTTTCCACGCCTAAAAAATATTAATTTTCTGCTATATTAAGTTTTTTGATTTTAAATAAATAAATACATCACTGCTTAGGCTTTCTATAAATATTGTGAATCTTAAGAAAAAAAAATTTTCATTGAACAAAATTTAAAAAAATACCAAAATAAAAATTCCGTTTCCATTATTTTTTCCATGACTGTATATTAACCCTAAATGGATAACTATAGTTTTAGTTTGTGTTGATCAAGAATCGCATACCAATAATATCAGGTACGAAAGCTTCAGGCAGCTTTCCCTCTATGGCCGGCGAGATGAAACCTCCAGTTGTCATTACAACACTGCTAATTTCTCGTACCGCATGACCGTCGGACGACGGATCGACGTTATCTCTGGACGTCGATTTTAATGACAACGGTGATTCGCGTTGGCTGCTCCAATTTGGTTTGATAGTCTCACCAAAATCGATCTTCACATCTTCCGAATACTTATCTGCACTCCTATGGCCATAGTTATGTGCAGCCTCTAAGCCAGATGGAATCTGATCGTTGGCCAGATCCGACGGATTAGCGCATCTGACAGTCGAGGATGAGCCTGCCTCTGTGGGCAGTATTGGTGGCAGGTACTCGAATATGTGAACTGGTCGTGAAAGAGTCTCGGCACTGCCAGGCTTAAGGAAATTCAAGTTTGAGTTTCTTTTAACTGGATATTCTGGGACTTCTCTGACGAAGGGAACTGGCTCAACATTTCCAATATAATCGAGCAACTCATGAACATCTGTGCTAAGATTCTTTAGGCTAAGCTGAACATCCTTCAGATTGGGCTCAACACGATTTGCTGTTGTTAGTGGTAAAATCAGACGTTATCAAAATATTGTTTTCACCAAATAAAAAATGGTAAAAAGTAGACTAATTTACATCATTAACAATAATTAAATCCATCTATAAATTAGATATATATGCACAAAATATTATACATATGTAAACACGAAGAAGAAATGTAATTACGTATGTATGTATGTACGTATGTATATTGAAATATATATGTATCTACCGTGTTCCGCTTGACTGTGAAGATCACGAGCCAGTTCTTGGATAAACCTCTGCAAAATGTCTTCTAGCAATTCCAAAGGTGCACTTTGAGTATTGCTATATCCAATAGTTTGAGCTATCTGAGCTATTACAACACGTAATATTTCAGAGGAATATGTTTCTGCCATTTTTGACTTGTCCGAAGTGTTTAATTTGCAAATGTTTTTCTTCTGTGGCTATCTGTGGTGTTGAACAATTTATCAAAAATCGGACTATCGTTTTGCCACCACATTCTATCGATAGTTGTGAACCCGTACCAACGAGCCGTTTCTCACCGACACTTTTTGTCAGCGTCGTGTGAGCACAAAAAATTTTAAAGCGTCTTTGAAAAACCGACGCTCACCGAAGGAAATAGAACACGTTCTATTCCATCGGTTAACATGGCACTTTTTTGGTATTTTTTTGTGCTTTTCGTCAAAAAAAAGTGTACGCGAACTAAAATTGTGTTGAGTGTGAGTCCCCTATTAACATTAATTTACACTTTTCATTGCCCATCCTCTCTTTTTTTATTCAAATCAAATTCAAGATAAGCCGCCTTTGACCCATAGAGTTACCACTCAACTTTTTGTTACTTTTCCGTGTTGCATTGGCAACATTATCTTTCCGATCTTCGACAGCTAAATATTGAGCAGTTTCCGCCGCTAAAAATTTATCTAACTTCCGTAGCAAGCTAAAGTGCTCAATATTTAGCTATCGACGAGCGGAATGTTGCCAATGCAACACGAAGAAATAATGTATTAGTGCATAATAAAAAAATACAAGATTTTGTAATTTATGTATGTAAAACCCATTTTAGTTTTCGTTCTTGCTTATAATAATTTGTCGTCATTATTGACCAAATTCAAATAATCTGCATCGTTTTCACTTGTGGGCCAGACATTTCTCTCCTAGCGACACTTTAAACAGTTGGATGTTCTTCGAGGCCTGTCTGCTATTTGGAAACAGTGAGGGACAACGCCCGCTCCTTATCTGGCAATTCCGTTTTCATTTTTCCTCCGGATCGACAAGCGGAGATAAATGTCAAGTTTTTCTTCTTCACATTACGCCAGCGTTTTTTCTAATGAAGTTTTGCTTTCTTCGAGGCCTTTATTTTCGACATCCGTACTAAGCCTTGGAACAAACTTTACCTGGTACTCAGTGATGACAATTTGTTTTAAAGAAATAAATGTTGCTTCTGATGGTAAGACATGCAAACAATATCTTAATTGCCAATCAAAAATAGCATGGACTTTGTACACATTTTTTAATAAATAATTTAAGTTAACTAATTAAATTTATATTTTAATTTGTAATTTTTAGCCAGATTTCCGGCCAATAGTAATAATGCATTTTTGTAGCAATCAAAATGTGAAAATAGAAAGAATTAGCTAAAAAGCAGCCAAGTTGGCATCAGTTCCGGTAATGCTTTGCTTTTTTGGTTCATTTAGTTCGTTTGATGAACCGTTCATTTCAACTTATTCTGAACAAATGTAAATGGCATAAATTGTTCTAAATTGGAGGTTATAACAATTATAAACATACGTACACACGTATTTGCTTTGTTTATTTAGTTTCATTTTATCAGAGAACGTCGCGTCTTTACACTCTTTCTCCCAGTGCAGTGCGGTAATAGTCTCAACATTTGGCTATGCTACTTAATAAAGCAAATTGAAAGATGCTTATCAACATTAACTGATAAGTATTTATTACTAAAGGCATACACAAATGGAATTAAAGATACTATAAATAAACATGTTATTTGCGCGAATTACAAAACATTCAACTAACTGTTATTGTTCTGAGTGAAAATATTATATTTACGAGTGAAATTATGACGACTAATTCGCTTCTGTGATTATGTGCTAAAAAGGTTTCAATTAATTGTATTCTATACATATATGTATGTACATATGTACGTACTTATGTACATACATGCATACTTATGTACATACAGTTTGTCAAGTAAGTTTGATTAGGAATAAACGGATGTTTATTTACTATGTATTTTTTATTTATCTTAACTATTTAAAAAATAAACTTCCTTTAGTATTTAGTGCATCAAATTGAGAAATATGATTAAAAAAAAAAACAATAACTAAATCATATTTAATTTATTTCGGTGTGTTAATGTGCAGTAATTTCCCATTACAAAGATAATAACATTCATAGTTGTAATTAATATGTTGAATGTGTTAAATGCAATTGGAGCTTTTTTTTTTTTTTTTTTGTTATTCATTAGCGATCTCTTGATTTTTTCTTTTGACTTTACGATAAATACAATGTTATATATCAGCGGTGGGCATGCAATGGCTCGGGGAGCCTGCGGCTGCTAACGAATTCAGATTTAGTGCCCACCGCTGTTATATATGGATGTCTTGGCTCATACATACATATGTACACACAAACACACATATATTTCTTAGGTTTCTTATTATTAGGTTCACGTAACTAATTTGGAAGTTCGACTTGAATATAATAATTAATACATATGAATGTGTGTATGAACAGGCAATAAAAGAAATTAGCAGCTTACACATACATATGCGAGAACCTGTTAATCTCTTTACGAGGTAAAAGTCTAGTGACGAAGACATGTTTATGCCCCAAAATTTCAGATTTTTAATTTTTTGACGAATAATATTAAATTTTACGAATAAATAATTAAAAAAAAAAAATTTTACCCTATGGGTCGAATTTAGCGGCTTCCCGCTAAACCGATTTTTTCGAAAAAGTAAAACAAACACGTTTCTAGATTTTTGATCGGGAACAAGTCCTCATTCACCTATTTAAGATATTTCAACGCTTTGATCCTAACAAACAGACAGACTTATTTTTCATCTCATTTTCGACTAAAAAATTCAAAAATAAATATTCTTTGAGCCATTAGCCAGATTTTGATGATTAAGGTGTCATTAGACGCGTATTAGAAATATAAAATTAAAAATGTTGACCAAAAGGCGGTAACGACCCCATTTGCTTCTATCATTTAAATTTTACCCCTCTCACTTACACCTGTTTATCTCACGAGCCAGGTGAGTTTTCAAAAGTCTTAGTATGCACATTTGTAAGTTAAATTGATACCTTTCGATCGGTATATAATTCTACCTGAACGGACAGTCCCGGCAAATTTTCCATTCTTCCTATGATAGTCGCCTTCGCACCCTTCGTGCTGCTGTCGTCACTAGCGCGGATTGTCGTCCGCGGTGATAGATTCAAATAAAAGCGTAAATCTTAACATATGTATGTTTGTTCATTGCACTGTTTTGTATCTATGTCTTTGATGAATATTTCCAAATTGAACGTTAGTCCGGAGACTGAAAAGGCCTTGAAGAAGACTGAACTCCATTTAAAAAGAACGCTGGCGTAATGTGAAGAAGAAGAAGTTGACATTTATCTCCGCTAGTCGATCTGGAGACTGAAGAAAAAACGGAGTTGCCTGATAAGGAACAAGCGTTGTCCAGCACTTTGAGTGCCCTCGAAGAACAGCGAACTGCTAAAATTTCGCTAGGTGTGTAGGAGATAAATGTCTGGCACACAATTTGGTCAATTACGACAACAATATTGGTAGATTATAAGCAAGAACGAAAACTAAAATTGTTTTATAGACATAAATACGCTAATTTTGTATTTTTTCATTAATATAAATTGGAGAATCCACGTCAGAAGTTCAAAAGCAATAGGTTCACTCAATTTTAAAATAGAGCTTTACAAGCATTCAAAATTTTCAATGGGTACTTAATGGGTTAAGGAAACGGAATTGAAATAACCTTACCATTGATGCCAAAATGTACATGAAGTAGATTGAAATTATGCGTAGATTTAACTTAAAATGTTGTCAAAATAAATATGCCCTTTAGTGTATATTTAAATATTAATAAAATCTAAATGCAATCATTTAGAATTGTATTGATTTTGATTTTGTTGTTTATTTTCTAAACTTAAATGTACTTTATTTCAGATTTAAAACATAAAAACGATGCTGACCCATGCTTCACTTAATTTTCAATTTTGAAATCAACCACTTACGGATGGAAATAATGATGGAGAAATGGAGAGGAAATCGTCACTCCTGCGGAAGTTTTTTTGTAGAGAATTGTAACTGTGAACTTGTACCTGAAAATGTTGATAGCTTTAAATTGAATGAGCTGAAGCCTTTGCACTCCCCATTCTTGCATTCACAAGGGTATGATATCAACAAAGGGAATGTACTTTCACACGCCGCAGAAGCCCATTGCTCTAATTCTAATGCAGATGTAGATTCTGAAAATTACCAACAATATAAATATTTAGCCAAGACGCCAATTACAACTCGAAGAGAGTTAAGATCTTTCTCGCATCCTGCTATCAATTTTATTTTTACTCGTGAACGTCGATCATTGTACAGCAGCAAAGATGTAGATACTGAAGCTGAAATCAACTCATCCATTGTGCCATTGCACCATCGAGTATCGAATCAATTACATAACAAAGTCAACATTGCTCAACAGATAAAGGAAATGAATGTTCAAAGTGGAGACATAAATTTGCAGTTGACTGATTTTAAAAGCATCGATAAAGCCCAACAATATTTTGCAGAGAGTGGAATTTTGGGACCCACTAATTTTAGTACATCACGTGACTTGATTAAGAAAACGTCGAGAATACATCTTGATCTGAGTTTAAAAAGTAAAGTGAGTGCGTCATCTTTTTTCATTTTTTTAGATACATATTGAACAAATTTTCTAATTCATTTTGCAACTTTAAAGATACGTAAAACATCTTTGTGCCTACTGTCAAGGACTTTAGGAGAAAAGTGCACACCAAGCCCATCGCCTACATCTAAAATAGCTTTTGAAGATTCAAATGAGTTAATTGTGAAAAATATGCAGAGGCAAGTAAATAGCTTGAAAGGCATAATCGAAACTGGAGAGACCAAAATTATAATGCTGCGTGCTGAATTGAATAAACTAAAAGTAACCATTATTATTCATTATTTAATGTTTCAAGGTTTCAAGGCATACTAATTGTTTATTTATTTTTCCTTTTATGAAGAGAGTGCTACAGGAATTGATGTATGCAAATGCCCAAACCAAAGAGAAACTGACCTTGGAAAATCCCAATCTCTGTGTCTTTTGCCAAGAAGAACCTGGAATTTCACAAGCTTTCTTACATCGATAACATCGGTTTGATCTAAAGTGTAATGTAATGCAAACCAATTGGATCGAAGATTTTACCTTCGATTTCTTCTATAAAGTTTTTTTTTCATAAATATGGTGAATGTTCACTTTTCTTCCACATGTCGACACTAAACCAAAATGTCTACATACAATTACGTATGTAAGTACTAAATGCATTTATGTGTAAGAGTATAAGAAATTTTTATCTATTTTTACCAAGCTGGCTTTAATGTATTACAATTCAAGATTCGTTGAAATTCTCCCTAAAAGTATTTTAAATAATGAAAAGAAAACCCTGCAATGTAAATGTATTAATTACCACCCACTGGAGTTTAAAAATATAGATGAACATATTTGTATTCGTGAGCAGCATCAAAAGCTGAGTTGATTTTTGATCTTAGGTTTTAAGAGTTAGAGGTATCAAATTTGGTGACTATTGAAATTGAGAATTAAGACAAATCACTAAGGAAATAGTTTTAAAAAGCACACAAACTTATGTGTTGCTTATCTTTATTTATGTTTATGGAAATTACTTAAATAAGGGCATCTAAGTGCTGAGTCGAGGGAATAGTCGGTTATTCTCGATTAGAGCGTAACATTTGACGTGCTTTTTTTTTAACCCTCAATAATTAATAAATCATGTTTTGTATGAATTTTATTATAATCCTACAGAAAGTTCATTCCATAAAGAATACACTCACAGAATTTCACTGGGGACAGATAACAATTGTGGAAAAAGTAGTTATATGTGTGGGTAAAATTAACTATATTCTTTATCAAGGTTTATTTGTTATATTATAATTTCGATATTTGAATATTTACAATAACCCTTAAGTGAGGTTATTTAATTTAAATAGTATTGAAGTCTATTGATAAGAAACTACATTTGAAAAGAAATCTTCCAAAAATTTCTTTTCCAGAGAAAAACCATTTTTATGTATGTAATTATTACTAATCTCGTATGTATTCGTACCACAGTATATTTAAATATCATCTTCTTTTAGTTGATCACGTTGGGATGAATTCAACATTTCTTCACTGAATACCATTTGAATACGTATGCAAACAAGAGTGCATTGCTAATAGAGTTTATTTTTATTCACAATTATAATATCATATATTTATTTAAATTACTAACAACTCCCAATATTCAAGGTGAAATGATGAATACCAAGGCTCTAAATCGAACAAATATTTTGTGGAACCCGAATCTTGAAAAGAAAATAAAAAGAAATGATAGATACAAGGGTATGCCACATTAAGCTTTGGATCACTTTAAAAATTAACTAACTATAACCTTGTATATCTGGTATTTTGTGTGGGTTTTATAAATGTACAATAATAGTATTTATGCATTAAATATCGCATGAATATATGAGAGCTTTATTTATAATCGAATTCTAAGCATCTACATTTACTTGTTAGTTAAGACACCAGTACTGGCTTGGTTATATGTTCAGATTCATATTCTACCATATACCATAGATGCCCCGTTTCGTATAATTCCAAATTTTTTGAATATCTATGGGTACCTCCTAGTGGATACGGTTTAATTCCATTTATGTATTTATTTGTATGACTATTCGATTCATTACTATGACACGAGACTATTGCTTTTAATTGTATAAGCTTTTGTAAATTATTCTATATTATGTCTGTATCGACGTAACCGTGCACTATTCTCAATTTTGGGATCTCCCGGCGGTGGCGAAATATCATTTCGCAAAGGGTTCTCATTTGTATTTTGATTCCATGCCATATTGTTAATATCCGTGGACCTGGAGGATGCAGCTGCTGCTGGTTCTGCTTTACAAGAAACTGGTCCAAATCCCATATTGTCTTCACCTAATCCTTTGCCAGCCTTATCTTCACTGTTATCAGTTGATTGATCATCAAAATGGCCCAACATTGCTGTTGGAACGCCGCGAGAACTGTAATTTAATTTATTTAATTTATATATTTCCACTCTCATTTTCATTATTCATTCATACCTGCTAGATGCCCGACAACGTGGACGTTGAAATCTAAGATTTAATTGCGTTGGATCTGTTACATACTTTCCTTCAGTCGACTCGCGACGACGTCGTAATCCTACATTTGATATTTACAAAGAAACATTTGATGTCATAAGAAATAGTTGAAACAGGAAAACTAAAGAAATAACTATTTATTCGATTTTAATCGACTTTAATAGAAATTAATATAATCGACTTTGGGAAACTTACCTGAAGAAAAAGGTCGTTTCAAGGTCTCAAACTTGGTTTTAAATTTTTATAAAGCTCGTAATTATTGTAAATAAAATTAAACGTTTTCGTTAACCGAACAGAAATCTTGCCTTATGGCTCGAATCATCAAACAGAACTTTTTTGTTTACTTGTTTTACTTGAATTGTTGACTTTTTATTTGCTTTGGCCCCAAATCACAAAACCTTGAAGCGCCCATTTTCCACGCAATGATCACCAAGGAGTTTACAGAGTAAGCATTAGGGTGGCTCAATTTGTATGTAAAAAAAATTATAAAAATAAAATGTTATTATTTTACATATTTTATTTTTACATTTTTAAAATTTTTTTGAAAAATGTTAAGTGAAAATTTAAGCGTACTTTAAATGACACAAAATACGCAAAATTTTTCGATAAAAATCGGAAGCTCAAAATTGATTGTAGACCCATGGTTTCTTGGGCTACCCTTCTTAGAATTCGTCTTAGATTACGATATTGACAAGCGCATGGTGAAGAAACAAATTGAACCACCCTAGTAAACATGCATGAACAGAACAAAACAAACCTGGCGTTAAGTCCGTAATATTAGGAGAGTTTTGTAAACCAGTAACAAAATGGTGAGCACGGGTAGGACTATCAATAGGGTCCAGAATGGATGCCTGGATCTGGTCGTGAGTTGAGTTCTGAACATCTTGTGCTCCAGTTGACCCAACTAGTTGGGCTGCAGATGCAGAAGTTGTTGTAGTCACGACACCCGCCCAAGAAGCACATTTTGATTGACGCAAATTGGAAGTTAGTACAGGAATCTTACTAGGCGTTGACAATGATATTTCGCATCCAGCTGGAGCAGGAGCAGTAGCTATATTTATTATATTTCCGTCTCGATTATGACCAGGGTCCGTGTCATCGATATTGCCGTTCAACTTGATCTTGGTCCCTTCGTCGGAATTATTGCTGCCAGAGCTGATCTGGTTGGGGGTTTCTGGTGTCTCTTGGTTGCTTATCAGTGGATTACAATTGACAATTGCAGTTGCATTTGCTTTTTTGATTAAACCTGTAGTCGAAGAGCTCACAAGTTTAGCTTTTGCTGCTTCCATGTCATCACAGTTCATAGGCTCTTTATCACTTGGAACTACGCGTTGCACATCACCCGAAGCTCCAGCTCCTCTTCTGTTGGACATTGCGCAATTTGTATTGGTATTGGGAGTTTTAACGGTAGCTGCTAAGGCATCATAGTAGACAGACTCTTCTAAGTGTGAGTTTTCTGAAAAGTATTGTAAAACTATTATAAATTTTAAGAAAACCAGTGGACGGTGCTACAGTCAATCATACTCGACAGTCGGAGACCCCGTACTTACTATGGAAAAGAAAACACTGCTTAAAATAAAATAATCAGGCCGCTTCGGGATTTCACAAGTTTTTTGCGAATTTTAATTCGCAAGATTTGACCGAATTTCTCTTAAAATACCTATACATTTCCTTCGAATTTCCCTCCCATATTGTGTTGATTAATTTTTAGCAGAACAGTGCTGGATAATATGATAATATAAAATATGTAATTAATTCATCAAAAATTTATTTAATCATAAGTGGAAACATTTTTCAAAGATGAAACCTACTTTCGTTCTAAATTTTGTATTGTGTTTCACTGTTGAGAAATGTGTTTTTGCAGAGTTGTCAATTGTTGCACAGTGTTTGTTTACAAAAATAATCTCCTTTTTTTAAATAACAACAGTTTTGTCCCAACTTGCATTTAAAAGACAAGAAATTAATTTTATTATTTAACGCAATGCTTTAAGCACTTAAATTGTGGCTTAAAATATGTACCAAAAGATTTTCAGAAATACTTGAGGAAATTAGAACACGTCTAGCAAAACCGACAAAAATATTAGGTTAGAGTCTGATTGATTTTGAGGTATGATGAAATACAAATTATTTAAAAATCAAATAAATTATTTTTTGTTTATCTGATAAAAAAAAAACATTGAAATACTAGATCGTTCAAAAAGTCCCCAGACTGACATTGAAAAAACCCCTTTTTTTTATAATCAATATATTTATTCAATATAGACAGCTTAATGCACCTTGTCCAACGGTCTTTCAACATTTCGATGCCTTTTTTGTAGTGGTCTGAAGAAAGTCCCTCAAAATAGGCTTCAGTTTCCCATTCAACTTCTTCATTGGAGTAAAATTTTTTTCCCTGGAGCCATATTTTCAAGTTTGAAAACAGATAGTAGTCACTGGGGGCCAGATCTGGGGAATATGGAGGATGAGGAAGCAATTCCCAACTTAATTCTTTGATTTTTTCCATCGTAAAAGCGGCTTTGTGAGATGGTGCATTGTCTTGATGAAAAAGGATTTTTTTCTTTGCCAAATGCGGGCGTTTCTCCCTTTTTAAGATAGTCGATGTGTATTATACCATGTCCATCCCAAAATACACTGGCAAAAACCTTACCAGCCCATCGACTTGCCTTCACACACTTCGAACGGCTTTTACCGGCCTCTCGCCACTCAGCTGATGACCGATTGGACTCCGGAATGTAGTGATGGATCCAAGTCTCATCCATGGTGATATATCGACGCAAAAATTCGCTTGGATTTCGGTTAAACATGTCCAAACAGGACTTGGAATCGGCCACTCGTTTTTCCCTTTGTTCAATATCTAGGAAATGCCCCGTCCATTTTACATTGAGCTTTTTCATTTGAAAATGGTCATGCAAAATCGAAACCGCTGACCCAGTCGATATGCCCACAGTCTCAGCAATCTCACGCACTTTGACTCTTCGATCAGTCAATACGATTTGACGGACTTGTCTGATGGTCTCTGGGATAATCACCTCTTTTGGTCTTCCCGGTGCTCGTACGATCGCG
The DNA here is from genome assembly GCA_035047525.1 of Drosophila quinaria. NCBI lineage: Eukaryota > Metazoa > Arthropoda > Insecta > Diptera > Drosophilidae > Drosophila > Drosophila quinaria. The sequence continues at coordinate 227,109 of JAWNPO010000488.1, read as the reverse complement.
TTTAAAGTTGGAATACCAATCGCAAATGGTTGATTTACCTGACTCAGAGACCCTGTAATCCGTATCAAGCCATGTGTTTGCTTCTACGGTATTTTTCCCATCAAAAAACAGTGTTTAATCAAAACACAAAATTCAGCTTTTTCCATTTTTAAAAAAACTCAAAAAGTTGCACAACAATAATATTTCTAACTCGAAAGCGAAACTTCCGATTGCGCTCAAAATTTCACTGGAGCCTAGAAATGAATTAGTCAGTCAAAAAAAATGTTTTTCAAAATTTTAGTGGAGTGGCCTATGTGTCAGTCCGGGGACTTTTTGAACGATCTAGTATTTATATATATTTTATAAATATTTGGTTTTCACTTTAATTTTATGCTAAGCATGCCAAAATCATCGATTTATCCCTTCCGAATTCAAACTCACTGGCTTAATGTCAAGTGAATTAAATTCACAAAATCTTGCCGAAAGTGAAAACCGGAACAAGCCTGAATATAAATCGCTTCAAATATTAATATATTTAAGTACTAAATGTACTTTTCGCCCAACAAGTGGGCTCCAGTCGGCTACAGCGGAGTGTGTTCGACTTTAAGATGTCCTGCGCACTGTGCACACCTATAGCCGAAGATTTAATGATGCCACATTTAGTTTTCGACCAATTGTTTGTGTTACATCTGTATGTTTTAATGAACCGATTTAAGCCAAATTCGATCAAAATGTAAAAGACAAAGAATATTCCCAATAAATTTTCGATTAATCGTTCCTATGGCAGCTATATGATATAGCCTTCCGATATCAACCAACTTTGATCAGAATGTATGGGACCATCCCATATACATACATATTCTATCAGTTTGATTTAGATATATCAAAGAACAGAAATGTTTTTACAGACGGAAAGACGGACATGGTTATGTCGACTCGGCTCTTGATGCTGATTAGGAATATACATATATATATTTAGTTATGTATGCCATGCCTTTTTCAGCCTGTTAAGCACGAATTTTTTTTGTGAAAAGGTTAATAGACTTCCGTACTTTTTTTAAGTACGGGGTCTAAAAATGCAAATTACAAACGAATTTTTAAAGCTAGTTTGATTCAGATCTGTACTTTTCAAGCGAAAGGTCTAGAGAGGTTTGGCTATAAAGGTAGAAAAGAGGATGGGTCGTAATATTAAAATATTAATTATTGAAAAAAAAAGTTATTTGTTGATTTTTATCAAAAAAATTAAATGAAAATTCTTATTTATCGATCTAAAGCAGCGGTGGGCACACATGAGCTCTGGGAGCTATGAGGCAGCTTACAACCTTTGTTGGCGCCGTCATGTCGCACACAGCCAGCTCGAGTCGAGGCATTTTTGACACTTCAAATTGATGACCGTCAATAAAACAAGAACAACAACATTGCAAAGGCGCAGTATGCGCGCTGAAGACCTTTTTTGCTCGCGGGTGATCGACAAATAAGGTAGACGCGAAAAGGGTTGCTGTAATTTTTGTTGTAGAGCTCCCAAGTTAAAATTTTGTGCCCAACGCTGATCTAAAGACATTTGCATTCAATTTTTATTTTTCAACTTTTATAATAAAAATTAAAGAATAATTCTTATTTCGAATTTTTATTATAGAAATTGAAAAATAATTTTTATTTTCAATTCTGATAATAAAAATTTAAAAATAACTTTTATTTTCAATGCTAAAATAAAAATTGAAAAATAATTTTTATTTTGGATAATAACTTTTACTTTTAATTTGTATAATAAAAATTGAAAAATAACTTTTATTCAATAATTTTTAAAATAAAAATTTAAAATAAAAGTTTATCTAGTTTCTCATAACTCTTATTTGTAGTCCCTTGGAAAAAAAGGAAGTAAACTCGCAATTAAAAAAAAAACACTTCTTACCTTTGGGAATGACACGAATTTCAAGTCGCCCACTAATACAACCGTCTTCACGTTGATTTTCTGCATCGAGTAATTCGGAAATTCGGCTTCCATGATGAAATGATGTCGTATCCAGTGGATTTGGCATTGGATTTGGATTTGTGGGCGACTGCTTTGGCATGTTGCTCCGTTGGCAAAATGTTGTCTTTGCACACCAAGGTACTTCGATATCTTCTTGATGTTGCCCAGCATACGGGCGGGTTGCTACCGGATTTTGATTCCGGTTTATGTTCAAGTTCATTGTCATGCTCATTGCCGGATCTGGCTTCTCATCAAAGATATCGATTAGACACACATTTGGAAGGCTACTACGATGTTTACTCTGATTGATCGATTGATCCTCATTTGAGTTTTTTATATCGACATCCACAGCAGTTGTCGCATCTTTGAATAATGGTATTGAGGGCATAGCTGTTGTCACTTTCTGATTTGACAATGATGCGATTTCTGAATAAGATTCACGTACACAAACATTCCTGGCGATATCCATACGGTACACCTTGATCAATACAACACAAGAAGTTAATATTAAATCAAAATTAAATATTATAAATACAAGAAATGTTTATTAAGCTGCTCTCACTCCACTGACTTTTCCACCCACGAATCGGTTTTGATTTTCGGATGCAATAAATACAAAAGACCAACCACATTGACCAACGGTGGGCACGCAGTGGCTCCCGGAACAGCGACTGCTCTCAACTATGTTTCTGCCCATTCGGCGCTGTTGTTGTTGATGTTGTAGTTGTTACTGTTATGCTCTCGAATTCAGATTTTGTGCCCACCGCTGACGATGACCATGGATGAAAAAATTGATTGGGTGAGAGAAGCGTGAAAATCTACATACATATCTAAGTATGTAAGATTTTATATTTATGGTACAGTAAGGTAGTGATTTGAATGCTTAAAATGTCCTCCAGACAGATATAGAGTATAACAAGCATAACTACATATTAGACAGTAATTTAAATTAATTAAATTAAATTAAAAATAAAATGAAAAGAAAGGGCGTGCATATTAGTTAACAATGTACAATGTACATACATACATATATTGTTACAAGTTATTTTAGATGTAAATAAGTTGAACAATGAACTCTTTGCATATGCTTACTGTGTCGTCAAAGGCAGCTTGCTGGACAGCTGGTGGCTCTAACTCTTTCCGCAATACATTACCCATTGCAGGCTCGGACCAGCAGTGAGGTATGGATAATTGCAATGTTTCATAGTTCTCGATGCCAGCTATATTAAGTGTGTATCTGGCAATTGGCAATTATTATGGGAAATTATTATACACATAATTGATCATGTAAGTCATGTAAGTTCTTATTTATTTGGGGGATTAATAACTATCTCATGAATTTACAACTCGTGTACATTTTTTGTGAAAAGTTGCAGAGTTGGAATTAAGATCTTTAATAATAAGACTTCAGATCGGACTCAATAAAACGCCAAACGGTAAGAGCTCCGAGGCTGACAACATGAGTTTACGGTTTACAAGATGTCATTTTGAAAACTTTGGTCTGCGAATGAAATGTTTTACAATAGTTTTCTCTTGGACGGATTTTGCAAAATTTTTATCGGTAGGGGTGAAATTTAGTGGAAGTGAAATTGGAAGTCGTGTCTCAATGATTAAGACAACTACATTTTTCTGGGCAGAAAGTGAGAGTGCATGCACTCGAGTAAAAGGTTCCACATTTATTTAGAGTATTCAGAAGCCATGATATTTGTGTTATGTGATAAGGTTATATATGTATGACGTCACTACAACAAATATAGAAAAAATTGTATCAAACTAAACATGCCCTGGGGCATGTACATATTAGAGGTCTGCACGGCTGCATTCAAACTTGAGCGTCTCTGAGTACTCGTAAGTTTAATTCTGTTCCCTGAGTGGAATAAATTCAAAGATCCGGTTCTCATCGTATTGAATACTCATTTTTGACATTAATTTGAGTATTCATATGAACGGCATCGAGTGCATGAGAAACGAATGAAATGAATAAAGCAAATATTTTCAGAGTACTCAGAATTCAATTTATTTTTTTGGTAATAATTTTTATTTTATAGTTAATATTGTTCATCACAAAATTGGATATCAGAAATTTTGGGCCATAGATATGTTTCCGTGCTTAGATTTTCACATTTAATGAAAAGAAACAAAAATTACGGCACTCTCTCGATTTTTTAGGTTATTTTGTCATTCAATTCACTCTTGCTTTTTTGAAAGTAAAGTTTTCGGTTTTAATTCATTCGTTCAATTCATTGGAAGAGGCAGCTAAACTCATTCAATTCAGTAAAGCATGAATGTCTCCTTTGACGTTTTGAATGCAGCCATGCAGACCTCAAGTACATATGGGTATGTCCAGGATCGAGAACGCGACATTTGTACGTCCTTAAATGAAAAAAAAACATGGCAAAAGTTGACACTGGCAAAATTGTTTTCTCACTTGTTTAATGGATTTTATCAATACTATTTTTTATTATAAAAGGCAAGACTTGTCGTTTTCAAATTATTTTCAGAAAACAATGTATCGCGAACGCGACGAAAAATGGAAGTCATGTTTGACTTCATCTGGACAAATGCGAAAGTCTGAGAAATGTGGCGAGTATTTTGGAAGAAAATACTCCTAAACCAGAATAAAATAATGTAGTTTTCCATTTAAGAAATAATTTTTATATGCTACTATCATTTTATTTATTTTACAAGTTTTATAAGTAATTTGTCACGTTACATCGCGAACGTGACCAGATTTCCAACTAGTTTTTTCCAAAAATTTTATTCTATATATAGAAAACAGCTCGAAAAACTCGTTTTAAATTAAACTTTTAATAGATTTTGATGAATTAAAATGGTTCATGTTAAAAATTTTGTGTCCTACTTAGTGTAATCGTCAGAATACAAACGGTCCATTTTGGAAGTCAATTTTTAAGAAAATGGGCAAAAATATGGGAAAAGTAAATTTATTCCGATTTAGAATTTATATGTTGATCCTATTGAGTTTCTTCTAGCGTATTTTCCCTAAATAAATAACTTGAATACATTTTTGGAAGAAAATTTCACAAGATGTGAATTTTTGATAAATTTTACGTTTTTAAGCGAGGTGGAAATGCCCTTATGTATACATACAAACTTTGTTGTATTGTGAGCAAGTGATAAATATCGAAGGGTTGTAAAAGGAATTAATTTGTCTTTATCCGGTAGCTCTATGGTGAGAGTTCAGAATCCGGCCTGCCAGAATTTGAATTTGCTTTATGCAAAACAGCTGTTCATTGAATTAAAAAGTTCACTGACAAGCTACAGTGTAATAAATTGATGAGTTTATGAATTTATCATAGCTTCTGAATACCTTAATTCATTATGATTTCAGAGCAGGAAAACAGGAAGACATGTGTGTAAGTGTGTAAGTAAACTAAATTTACTTACCTTTTGACCTTAGAATTTCCGGAAGGTTCTGCTTTTGAATTGATGTGACGAGTTACGGGAAAATTGGAATTCGAAGTTCCGAGTAATAATGCCAAGGATATATCCGCTTTAGTCGATTTATCCACATTTGGTTGTGACTGTGAGGTGGCAAGAGGTTGGAATATTTTATATGTAGGATTTTCAAATATCATGAGTTGAAACTCATAAAAACAATCTCCATTGATGTCACTTAAATATGTAGAAAATACGTAATGATTATGTACTAATGTACTTACTAGATATACATATGTACATATACATATCTAGCAGTGGGCACGAAATCGGAATTCGTTAGCATCCGCTGGCTCCCGGAGCAATTGCGTGCCCACCGCTGATATACACAAAAGAGAATTAAACATAAACTTATTGAATATATATGTATGTATATAGATTTTGAAATGAGTATGACAACTTAAAAAAAAACTAATTTGAAAGTCTGGACATTTTAAGCATTTATAATTGATTCATACCTGTGATCGGTTATCGGTTATTGATCTGACCCCAATCGGTCTAAATAAGAATTGGATGTTGGATGATATTTACCTGTGGCTCTTGTTTCCACTCGTTGTCCGTGGTGTCCTCTGAATCATCGAACTGACTCTTCCACTGGGAGGCGAGTGTAAGGGCTCCGCCGCCTTTTGTTACCTGTTGCAGCGCCGACACATTTTCATCGTCAATCAATGCGAATTGTGTTACAGAATGATCGCCAGCCAGACTGCTCTTGGCGGTAAAGGAACCCACGGCCGTGACTCCACCGCTGCCACCACTACTAAGCCGCTGTGTGGACATTGATCCAGTTGCAGTTCCGGATGACGATGGACGCAGATTGGTCGATGTCATTGATCGCCGGTTGGCTGGTGGTATTGTTGCCGTTGCTGTTATGCCAAAGATCTGGGAGCCTTGAGCCTTGGGAATTGAACTATCATTGCCAGCAGAAATCACTGGATCAAACTCATTCGGATTCTCGTAGCCAGACTGGCTCTGAATGGGAATGGGTGGAGCAGCTAAAACCCGCAGGCGTCCATATGCTGACTTTTGATCACCAAGATTAATGGTGCTCGACGATCGCCGTTGAGTCTCAGATGCGACTGTTTGCTGATGTGAAGAATGAGGTTGGTACTTGCTGCTTGGCGCACTTTCGACAATGTGCTCCATGTTAATATCGGATCTTTTTGTTGCCAGCTGCTGCTGTTGATCTGTTGAGCCACCTAGAGATCTGCTTGTAGCACCCTCAGCATTAATATGACCATTTTTGATTTTAGATTTGAGATCATTGTCGGTGTTGGTATTTGTGGCATTTGTTGGTGCCACATCGTTATTGCCCCTATGCCCTGTGTCATCGGTTTGTAGCTTTGCTAACAATGTCAATGGGTGAGGAGCGCTGGCAGCTTTATCTTCCGGATACTGTTCAATGGATCTTAAGTTAAAATCACTCAACACACACTATGGGGCGAAATCCGAAAAATCGAATATTTAGTCATTTTATCAATTTTTACTATTTCTTTTGTGTTAACATCTTAAGAAAACTTCAAACTGTAAAGTTCAGTACCAAAAATGTTATATAACAGACCAATGTTAATCCTAACAGCTGGTAAAGTCAGCTCTTGTTTTCAAAAAGCACGTGCTTTAATATTACAATATTTTTGCAGTCTATTTTCAAATTGTTATTTCTCAAGGGCTAATCATTTTTTTTTATAAAATTTAAAATGGATACCAACTATACGGGTTTGTACTATGTGTTGGTTGTACTAGTATTCTGTATTTTTGAGTGCTCTATTAACACTTTTAAAATTACATAATGCTTTGAAAGCCTATTTTTTTTGGAAAGAAATATCAACTTTGCGGAAGAATTTAGCAAAGATGCTTACCGTGGCTTAATGTACCTTCAATTGTATGTCGCAGATAAATTCATTATAAATTAAATGCAATTTGTCTCAATGCCCACAATTGACCAGTTTTTGAGGAATTAAATATTAACTCGAAAACTACTTCTGATATTTTGATGCGGTTTTTTTTGCTAGTGTTATGGATATCCAAAAATTTTTAGCTTACTTGTTACCGATACAATAATTTCTGAGAGAGTACATAACATAAATAAAAAACCAAATTCAAAAATCTAGCTTATTTTAAAAGTTAGTAATAAATATTCGATCTTTCGGATTTCGCCCCATAGTGCAATGTTCAAAGGACTCACGTATACTGGAGCCGAGTTGTTTTGGTTTGACGTGGATCCAACCTGTCCCTGACTCTGGGCCTGACCCGCTTGATACCGCTTTCCATGATTTGTGGCCTGCGCTGACTTCAACTGGGCACCACCAGTTGCCTCATGGTTCGCAATGATCACTGTCGAGGATTTGATCAGTGCACTGGGAAAATTCGGCATGGCCACCGAGCTATTAACGGCCAGCACCAGTTGCTGTTGCTGCTGTTGCTGCTGTTTTGGCAATGTGTTCTGATTACCTGAATTTACATTTTGGACAGGGCACTCCCCTGAGGCTTGTGGCGTCATTGTTGCATTGCAATTTTTATCAACCTACAAGTTTAATTGAAAATCAATAAACAATTCATTGGTCATTTTAAATCACTAAAAAATAACATAACTAAAAATATAATAATCAAAGCTGGAGAGAGGATTGAAATTTTGAAAAATGTAGCTATTTTTATTGGAAAAGTTGCGAAAACTGGAAAATAAATATTTTTTTTGTAAAAAGCCAGAGTCAGAAAATCAAAGAAAAGTAGCTACTTTTCTTTGATTTTCTGACTCCGGCTTTTTACAAAAAAAAAAATTTATTTATTTTCCAGCTTTCGCATCTTTGTTTCAAACTGATTTCTGAGACTTGGAATCTTCGAAAAATATAGTTTAGTATACAAATTAAACTTACAGTTAAAAAAAATTTTCGAAAACAAACATTTTTTTAATTGTTGACAGCAATGTATAAATTGCAAGATATTCAATTCTTTTTAAGACTCAATTTACAAGTGCAGATTACTTTATATTTATACCCTGGTTTTAATTACTTATCTACAGCAGCGGTGGGCACGAAATCGGAATTCGTTGGCAGCCGCTGGCTCCCGGAGCCATTGCGTGCCCACCGCTGAACTACCTATTATTTCAAAGAAAATTTGGAAATACTAAAAACTAACTTCCAAAGCATAATGAGCATTTTTGATCGAAAAATCAGGTGAAGCTCAACAAAAAGCAGAATTGCCGAATTTGGGGCTTCGAAAACACGCACGACGCGTCGCGACGTCTTGGAGAAGCCAGGCGGCATCATAACCGTCAATGGAGGCCGCTATCGCGATGAAGACATCGACGACATATGGTTCCAGCAGGACGGCGCTACTTGACACACAGCCAACTTTACAGTCGAACTTCTGCGCGGTACGTTCGAAAATTGAATAACCGTTGGACTATTTTTTGTGGAGTGCCGTCAAGGATACGCTACCATCAAGAGACGATTGACGATCTAAAGCACAAGTCGCCATTGAGGCCATTGAGGATCGAAAATGTGCTGAAAAATTGCAGCCATATGAATGAAGTGGTCTTCCATAAAGAATCAAACAATACTTTCGAAAAGATTTTTGAAAACTTTTTTTTGCAGTAACTCTTAGAATTGTTTGAAGAAATTTACAAAATATTTTTTGTAAAGTATCGAGAAAGAAAGATCAAAAAGTATGCTTTTAAAAAAATTTGCAATTTTAAAAGGATACTTAATGGGTTAAGTAAAGTTTCGTGTCATTCAAACGGAAATTAAATAACCTTTCTATTAATGTCAATATGTTAACGGTATTTGAAAATCTTTAAATTTGCACTGCGTATTGTGAGCACCTGTATACTCCGTGAATCTTAAAGCTAATAAAATGAATTCAAATAATTGCATAAGCGACCCAGTTAGGCAAGTGGAAAAGGTAAAGTCATATTTCGATCTGTTAATGGAGTTACCTTTACCTTTTCCTTGACATGAAGAGGCTCCGTTGACGCCATCTGAGCCGTGTCAATATCGTTCCGTTTCCGAATCTGGGTGTGGACATATCGAAAAGGATTCATTAAAAAGTCATATACCTTGTGTGAAATATAATTTCATAAAATGCTTACATATTCTGTACCGCTGGCATTCGAGGCAGCCACAGTCATTTGGGTGATATTGCCATGAATATATTCGTTTTTGACCGGAGCCGTTGGGGCATTTGTCGCCGAATTGATGTTACCAATTGTGGCGGTATCGACCTTCTCCCAATCGTACGGATCGGCCTCCTTAACGCCCCGTCGTTTCATACAGCGCTCGAAGAGACCAATTAGCATCTTTCGATATTCATGATAATTGGAGATAAGATTGAATTAGTGTAAGTGATTCAACATACAGATTTTAAGCAATCAACATTCATTAATTATGGAAAAAATCTATTATTGAAATGGAATAATTTCAATAAATATTTAAAAATTATTATATCTTTTTAAATAAAGGTTACAAACTGTGCATTTAACACATTTTATTCATTTTGTGGAATAAGTGTTAATTTTTCAAATTAAACATCAGAATTTGGAGTCTCTTGATCAGTCTCTAGATGGTCTAAGGAACAATTAACACTTTAGTCGAGTCCCTGACTAAAGTTACTTCCCAAGTAATGGCTGTACCATAAATTTCTGGTAATCACATAAATCTTACCGCATAATCCGGCCTGTCTGCATAGGTGAGTGATTGTATGTGCTCTAAGAACTGCTTCAAATCCGACGGCAAGTGTTTCAGTAGTATCCTATGATCGTACTTCTCTTTTGTTAATCCAACCTGTTCCTTGTCTTTGATCTTTCTCCACGGCAATTGACCATTTACAAACTCCACAAGCATATAAAATAAGGACCACAGATCATCATGACGCCCCATTTCCCGGTTACGATGTGCATTTATCGAGGCGTACCGAACGGTACCCCGGAATCCAGCAGCTGCTCGGGGACAACGGACTTCTCCTGTGCCCGTCGTATATTGACGCGCCAGTCCAAAGTCTAGCATATACACCCTCCGGCAATTGTAGGGTAAACGGCCTACAGAAAAATTGCTCTGCAATGCAAAATTTCGTTAATTAATTAGATCGAACTGTACTAAGATAATCTTAGGCATATATTGAAAAAAAAATTTCTCAAAAAGTTTTCAATTTATGTTTAAATTTGTTGTAAAATTTCTGATCCTATTTTGTTCTAAACCAAGTTATACCGGTATTTTGTAACAGAGACATGCAAAAACTCTATAATCGGTACGAAACTGCTTTAGATGGATTTTTACGTATCCGTAAATCTACAGACGAGCTTCCATAACTAGAATCTTCTCTAACTTGACATGAAACGAGTGCCAAATGCGTATACTATATATATACTTAAAGCAAACCATTCGTTAAGACAAAGTCTCTATAATTCGTACTTTTTCTTTGCATAATGGTGATTTGAGTTCGGGAAGTTCGACTGTAGTTGTTCGAATGAATTTAAGTGCTCTGTATTACGTTTAAAACTAAGTAACTGTTATCAGTTTTAAAATAAAAATGGCAAATTAACAATTATTTTCAAATTTATATTTTTAAGTTAACCCATCTTAAGCTAATGGGTATTTAAATACCCAAGACACTTTAAAAATTCTAGCAAGGGGCATGTGAGCGAAATAAGTGTTATTTAACAACTTTTAATTAAAAATTTAATTTGACTTTTTAAATAAAAATTAAAAAAAGAATTAAATTTGATTTATATCTTATAAATTGAAAGTAGAAGTTTTTGGCTAATATCAATAGTTCCGAATGAATTGGGAATTTTGGTGTTTACAATTTTACTCTAGCATATTTCCTTCACATTGATTTTTTTTAGTTGACATTCGCATTCATAACTCCCTTCTCAAAAGGTTTTGTTAAATATTTGTGCATCTGATTTTGATTTGGAATCGAAAATCAAGATTTAGTTACTTGAGTCACTTACTGGTTTGATGTCTCGGTGCAGGAAGCCAACAGAATGTATCGACTCAATGGCCCTCAATATTTGTAAGCCCAGCCTCAGTGTTGTACTGAGAGAAAATGCGCCCCGAGGCTGTGCTCGCCTCAGTTCAGCCAAGTTTTTTCCCTGCAGCTGCATTACAACATAGTTGAACCGATCGTTTCTGCCACATCCAATGAAGCGGCAGACGTGCTCCTTCCCTTGCAGCTTCTTCAGAACGGCCACCTCCATTTTGAGTACCTGCTTTGGTTGACGGGCTGATTCGACCTTGAGCGCCACCTGTTCACGAGTTATTAAGTCCTGTCCCTCATAAATCTCGCCAAAGCCACCACCGCCAATCTTTCGTACAACCTTGAATAAAAATTAAAAATAAAAATTAAAAACAAACACTATCAGAAATGTACTCGTAATTTGATTCGATCCAAAGCACTATTTCCTGTTTGTATTTGGAAAATAAAAGAATGGTTATATTCTTATTCTGTATTCAATTTTCGACTAATTGCTTCCAGAAATAAAAATATATAAATATATATTCGTTGTTATACCAAATACCGTCCATATCATTCGGAAGAAACGATTTCTAATCAGCCTTTAGAATATGTTCGATTGATCAACTCACCGACTAATCGAGGAAACTATAAATTAACTTGATCAAACGAAGAAAGGATATTCGAACGGCTAAATACATGAATATTATTTTAAGAAACAGAAACAGAAAAACTTCTCATACCAAGGGCTCAGTATGTATTTAAAAGACAATGTCAAATGGAGAAATCTCAAAGCTGGTATCGACAGATAGATTCTTTTGGATTGTTAAGATAGCTTTAAAACCGAGACAAGATTGCATAGAATCGGGCTGTAATAAGTTCCATATAACGGTGTAAAGCAGGGATGGGCAGAAAATCTGAGCTCGGGAGCAGTACAACAACAACTACAACAACAACGGTTTTCGCGTCACCCAAATAAAATTTAAGTGTCAAAAATGCCTCGACTCGAGCTGCTTGTCTGCGTTGTTGTTGCTAGCTTGCTCGCGAGTCTTTTGTGCGACTTCACGGCGCCGAATAAAGTTGGGAGTTGCCGCACAGCTCCCGGAGTACATGCATGCCCACCGCTGGTGTAAAGATAGATAACTAGATATTGTGCTGAGTAGCTTATCAAAGAAAGTGTATGTAAATGCAAATGAGATACCTTCCAACGTTCTTTGACCACATGTCCCGGCTGCAATAGATCCTCAGACGTCATTTTGGCTGTTTCCTTTTGTGCCACTTGGTTGCAGTTGTTGGGTGTCGCAATGTTGCTGCTCTTTTCCAATGCAACAACAGCAGCGGCAGCAGCAGCAGCAGGTGATGGCGATAGAGACGGCGTTATCGTCGATGGAACCTTGAAAGTCACCCGACTTCGTACTCCGAGTCGATTGTGCTTAGCTGGTAATGTGGCTGATCGCTGAAGTTGATTTGTATTTGGTATTTGGTACGGATATCCTTGATCCTCGATCGAATCCACCGCAGCACCCGTGCCAATGTTTTGTAGAAATCGGGCTTGTAGCGCCGCTGGAACGATTGTTGGTGGTGGCTTTGACGGTGGCGGTGGCTGAATTCTTAGTATGTCTTGATCCTGATATTTGGGGATATCTTTTAAAAACGTTTTTCGTTGATTCGATTTGTTTTGGTCCTGCCGCTCTTGTTGCCGATTGTCTTTAGCGTTAGCCCTCGGATTTTTGTGTGTCCCTGCGACATTTTCGTCGTTCCTTTAATAGAATAATACAATTATACGCCATTTTGCGCCATTAATTTATACTTAAGTTTTATCCTTAAATATTCTTAGATACTTAGTAATAATTATAAAAAAAGCCAGTATTGATTGGAACTGATATATAGTTGAACTTCCATAACTCGAACTTCTATAGGTCGAAATTCTCTCTAACTCGAACTAAATGAGTGGCAGCAAAATTAATAAACTTAGGAAAAAGATCTCTTTAAGTCGAATATCTCTATAACTGGAATCTTTTCTTTGGATAATGGTGATTCGAGTTAGGGAAGTTCGACTGTATTTCAATTAAATAGAGTACTACCTAAAGATTTCATATCGCAAGTTGGAAAAATAAGCTTGGTCTTCTAAAACATTCCACCTCCATACAGACACTGTTAAACATATCTTAGAAAATATTATATTTTTTTTATTAATTTCTCAATTCTTCTACTATTTTGGTTTGGTTACTATATAAGGTTTAGTCCAAAAATAATAATATTGGAATTTTAATTCTTCAATTCAATTTTGATTTTTAAATCTATAAAATTTTGCACCTGACCTTTTTTAAAAAGAAGACTCGGTTTAGATTTGGTTTCAGTTCAGTGGACTAAAAAAACCGAGCTGAACCGGTTAAAAAGTACGGATATAGCTCCTTTTGCCTGTAACATGACATTGGAAAGAATAATAAATTTCTAATTACCCTATATTAATCAAGGTGAAACCCATTTTTTGAAGCTAAAGTTTTGTGTAAATAAAATAAACTTCTATGAGTTGATTACGAAATCTGTTAAGATAGATTCGAAAATATCAAAGTAGGCTTTCATTTCGATTTAACTAATACTAATATTGTTTTAAAATAGATCTTATAAAATCATATAACGATAGTTTTGGAATTTTAAAAGTGTTTTAATTCTTGAATTCTTATAAATTATTCTAATGTTGCCATGAAATCATACCTTAAATCAGGGATTAAAACCCTAAGCGAAACCGTATCATTTAACCGGTAAAAACCGATTGAAATTTAACCAAAACTTTGAACCAAAACTCTGTAAACCGAAATAGCCGTTTAGTAATCGTGAATTTCCGTTTTTCATTTATCCAAAAAAATAAATTATTTTAAATTTATAATTTTGATTTTAAATTTCAATGTTCTTATGTTTAATTTTGAATTTTTATTTGAAATATTCATGATCGAATTATCATAGCACTGAATAAGCGCAAATAAAATAAATATGTTAAAAGAAATATTAAAATTGTTTAAATGCAACTAAACTACATCAAAATGAAGAATGTGTGAAATAAATATCTGAAAGAAACATTAAGAAAGTAGTGGCTTTTTAATTATTATTATTATATTATAAAAATAATTCAATTTTTTCAAAAAAATGTTGTTGTGGAACTAAACCATACCGGTATTTCAAAACCGAAAAATTTAAAAACCGGTTCACCGTTACGAAATCTTTATTCAAAGATCTTGCGTAACCGATAACCGTTCGGTTTCGTTTCGGTTTTAATTCCTGCTTTAAATATTTATTCATTTATTTATATGTGAGACATTATATCTGCTGGTATGATACTAAGGAAAACACTAGTAAATAAACAAAAATATAATCATCTTTTTTAAAAAGAAAACTTAAATTCTATTTTTTCAAGCTGAACGTTCAAAATCCTTTAATGTCTTAACATTATTGGAATTGGACTATTCAGTACACAGAGTACTGTTTGATGATCTCATATACATGTATATATTACGACCTATGTACATTTGAAACAAGGGTTATTGTTCAGTGAAACTAACTCATTACACTTGGACATACATATGTATGTATGTACGTACATCAAGTGATTGTTTTGGCTAAAAAAAAATTGGTTTTAGAACAAGTTAAAATAAAATAAATAAAAATATAAAAAAAGAACAAATGTGTTAATGATTTTTCTGTATGTTATGTATGTACATATGCAATTCTTTTCTTTCCAAATGAACATACTTACATACATATGGATATGAAAATGAGTGACGAAAAATCATTTGCACACTGACATTAAAGAAACAATAGAACATAATGGTGTGTGTCTCGGTTTTTTTAAGATTTACCTGAGTAGTTCGTCAATATTAAATATTGTTCTACTGTTGAATTATTGGAATATTTTAAAATCTTTGCACAACCTGTCCACGTAATGGGAACAAGCCCGTTATGTATAACATACATACGTATACATATATGTACATATACATATATGTAGTTTTTTCAAGACACCACTGGCTTCGAAGTCAGCAAAATGAATGTTATTTATGAAAATCGCGTTTATTAATGTTGCCCAAAGCACAATATTATTTTCATTTAGTTTTTGAAATCATGTACGGATGTGCTTAGCAATTTAACCGAACGAACCACAAATATAAAACTCGTATTGATTCCTAAGCTTTGCTTTCCCTCCCTTACCAGTAAAGCTTTTCTGAGCAAAACAATTAGAAGAACGTTTCCAAAAGAAAACGACAGAGAGACAGCGATAGCGAGAGAGGGGGTGTGACAGTTGTCAATGGTTACTAAAACTTTTAGCAGCTGCACCCTTCTAGCAGCGCCTGCGCAAGGATTTGGGAATGAATTATAGCAATGAGCTTTTGTCTGTCAAATGCACTGCCACCACACTTTAAATACAGTTCAAAATAACAATTCGAAGAGATATAGTCAGTGTTGCCAACGCCTCTATACAGAAAAAGGCCGGTTAAACAAAAAAAACACCAAAAAAAGGAAAGATATTTTTTAAAAGCATAGTATCCAGTTGTTGTAAATTCAGTTTGAAAGTTGTCAACTCCATATAAAAATTAGAGTTGCAAACTGCCTTCAAATTATTTTGTGAGGCTATTTCTAAACCCTTGTATCCAGTACCTAAATTTCAGGGATTGCAAATAAGAGTTATGAGACGGAAAAAAATCAAGCCCTAAAAAAATGACAGGGACATCGAAAAAATTCCACATATGCTATTTTTGAAAGGTCTATCCAGTAACCGGATAAACTTTTATTTCCAATTTTTATTTTTTAAATTATTTTTAACTCTTATTTTCAATTTTTATTATAAAACTTATAAATAAGAGTTATTTTTCATTTTTTATTTTTGAAAGTTGAAAAATAAGAGTTATTTTCAATTTTTTAAATAAAAATCAAAAATAAAAGTTGAATTGAAATATCTTTTGATAAAAATAACTTATTAGAGTTACGATCCCTGCTAAATTTGGACTGGTCAGAAAATTTTCGAGCATTGCAACACTGTTTTAATGACAGCTGTCAGCTTTTTTTGACCTTTTAAAACATCGAATCGTTCAGTGTAAAGACTAGTCGAAATCATTTTGAGCAGCAATGTCAGCAAACAAGCAGAAAAAAAAAACCGCATTGAGCTCTTCCATTATGAAGAGCGAGTGAAACTTATTGAAGAGGTGCAAGAAACATTTTGATGCCATTTTCAATGGCAGAGGCTGAAGAAACCTGGTAAGTTTTCTTGGAAAAATGGTTTAATGAATACGTTAACTTCAGTACAAGATTGCCAAACAGCACGGAGGTCGCTACAAGCACCACATTAAGGCGTCGGAGAGGAAGTGGACAAAAATTGGTAGTGCCGGTGCAGTTGTGCAACAGCCACCCAGGGCAAATGACGCCATGGAATGGAATAGCAACTATATATAATTTACTAGGGGGCTCCGTCCCCTGCTCGCTTCGCTTGCCAACCCCCGCTCGCTTCGCTCGCAAAATTGAAAAGAAGATCTTTAGTAGTCCGGTTTAACAAATTTATATAATACTAAATTTGAGGAAAAAGTAAAAACTTATCAAGAAGAGTTAACCTGTGAGTTTTGTAAGAATGTCTCATACAGCAACAAAGTTTTTGATTCTGAAGGTTAATTTGCATATGATTGTTCCTATGTCAGCTTTTTGATATAGTCATCCAACTTTCACTAAATTGGATCAGAATGTAAGAGGCAGTCCCAAACATATAATCTGTGAGTTTGCTTTAGATATCTTAAGACACAAAAAAGTTTTTGTTACTAAGCATTTCCGTGACCTTTGACCCCGAATTTGACCCACTTACAGGTCGAATTTCGCAAAACGACGTCCTACTGCACGATGAAATTATCTCATCTATGTTGTGCGCAAATTTCAGCTTTATATCTCTTACCGTTTGGGCTGCACATTGATTCTAAGTCAGTCAGTCAGTCAGGACAAAGAGTTTTAGCTCCCAGCTCCCAGGAGCTGCCTATCAAGCAGGACAAGCAGGTGGAGATGCTTTCTGGCTCTAGCTTAGGGGTTTTCTCCGCCGCTGTGTACTGGAGCGATATTATAAAAGCGTTCCAGCCGGAGAAAGCACGGAGAGCTATGCAAGCAGTAAGATCATTGAGTAAGATCATTTGAGCCCGATCATTGATCAAGTAGATGATCATTCTCATAAGCGTTATGACTGCAACCGAAGTTCCTTTTAATTAGTCTGGAGTTCCATTTATATAAATAAATAAATAAAACGCAAAAATTTTAATCAATTTTAATTTGTTTTAAATACTTTGTATTTAATAATATTGTAGTAGGGAATAAGTCGCTGCCGATTTTCCATTTTTACACTTTAATTATTTGCAATTTCATTGACCATTCGACTTTTCAGATATTTTTGAAACAGAGCCAAAACTTTTTTTTTACAGTTCATGTTATTTTTTAATTTTTATCTTAATCAAGTGAATATGTTATTAAAAAAAAATAAATAATTATGTATGTACTTCAAACTAAAACTATACAAAATAAGTGATTTTGAACTGATGAAAAAAAAAAAGCCAAATCGAAAAAACAAGTGTGATTGCGCCAACAATCAAAATATAGCCAGTTTTGGAGCAAAATCGCCAATTGTGTCAACCGTGGCCAGACATCAAAATATTAAACATTTTGAGCGCCCAAAATATTTTAAACAACTGGAAACTATGATAAAAAAAAAATCTGGACAGTCAATGTTTTCTTATTAATGAATACAATAATAATAATGCATATAATAATATCATAGCTGTAAAAATAACTTCAATTTTGAAAATATTGGCCAGTAAAATATTTTCCACAGGAAATGCACACAATTTTTTTTTTAATTACGATAGTTAATTAAGTTATTCGGCGATTCGAAAATGTGTATATTGAATGACACATATGATATATATATTGATATATTTTATGAGCGACTTAGAACAATTAAAAAAGCATGAATAAAGGATAAAGTAAAATATATTAAAAAAAATTAATTTTTTTTTTCGGATATGTGAATTTGGTTATTTTATCAAAAAGATTTACATATGAATTTGATTAACATGCATTATTGTTTATTCTGTCATTCCGATCATCAGACAAAAGAGGTCGTAACAATCTTAAAAATATCCGCCAAGATCAGACCGAGATCAGTATCAAATCAATCTACTGTTAATTTTAATATTTGATATGCAAATTCACGAGCCTATTTAAAAATGATCCTATTTGATAGTTATATATTTTAATACTAATCTTACTTAATACTAATCTTACTAATCAATCAACAGATACTGTTTAGTCAGTCTATACCAAAAAAAAGAAGATAGTTATAATAAATTAAAATTCTCAGCTGCTGAGTTATGGATATGTACATAAGTACTTATATATTATTTGTGATCATCATTAATTGGTATTGAAACTTACTTGTGAGACTCCTGTAAATGCATTTTTTGTTCCTTTTGCTTCTTCGGTTAGGCGATTATCCAATATAAAATTGCACTTAATCATCAGATCAGTTCTAAATGTGTGAATTTAACAATCGGATATCATTAAAAATGAATTTTAAATTTAAAATTATTTTTCAGAAATAAAAATTCCTGTTATGTTAATTATGTACATTTATATTTATAATATATTAAAAAAAAAAATAGCTTTCAAATATCGATATATGTTGATTTACACAATCACAAATTCTTTTTCACACCTGATTATTTTTGGAGATCATTTCTATGCATATACATATACATACAATACATGTATATGTGTATGTTTATACTTATCTCTGTATATAGACGATGTCCAAGAATTATATGTATATTGTACATACATATAAATGCAATTGTTTAAAGGAATAAATTTCTTAATCATGAACATATTTTGATATTTTTTGGTTTGTTTGTTTGTTTGATGAAACAATCACCTTTATTTTTATTATTAACTAGGTAAGCTTGTGTGTGCGTAAAAGATTCTATTTTTAAAAATACATATTTTGGTCTTTTTATTTTGATTGATACAGAGAATCTCGATGAAAGCTGTTGTTACCCAAACATTTGTAAAAAAAAAACAGGAAGCACGTGCCACGAAATTGTTCGAAATTTATATTCGAAATATTAGAAATACTTAGATTTGTGTATTTACACGGCATAAAATAAAATTAGTAATGTAAATTTAAGCAAGCGCAAGTTGGATTCTAAAAGAATATTCTATTTTTAAGCATATTTCTGCGCTCTTTTGAAAATATACGCGCACATCCGATTTGAACAATTTTGAGCAAGAGGTTGACTCAATATTAAGCAATTTTCTTTCTTTCACGGAGCTTTTACGTACATATGAGATTGTTCACTGAAAACATACTGAATCGCTTTCTATCAAATCTGAAAAAATGCTCACGACGCCGCTAAAGAACTGAAAAGCTGTGTATATATACATATACATATACAATATTTATATATATACATTCATGCATACAGAATATTCATGTATATACACGTATTTAAGTACGTACATTGTATTCAAGATAAATTTAATTTACATTTTTAGCTCAACTGAAAGCTTAATTTTTAGTTTCATTACTTTAAATACTTTTTCTAATCACCAAAACTTTTTATTCTTTAAATGCTTGTTACCATTAGATTAGCTTCTGTTAGAAGGAGCTTTTAATTATTCATTACACAATAATTACGATAGTTAATTAAATAATTAAATAAACCAAAAAAAATCTCTTATCACAGCAAAATACACATATAACAAGAGCATTGTTGTGTATAAAAAGCGGTGAAATTCAAAATTGAACCGTGCAAGTGTGACCATGGTTAGTTTAGCAATTTAAGCCGAAAAGCATTGTGCGAAAAGTGTGAATGGCAAAATCCAATAAACGTAAAGAGCCGATAATTTTTACACAAACTGACAATAACATAAATAAAGAATAATAATATTTGCTGTTGCCCAAATGATTTTTAAATAAAATATGTTTAATAGGTTCGAAAAATAAATATATTCTTGCGTTGATGATGGCGCTACTCTTGTACAGCTGAATGCTATGCTACCATATCAAGCAGCCTTCCATTGCATTAGGTTTTCATTTGTTTGATTTTATGATTTTTTATTTATTATTTAACAAAACCAAAAAAATTGTAGATAATAGAAACAATTAAACACCAATCAGTTAATTTTAATGAAGAGTTTGGTCACGTCACCCTTCGTGAGGTGAAGAAATTAAAAAAAAATAAATAAGAAATTCTAAAAAAAAATTAAAAAATTCTACAAAAATATAAAAAAATCCTATGAAAGTTTATAAATACTAGCTTCAAAATGAAGCAAATTAAAAATTAAACTCATTTTCTAAAAACGTTAAAAATGGAATTGAGTTATCCGTGTGGCCAAGGTTGCCACACAGTTGCACGATTTGTCTCATAATGTATTTTTTATTAGAGGTGGACAAACACCCGATGTTTCGATGTTTGCTGAACAAATACAATTTGTTGGAAACGGTTGTTTAAATCTGTAAATCTCATCTGTAAAAGAGATTGTACTAAACATATTTCTCATAATATTTTGAAATTCTTTTCTTTTCAATATTTTAGAGGGTCATAATTATCAGGATATCAGACACTTAATAATGTTGGATATCATAATATTATCTTAATATGACTAATATGTTTGATTCCCTTACTATTTTATGGAAGCACGGATGCTAAATATCCTTCGTAATTTACCAGTGGAATTTAATACCATTGTCTAATATGACATTCATTGAATTTGTAACTTCATTTTTAATTCATTAAGTTGTAGAAACAATATATCTTTTTATAACGAGCTATCTAAAGTTTTAGAAACAACGGCAACACAATCTGATTGATTTTAAATTTTAAGTAAGGACAAAAATAACATTATATATAACCGCAATTTTACAATTAGCCCAAATTTACAAATATATAAACATATGTTGAATTATAAATTAAATTAACCGGAAGGAATTAAACAATTTTCTGAACAGATTTAAGATTTATATTTTAAAAATTATGCATGTAGTGACTAGTGAAAAAATTGTATATTAAATGTAAATAGTTTTCGTGTTTGTTTCGGTTTTAAAATAACAATATGACTTCGGTTCACAAAAAAATTTACAATTAAATTTCAATGCATTTAAGTAATTAAATAATTAATTAAAATTCATTGACTTCAAAACAAATTTTTTTTAATCTGAAACGGATATTTAAGTAAAAAATGAAATACCATAAGCAAATCAAGTTGGCATGGAATAATCGTGTGAAGTTGGACAATGATTTGCTAATGTCTATATCTGGAAAAATAGTGGATCGATCGGAAACATTTTGATCCCATATTAAACGCTTATAATTTATCAAAAGCTTTATAACCCCCATTTTTTGGGATCTGCCGTTCTCAGTGATAAGTGTTATCAAGATTGCACAACAAACTTGGAAGTTATTCAACATAATATCGGGCCAAAGAAAAAACATTTGAGCTTTAATAAGTTAATGTGTATACCTGTGTACAAAATCTCGTTTCCATTATTCTTGTTTTTTGCTTAAAAATAAATTTAAAAAGGAAAAAAGCTGTATTCGTTCAACTTAATTATTAAAAAAAATTTTGATCTTGGTACTAAAACGCTCTTTCGAAAACCTTTGGAAAACATGTCGAATTAATTTACTAGTTACTAGCTGTATAAATAAAGCCTACAAATATTATTTAGAATAATTATTATAGTATCAAGCCAGGGACCGTAACTGATATAAATTTTAAAATAGAAATTGCAAATTATCAATTATTTTTAAATTTATATTTTAAAGTTACGAAATAACAATTATTTTGAATTTTTATTTAAAAAGTCAAAAATAATCATTAATATTCAATTTTTTGACAACAACTTGTGAAATAACACCTATTTCTGATTTTTTCAATAAAAATAAAAAATAAGAGTTATTTTTGATTTTTATGTTAAAAGTTACAAATAAGAGTTTTTCTGTTTATTATTATTTTAAACATCAAAAATAAAAGTTAAAGTGAATATCTTGATTATGATTTAGTGTTTTTTTATTTATTTTATTTATTTATAAATGTTCGATATTTATTCATTTATTTGTTTTTATTTTTTTTTTTTGATATTATTATTTGGTTTAGTTTAGTTTCTAGGGTGTGTAGTGAGTTTTGCCATAGGCGAACAGCATGAATAAAAAAGTGCCTTTCAGAAATGGCTAACTAATGCCTTAAGCAAACAACATTGTTAATTCGTCTGGAGTTTGTGAATGTTTCGAGACTTTTCATGTGAGTAAAAAATTATTTTTTAAAATTCATTAAAATTAGTAACGGGTATCCTATAGTCGGGATCTCGACTATAGCCTTTCCCACTTGTTTCTTCTTGCAGCAATATATGTAAGTTTAAAGTTATTACTGGCAAACAAAATACCAATTGGTAATACGAATCCCAAAAATATTCTATAAATCATAAAAATACCAAAAAATAGTATCACTTTATCTTATATTTTTTATATTT
Organism: Drosophila quinaria; assembly: GCA_035047525.1. NCBI lineage: Eukaryota > Metazoa > Arthropoda > Insecta > Diptera > Drosophilidae > Drosophila > Drosophila quinaria. The sequence goes on along the minus strand of JAWNPO010000488.1, from coordinate 204,211 downwards.
AAAATAAAAGTTACGGAATAACTCTTATTTGTAACTTTTAAAGTAAAAATCAAAAATAACTCTTTTTTTATTTTTGTTGAAATCTTTATTAAAAAATTAAACTTTAACTATTATTTGTGACTTTTTAAATAAGAATTAAATTTGGTTTATACGTATATCTTGTAAATTGAAAATATAAGTTGTTGGCTGATATCGATAGTTCCGACTGAAATAGGAATTTTGGTGTTTACAATTTTACTTCCTTCACATTGATTTTTTAGTTGAAATTAGCATTCATAACTCTTATTTGCAGTCCTTGTATTAAACTGAAAACTCCTTCACAGGTTTGAATTGTAAGGCATTAAAGAAAATTAGCAAATGTGTTTAAGATAGTAGACTGTACTCTCAGTGATTGCTTCCCTCATTCTATCATCCTATCGAATTGAGGGCGCTGCGATTGAAAGCTTGGAACTTGTATGGGTGACCACGTATCGACTTCCGCTTGAAATATCAAATAGACAAAGGGTTAAAATGTTCAAATTCCAATCCAAAAAGGCTCGGCTGCGAATTACTTTGCCAGGGTGAGACAAAGAGAAGAGGAGGGGAGAGGAAAAGAGCACGCGGAGCTCGGAAACTAGAGTTTATGTGCACCAAATCAATATGGAAATCAATAAAAAAATGTACACAGCCGAAGCAGTCGTCACCCTCGATTGTGCCAAAAACGTACACCCTTCAATTTATACACTCACTCACACACACAAATGCACAGCTCACATACATACACAAGTGCATGTCTGTATGAATATTGTAACCTATGAGAGATGTGGGGATGTTTGAATGTTTAAATTACTATCCGCTTTCATTAGATACAAATTATAAAAATCATAGTGTGCGGAGCTAGAATAAATATCAAATTGATCTGATGAAACACACGCTCCGTGCTCCATCCTTGACTATGCCAGTTTTCACATTCTTATCTCGAAACTTGTGTCTATTAATTTACGTTGAAGACTTTTACGTATAATTTTGTAGCTGATCGCATTGAGAATTACAATTAAATATACAATTTTTCGATTTCCATGAATACTAATTTTTTTCAAAGATTTTTTTTTATTTTATGACGTTTGCAACAAAATTTGATATCAGAATTATTTGCTTTTTTGCTTTATTATAGACTTTTACCTTGTAAAATAGATTTCTTCATAAGATATCACAAGTTTTTTAATTCCATTTACGTCTGACATTGATATTTTATTAGGAAATTCAAAAACAGTTGCAGGAAGATTTTAAAAATTTAAAATGCCATAAAACAAAAACAAACAGTCTGGCAACACTGGATATTTCCGCAGCGCAAAAGCTTTTAGCGGGATTTAGCGGATTAACCCACTAAAAATTTCAAATTCAAATATCTTGTATATAATGCTATCTAATGGGAGAGTCGTAGAGAATGCTCCTTTCTTTTTGTATATATTCCACAGTGACCATTGATGATTTAAAAAAAAGTATATAACAATTGGTTAACATTTTATAAGTAGATAATTTCATGCATTCATATCAATTGTTTAAAAAAGTCTGTATACAGGTTGTCGGCTAGTCGCATAGAATATGGCTAGACTGTGTTCTTTATTACAGAGCACACATGATATGCTTAGTTTGCAAAGCTAAAATGAATATCAATGAAATTCATTTCATGAATTAAGGCTTAACTCAGTGCCTTGTCTCGGAATCATGTAGTAGTATTTATAAAATAAACACATTTCATGAAATGAATGTTCAATTTGTATGTCAATACCCTATTCTGACAAAAAGTAGAGGGATGTGTATCAATATTTAAAAACAGCGGTGGGCATGAAATCTGAATTCGTTAGCATCCGCTGGCTCCCGGAGCCATTGCGTGCCCACCGCTGTTTTAAAAGATTGTTTAAGCGTACGAATAGGTAAAAACGCTTTTGTCACTAGACCTTTACCTTTTCAAAATGGAATTTAAAATTTCTAAAACAAATGTAGAGGCAGAAATTGCACTAATTTTATTTAGTATGACACCAAATTTTAAATCACATTCTTAGTTGCATAGTGCATGTATGAATGTATGTATGCATGTGCATACATATACTTATGTATGTACATACATATGCTTAATGTGTTTACATTAACTGTATCTCGCAAAAAAGAAACCCCTGCGCCACACAGTTACACACACGCACACGCACAAGTTTGCATACCCACATGTACATACATATATACATATACGTAAATGTACATATGTGTGTGTGCAATTCGAGGCAGGGTCTGAGAATTTTTCCTATTTTTTCATCACCGTGGATGATCTCGGTTTTTTATGTATACACGTTTTTTTCTTTTCTCTTTTTTTTTTTTTAATTTTTATGGTGAAGGGTGGTGACGCTGACTGTGCCCGGGTCCGGGTCCCGGTCCAGGTCCGGGTCCCTTGCCCGTGCCCGTGCCCTTGTGTCGGTGGTGTTCTGACTGCTGCAGAAGGTGGCAAAAATTGCCCGCTCCCCTCTCGTTTTGAAACGCATATTCAGCTTGCTTTTGACGCTTTTGCTTTTGCGCCACCACCAACTTCATTATAATTTTGTCGGGGTTGTTTTTTCATTCCTTTTCATTTTTTTGTTGTATTTTTTTTTGACTGTGTTCTTTATTTGCTTCATCGCTGCCTCCTTTGCGACTCTGCCGATACCCTCCGCCAACGGTAGCTCAAAGTTGTTGCCCCTGTTTCATACATATGTAGTTGTAGTTGTAGGCAGTTCAAAAGTGCTTAAGGTCGAATGCTTATGCACATGAAACGACACCCCCAATTTTTTTCAGCCGGTCCGTGAAAAATTGGATAAAAAAAAAACGCGCTTGGCAGTTTTAGCATCTGAAATTTCTAACATTGGAATATAGAATATCGATTTTTTTGTTTTTTTTTTGTGCTTGCGAAAATGAAATGGAATCTTGCATTGGCAACTATCACAATTAAAATTATTCTTATTTTTTTCATTTATTAACAGGTGACAGTAGATATTCGTCAATTTAGAAAGCGATACATTTAATTCATAAATATCAAGTAAGAGTTGTTTAATTATGACTGTGTGGAATTGTTTCTTGAATTGTTTAAAAAACTTTCTGCATTAAAACATTTTTTTTTTGTAATCGAGGAAAAAAAAATGAAAAGGTAGACGTTGACAAATATTCGAAATTTTCAATGGGAAGTATTGTATCATTCGAAAGGAATTCAAAAGACCTTTCCATTGCTAACAAACTTTATATGAAGTAAGTGCTAAAATAATTTTGGCCACAGCTGTAAGTTTTCCTTCGTCTACAAAATTGCCTTCGGAGTCAGATTTTCAACATCGAAGCTATTCAAGTTTAGGGGAAGCATTCGAAAGCAATTCCAAGAGATCTTTCCATTAATACTAAACTTTACATGAAGTTAGTTCCAAAATTGGCTAGAACTAACTTTTAAGGGTGCCAAAATATAGTTGGATATTGTAGAGAATTATATAAATTTATCATGAAATGTGGAACGCATGAAGGGAGGCATGGTAGACTACATAAAGTATATAGTCTTGAACCGAACGATCTTATGTTTAAAGCTATCTCGACGAAACTCGAAACAGCCGACCGGATCGGATCGGATCACTGTAGCTGCCATAAGCAAATCGGTCGAAAATTAAATTTTTATATCAGAAATTTAATTTCGCCTTAAATAGCAGGATATTAAATCTTCGGCATTCCAAAGATAGATAGATACATCTCGTTTTTCCACTAACATGAAGACAATTGCGTTTTATTTTATTTTATTTTATGAATCTAATTTCTTGACGCATTTTTTAAATCAAGTTATGTTTTTACTGAATTATCCGATTTTCGATTTAAGGTTGAATAATTTTGGCAATTGGATGTGGATAACAAACCTAGAAGTTGAGTCTGAATTGTTTGTACATACTTTATTTGCAATCTATGAATTAATTAATATTTACGAAGTGTATGTGATTATTTCTTTGGGGTGGCAACTGTAAAGCAAGTTCAAATACATGTTATACTCAAACATCATATGATTATAAGACAGCCAATACTAGATGGTCAAGTTAACTGGGTGCTTCCTATTTGCAACCTACTACAAAAATTTAATTTATTAATTTAGTTAGCTGGAAATGAAGTGGCGTTTATTAATTTAATAAATAAACCCAATATTATGGATGTACATATGTGGAGACACCGAGTGTTACAGCATCCAGCATGCAGCATGCAGGATGTGGAGACACACGTTCTGTCGCCCAACAATGCACTATAGGTCAAATGGACCCTTTTTCTGATATAAATTGATAACTCGAAGGCTTATCAAGTTTTCCGTGTAAAGTAGTTTGGATACCAATTTAAAAAATATTTTTACATTTTTTTTTTAATAAATATTAAAGTAGTGTTTTTATACTTTCTAAGTATGTTTCAAAATTCTTCATTTTTATTTCATATTTTAGATGTTATTTTCGGAAAGTAGTTAGTTTGTAACTAAAAAATCTATGTTTCATTATTGTCATCGATATACAATTTTAAATAACGTACAACAGCATCCACTCCATCAGTTTTTCTTTTATTTTTCCATTAGGCTGGAATCAGACCGGCATGGCTTCGATATAGAGCCAAATTTTATTTTGTTATGAGTTTACAATGAATTTCTCTGCAACATGTATATAGTCACTTGGCTGAAAAGTGCTGATATTTTTTTAAAACTCTTCCCAAATAATTATTTTCGGAAAGTCACTTTATGGCACAGATCTATCAACATAATATACAAGCCACACTGATCACTATACATCATAATTTGTAACTTCAACGAAAATATTTGAACAGTTAATGAGCTGCATGATTAACAGCTGTTAACTTAACATTAGAATGCAATGTAACATTTCCGGTATGCGACATTACAGTTCAATGTATTTCTAATAGGAACGTAAAAAAAGTTTGTTAATTTGAATACTGTTAGAAAATATGTTTATATCAGGAAAAGGGTCCATTTGACCTATAGTGCAATGCAAAAGGTATCAATATCAATACACTGGCCCTTCTCATACTACGATTCGCTGGACACAGTTTGCTCCCCCTCCTAATGGGTGTGTGTGCGTGCTGGCCTTAACCATAGAAAGGGAAAATGCGAGGAGAGAAATGTGTGAGTGTGGGCAAGTGTTGGGGGGACAGAGATATCATTGTTGGTTGACGGTATCTGAATCACGACTCGAAACACATTAACGCTTTAATTGCCATTGTTTAATTTACCTTGGTGTGTACCGGAAATTTACAGGAACTTCATTTGTACTTTGCAGCAGAGCGATGTCTAACCTGACCGGGATTTGGGATTCGGTATGGGGTTGGAGGGAGAGAGAGACAGATATTTGCCCCCTTTCGCATTTCGCATTTCACCTTTTTGTTCGTGCGTGCAAGATATTCGATTAACTGCATCAATAAAATAAGTTACCACTTTGTACGGCTGCTGACACGTTTTTACGTTTGTTCGCAACGCAGAATGTTACGCCAGAATGCTGTACGTCGCACTGTGGCTCGTTTCCCGAAAACTTGTAGCAAAAATGTGTAACTTTTCAACTAGATGAGATATCGGGTTGAAATTTTAAATATAAACAGGTGTGGTACAGAAATCACAAGTGAAAGCGAACTCAGAGAAAAGCAATTTCGCTTCGAAAATTGCTCCGTGCCACAGAATTTCTCTTTTAATTAATATAATTTATTTCATTTATATAATAATTGATATTGTATAGCTTAAAAAAATTTAAAAGTTATTGTCGTGACAAACAATAAAAGTTACTTGACAACTCTGAATTCTGAAATTCTGAAAAAAAATGTGACATTATTCTAATGGCATCGAATGCAGTGGGATTGAGTGATGATCTTGTTTTCCTCAAAAATTTTCAGATGAATTGACTGAGGCACGGAGAAATGTAATTGACGTGAAACTCAGGTGGAAGAGATTTCTGTAGCATAAAGAAATAGTCTTAATACAAAGACTAAGCTCAAATCAAAGATGGACTACGAAAAACTTGCCTTTTTAAAGCGTAAAATTTCTCACTTGGCATTTTTTTTGCAAAAATTCTTGAACTTTGACGGGCTCCACAGCCTACAAAAAAATATTTTAAAAACGTAAGACCGTCTGCATAAAATACTTAAACCATTTCTTAACTTAAAAATATAAAAATTTTACTCTAACGGAACAACTTGAAAACATATTTTTGCCACGAGTTTTTGGGAAACGAGCCACAGTGCGGCGTTCCATTCACGTACCGTACGGAAATGCGGAAGTGTGAACATTTTCACAATTAACAGTGCTATTTGTATTTCACTTGGCAAAGTTTGACAACCTTTCTGATCTTCGAACTGCCGTCCCCCTTCTCCTATATCATTCTCTATTATAATCTACATCAGGGGTTCCCCATGCTGCCTTATGGATGTGCACGCACTAATACAAATACAAAAAATCACACGCATACTTGTAACGAACTTTTTTTTTTATTTCAATGTGTACAGAGAAACAAAAAAATAGAAATATGTTTCTTCAAAAAGTCACACGCATCACACGTTTGAAAGCGAAGTCACTTCTTTTCCAGTGTACACAAAACGATAAGACAACAACAAATTATATTCGGATTAGCAAAAGATAACCGACGCAAAAATAAAAAAGTTGTTCTTGTTTTTATGCAAGTTGTTTGTGTAAAATTCAATGTGCATAAATTCTTTACCTATGTGTATTCTGTTATACTTACCATATCCTATGTGCATTACAAAAACAAATGTGCATTGTGTGCATAGGCGATGGGCACCCCTGATCTACATACAATGACATCATTTATTATAGCCGTTATTTAAAAAATAAGTAAAAGGGAATATTGTATTTGTTGCAATTTATGTAACAAGGAGAAGGAAGCATCTCCGACCCTATAAAGTATATATTCTTGATTAACATCAACAGCCGAGTCGATATAGCCATGTCCGTCTGTCTGTCCGTCCGTCCGTGTGAGTGCCTAGATCTTAGAGACTATAAGAGCTAGAGCAACCAAATTTCGCACACAGACTTCTATAATCCCCACACAGGTCAAGTTTAAAGTTTTGCCACGCCCCTTTCCTCCTCCGGAAATTGCAAAAAACCACTACAAGCACACTTTTCAAGATATTAGGAATTTTTTACTAAAAAACGTTAACTACTATTATTATCTATCATCCTACTAAATCGAAACAAGAGCAGACAAATGGAAAGGTGGTAAAGGCTAATTAAAGTTTTTAACGAATACAAGTGCCTAAAAGCATGCAATGCAAAATATTTTAAATTCCTTAAAATAAGTTTAATCATTAAGTCGAAAATTTCGAAAGCCAACATCTGCGAATATTTCATGAAATCATAGATTTATCGCACTTTAAGGCATAAATTGACAAAATTGTAAATTGATGAATAGAAAAAAGCGTGACATTACTCTAAATCAAGGTTTATAAAAAGAAGACTTTGATCGCCAATTATGTCGACTTGCTTAACAAGTTTTCTTATCAAACTTGCGTTGCCGTAAAGCCCTAAATAGTGAAGATTCCGAAAATCTAGTGTAGTACTACTCTTATACACAAAAGATGAATGTATATCGAATTTGACAGTCACTAAACATAGGCGAGGGAATCTTTTTACGTTTTATAGTATGATATCAACGAATCTCGGAGTCATGCCCTCTGTTAAAATCAGGGATTAAAACCCTTACCGAAACCGTAACCTTTAACCGTTATAAACCTATTGAAATTTAAAACCGTAACTGAAACCGTAACCGAAAAGAAAATTTACATTGCATCGAAACCTTTAAGCCGAAACTCTATACCGAAATAGCTGTTTAGAAACCGTTCCATTTATAAAGGCTAATTTCGGTATTTCATACATAAAAAAAATTATTTTTAGTTTTTATTTTTAGTTTTTATTTTTATTTTCTTTTGTTAAATTTAGATTTTTTTTGTGATATTCAAGATTTAATTTTCATTTCACTGAATAAGCGAAAATAAAATAAATTTGTTGAATTAATTATAAAAATTGTGAAAATGTAACTAAACTTCATCAAATTGAAGAATCTGTGAAAAAATGTGTGAATAAAGGATTAAGAAAGTTTAATTATTATTATTATTAAATTACTAATACAATTATATTTTAGCAATATAAATTTTTTTGCTTACCGAAACCTTACCGGTATTTCAAAACAGAAATATACAAAAACCGGTTACCGTTACAAAACCCTTATTCAAATATTTTTGTGTAACCGATAACCAAAAACCTAACAGAAACCGTAACTGAAACCGATATTCGTTTCGTTTTTAGTCCCTCTTCAAAATTTTAAATTATATCATCGAAGGTCTAAAAAAATCTTGTTAGCCGCACATATACATATATTGAGTATTTAGCTATTATAATTCTCAATTTCTATTCATCATATTCAGCAGTGTCAGCCCAAGCCCCAGTCGCATATCATTATCGTTTTAATACATTTGAGGGGTCCTGTCGTTGTCATTAAGCAGTGTCATTGAAATATAATTAATTTCGTTACGGTCTCTGTTTAATTTTGGCTAATAGCAAGAGTCACATCTTCTTCAGGGTCCAAATACCTCGCCACGAGCCAAAGTGGTCGTAAAAGGCATAAAGCGCACATTTATTTGGGTCGAGTTGCGTAATTATACATAGTATTGCAAAAGCTCAAGGAGAACTCAACCGAATTGTCATTCGCATTTCGCAAAGCCAAATGCCAAATTGATGGAAATCAGCATCTTATCTATAGGTCTGCTCCGTCCTGTTCCTGTTCCGGCCCCGTTCATCCCCCGTCCCAATATCGCTAATTCACTTTTTATGAATATTCTCTCTCTGTCTCTCTCTTATACACACATATACTTTCATACTACACATTCGGATATCATAAATTATTTAGACGCGAAAAACCCCCAAACATACACACACTCACACACACCCACGGATATTGTTTGAGAAGATTTACTACTGATTAACAAAGTCACTTTCTGTTTCAGAGTCAGCATTCTAACTTCTCCCTTCTCCCTATCATGGTCCGTGCTCCGTGGTTTGTGGTCCAAGGGACCTTATGCTTGATTAGCAACCTTTTGTGCGAAATTACATATATGTAATTGCATATAATATGTTCTCTTATTAACCATTCCCAATTCTCATGCAGAACAATAATATTTATTAATATCACAAGGGAGATCCTTTGGGATTTACTCGTACTACGTGTATGTGCAATCAACAATTATTAATGCAACTTTTTAAGAAAACAACTAACTATCTTCGTAGGGAAGTAGAGAATGGGAAGATTAAATTCACTCTTAGATAGAACTAAATAAAACTATAAGAATAAGGTTTTTAGACCGTTCAAAGCTGGCATTAAAGCACTAAACCTAATCGAAACCGTAACCCTTAACCGTTAAAAACCGATTGAAATTAACTGAAACCGTAACCGAAATTGAAAAATTGCATTTGACCGAAACTTTTAAAACCTGTTGATTTTTTCATACATCCAAAAAAAAAAAATGTTTTTCATATTTAATTTTGATTTTTGCTTTCAATTTTCTCATGTTTAATTTTGAATCTTTATTTGTGATATTTTTGATGGAATTTTCATAGCACCGAATAAGCGCAAATAAAATAAATTTGTAGCTATATCAAACTGAAGAATGTGTCAATGAACATTAAGAAAGTAATGCCTTTTTAATGATTAATATTATATAGTATTGTTAATATAATTATATTTTTGAAAAAAAAAATTTTTTGGGAACCGAAATCATACCTGTATTTCAAAACCGAAACATACAAAAACCGATTCACCGTTACGAAACCTTTCTTCAAAGATTTTGCGTAACCGATAACCGAAAACCTAAATCTTATAAAAAACCTCTTTACGAGGTAAAAGTCTAGTGACGAAAACATTTTCATGCCCCAAAATTTCTGATATCCATTTTTGTGACGAATAATTTTACAGATGAATTATTCAAAATAAAAATTTCATCTCATTTTTGAAAGTCCACTAAAAATTTCAAAATTAATTACCTGTTTATCTCACGAACCAGGTGAGTTTCCAAAAGTCTTAGTATGCACATTTGTAAGTTAAATTGATACCTTTCGATCGGTATATAACTCGACCCGATCGGACGGTCATAGCAAATTTTCCATTCTTCCTATGGACGGACTGCCGACCGCAGTGATGCGAACATAACCGAAACCGTAATTGAAACCAATATTCGTTTTAATGTTAATCCCTGGTTCAAAGTTAAGCACTTCTAAAAAATATGTGAGGTTGCTTTTAATATCAATTTTGACTCTTTATATGTATTTTTTACTTTTAAAATTGTGTCAATAATCAAGTTGCATATATGAAACTCATTTTCTAGGAATAGACGAAACTGTAAGGTAAGTTTTAATTTGCCCTGATATCTAAATAAAAGCAATAGAAAATACGTACATGGAACTTGCAAGCATGCATCGTGAAGTGTAAAGTAATTTAATATAGTATTTTATTAATTATTAACGTGAGAATTGGGCTGGATGTTCGAATGATGATTGAAAATAAACGTGGAATCTACTTACAATTCAACTGCGTACTGAACAGTCTCTGAGATGGACATATTCATAGTGGTTTCTGCATACCGTATTTCATTTTGAATTTCGACAAGCCCACATTTTACTGAATATCTGCATTTTTTTATATATGTATGTACCAAATAAAATTAAATTAGAATACATAAATTTGAATCTACTTATTTGTGGTTAAATGTGTACTTTGCTGATTTTGCTGAATGACCCAAACGTCAGTTATTCACTGTAAAGATTTTCGATATGAGTCAAATTCTCATATGCAAAAACTTCACACAAGACTTTAATCTCCGACACCGACAATTGTAGCAAAACATGGTTTTACTCGGATTGACCCATTTCGAAAATGCACACAAATATTTAATGAAATAATACACATGGACATTTCCAGAAAAATGTCCACCCCGCCCAAAAACATAAAATTGATCAAAAACTCACAGCTTGTGCAATTTTATTCCAAAAATTTATTGAATTTATTTATTTATTTAAGCAGTACACGCTAGAAGAAACTCAATAGGATGAACATATAGATCCTATATTGGAATAAATTTACTTTTTCTATATTTTTGCTCATTATCTTAAGAATTGACTTTGAAAATGGTCCGTCGTAATCTATCGATTACACAAACTAGGATAGTAAGATGTTAGCATAAACCATTTTAATATACAGATATACGAGTACATATATTGAAAGTTTAATTTAAAACAAGTTTTTCGAGCTGTTTTCGATATATATACTTAAAGAAAAATCAGGTGGATATCTTGTCACGCTCACGATGTCTCGATACAAATTACTAATAAAATTTGTAAAATAAATAAAATGATAGTAACATATCAAAATTATTTTTAAAATAGAAAACTACATTATTTTATTATAGTTTAAGAGTATTTTCATTCAAATTACTCGCCACTTTTCGCAGACTTTCGCATTTATCAAGATGAAGTATGTCATAACATTCATTTTTCGTCGCATTCAAAACTTGTCTTTTATAACGAAAATAGTTTTGATAAAATACATTAAACACGTAAGTAAACATTTTTGAAAATGTCAACTTTTGCCATTTTTTCCCATTTAAAGACATACAAATGTCGCGTTTTCCATCCTGGAAATACCCATATTTAAAAAAAAAAACAACTGTTATTGTTGGAATGTAAACTTTTTAGAACAATTCGTCACAAGCTCATCAAACAGTCCCACTGTAGGCGTAAACACGACGATTTGAGACTCTGACTCAGACTCAGACATTGAGCTAAAGAGATTTAAATGTAATTTAATTAATTATGTTGTCGCGGTACTTAATAGTGGCGCAAAACGTTAAATGCATAATTATGCTGGTAATTCCGGTCAAGGGCAGACGGGCACTTGTTCAACCGGAGCCGAGTCGAGTCGAGTCCGGGGTAAAAATGTGGTGGATGCTGGGCTGTATCTTTCAGTCTTTCAATTATAATTATTTTTAGCAGAGTTTAAAATTAACGGAATAGGGGAGGCTGTAATGGACAAAGGCGCTGGACTTCCGGCATAAGAAAAAAAAAAAAAACAATTGTGAATAGGGAGAAGATGAAAACAAATAAAGCAACTGAGCATTTGGGCTTACCCGCACAGATTTGTTTTGGCATTAATTTGAGATTAAAAACCGTAAACTGACGCGTCGGTCAGCGACTCTTGACTAGAGGGAATTTTGTGGCATTTAACGAATTAAAATTTAATTGAAGACCCCAACAAACCCCAGCCATCATCTATCCACAAGCATCCTAACAAAAATCACTCAAAAGGCAATTAAGTGCGCGGAGAAAAGTCTTTGATTTGAACTCCCTATAAAATGAGCAGATTTTTGATTTCTTTCCCAATTCTTTTAAAATAATTATATTTCAATTAATTAATTTAATTTTTTTCAATATTGCCAACCGGCAAATATACCAATCTTAAATATTTTATTTGATTAATATTTAAAAAATTTAGAAAAATTGAAAAGAGTTTTTATTATTAACAAATTTGGGACTAAACTATAAATTATAATTAATTATTTTTTGTTTTCTTTATCATTCTTAAAAGAGCTAAACTTAATGTTATGGTATGCTTATATAATTTTTAAACACAAGTTAAAATGTAATTATTTTTTATTTTCTTAAATTAGATCGACTTAAATTAAATTTCTCAGTCGATACTAACTTAGAGGAATTTTGAAAAGTAGAGTTTCATTTACACGATAATTTCCATAGCCAGTCTTCACTCTCTTTTATTGAACCAAGGATCGAATTAAGACTGAACATTTTCTAAAATTTTGTAGGCTTGGCCTTGGCTTAAATAAGTACTTAGAACAAAGGTCGTTTAGCCGTTCCTGGAGGTGAGTGAAAGCGCTTTCCTTAGGCCGTACTGTTTACTTAAAGTTGCCTGTGTTTATTTAATACGCAGGCAGACAGACATCAAGATTCACCGAGTGGCAGACAGACAAACCTGCATCGAAATAAGACGCTTTAGCAATGACCAGAGTCTCGTCAGTGGACAATTGACCGATTGGGATGAGTACAAAGTTGAGACTGACTCTGACTCTGAATCTAAGACCTGTCAATGCACATTGGGCGGAATTCTTGATTTTTTTTGGCAAAAACCCTAAAATTTGGTGTTTTATTTTTTTATGGGTGTACTATTTTTTCCTGTAAGTAATTGTCCCTCCTCATTGAAAGCATTTAATTTAAATTTTATTATGCAACCCTCGTTTAACCCCAACCTATTAAAGTCAGCTGTTTGTGCCACGCGGTGTCTGAAAGTGGTCCGATTTCAATATTTCTAAATATTTGACCTAAAAATAGACCTGGAAAATAGAGATTAAGGTATGTAGAAAACAGTTATATATGTGTTTAATTATATGTATTTTTGTTTCGTTATGTTTTCAATGTTATTAATAAACCATAAGTTTGTCGAGTCTAGCCTCAATATAGTTGTGTTTCGTGGAGTATATCTAGCAAGATACACGTGTTTTAATCATAAGCGGAATTTTAGCGGTTTTTCGAAATATTTCGGTAGAAGTAGGTGTGCTTTTATGGTAGAAAATCGGATTTTTCTCAGGGGTCAGATAGGAAGGGGGTGGAAGCCATGGTCAAATTAAAAAACCAAACAAATTTTAAATTATATTTTAGCCTTAATAGCAATCGTGCAAAGTTTGAAATATCTTTCTTACATGTAAGTTTATTAAAAATAAGTTTCTTTTTCACAGAGTTGGGTAAAAGGCAAGGTCCCACAAAAAAACAAAATAAATTATATTTAAGCCTAGACTTAAACTTATGCCAAATTTCAAGTCTCAAGCTTAAGATTAGGATTTTATGTAAATATATATATTTTTCTTCTTATAGTCGGATGGGGAGGGGGAGGTAAAGAGGTGGTCCAAATCTATAAAAAAAAATGTCAAAATACGAAATTTGTCTAAGTAAGGTTCATGCAAAAATTTCAAGTTCCTAGCTTTATATTTAGAGGTTTTTGTCAAAAAAGGGCAATTTTGCCCAATGTACGATGTGTTGATGTCATATCGTCTGGTCGTCTGGTTTGTCTATCATTTGACAAGCTCGCCCAAAAAGTTGCAAAGAAAAAGGTTGAAAACACGCGTTCTCTTAACCCAAATGTTGTTGGCCATCCGAAGATCTCAGGAAACTACTGGAATTCCCCTGTCTGGACACAACACAGCCGCAGACACCTCAAGTATTAACGCACACACACACACACGCGCACACACACACGCACACAGAGGTAAACGGGTGCTCGGCACGCGCCCAAAATTCATTGCAAGATGATAAAGTTTTGCGATAACATGACGCAGGCAAAGGCAAAGGCAACTCGTGAGTTGCCCCAACTTTAATTCCGTCGCTGCTTTTGACCATTGATGATAACTCCGACACGCCGTCGGGCTAACACGCCCTTAACACATGAAATTTCGGTCAAGTTCAGTCTCTTGTTATTGTTATACATATTTACTTGTATTGTCTTTGCTTTTATATCCTGAGTCCATTTAAATTGGTCAAAAGTGTATTATTGAAAGTATGAATGTGACAGCAAAAAGTATATAATCAGGCCTATTCCGGTTTTCACTTTTTAGCATTTAGTGATATGCAAGTGTTTCAAAATAATTTTTTTTCGCTTTAGCGTACTTAAATATATCAACTCAAATTGATATTAATCCGCTGAATATCGCCAAAATGGTATTAGAGCAGGTTAAAGAAATTCATTTCCGACAAATCTTATCGATAGTGAAATTCGGAACAGGCCTAAATATTCAGTTAGCCATGTAAATTTTGCAACAATATTAAAAAATAAAACATTTGAGAATAATTCCGTTTAATTATTTTTAAAAACACTTACACAAGCACTTTGTAGACTTAAAATACATCAAACTGTTTGTATCTCTGCAAACAGCCAATAAGCTTTTATTTAAGACTTTAAGAAATAAAAATTATTAAAACTGATTTTTATTGTTTCCATAAAAAAATAATTACATATGATTTTTTATTGATAAGTCTTTAATAATAATTAATTATGACTTTTATTTTTTAAGGTTTTATAAGAGTTGTTCAAAACTTTTTTGAATAAAAATCTTAAAAGACTTATTTTCGTTTAAAAAACATTAAAGCCTCGAAAGATTCTTATTTTTGAGGAAAAAAATAAAAGTCTCAAATAACTATAAGTTTTGAATTGAAAACATAAAAGTTTTTAAATTTGAAATTTTTTATAAAAGTCTTTTTGAAATATCTATGTTAAAGATAAACATTTCAAATTTTCAACATAAATAAATTAGATTGCAGGACAACATGAACGAAAAATCTTAAAAAATAAGTGGTACAGATTTGATGTTGTTGACATATTGACCAAAAAGAACACAAAAACAACCATTTGTACCAAACAACCAAAAATAATTGTTAAGTATGATTTGTAAAGTAAAAGTCTTTAAGTGATTATAAAAAGTAATTTTTATTTGTATTCCTCATAACAGTTTCGGTCCCTGGAAGAAACGTTAATAATAAGAAAATGAAAATAAAAATCAATTTGAATAATTATTTGTAATTTTTATTTTTTTAATCAAAAATAATTGTTAAGTATGATTTGTAAAGTAAAAGTCTTTAAGTGATTATTAAAAGAAATTTTTATTTTTATTCCTCATAACAGTTTCGGTCCCTGGAAGAAACGTTAATAATAAGAAAATGAAAATATTTTATTGTTGTAAATACATATAAAATTATTTTTACTTTGCACTTCTGGAGGCTTGTTGCATTCTCCCTTTAAGCAACTGCTTTCTACCTGGTATTGCTTCGGCTCGTGCATGACTGATAAATCAAAATCTACCTGCAATGTCCGAGTCCTTTTCGGTCAATCTCGTGTCTGTTTTGTTACAGATGAACGCCGTGTCCGAGTTCGAATCCAAAGAATACAATCATTGACTATTTGGTAATCGAAGGTCAACATTCATTATTTTATTTACAGAAATGTCAATAGCAGATCAAATCAACGGAATATACTTATTGTTATTGGAAAGCAGAGAATTAGAACGAAGAGCATCGTCAAAATTTTTATTAACACCCCGAGGTAGACAAGCAACAGACTCGCCGGCAACCTCTCCATTCATATTTATAATTCCATTCACATTGTGTGTGTTTTCACTAAATATACATACATATGAACCTACATAAAAACATAAATATTGTAGATACATTCAAAGGTTTTTAGTTTCAAAGATACGGCGCAGAGAAATGCGTGGGGCATTTTCCGTTGGATGGAGGTCGGGTGCATTGAAAATGAATAATAAGAGTATAATAACTTTGGGCAAGTGTTTCTATATACTTTTTTAAACGTAAATTACGAAATAATAGCTAACTAGTAAATTTTTGAAAAATTAAAAGTATAAAAAAATTATTAAGTAAAAATTTAATTCAATTTTTTATTACTCGTAGAATTACTCATATTTAAAATATTTATTGTTGCAAAACAATTATAAAAATAAATGAGAATTTGTAGTATTTTTAGTCAATTTAAACTAGTAAATTTTTGAAAAATTAAAAAAAAATAATTAATAGTTTTGAATTGAATTAATAAATTATTAAATGAAAATTCAATTCCATTTTTTATTACTCACAGAATTACTCTTATTTGAAATATTTATTGTAATAAAACAATTATAAAAATAAATGAGAATTTGTAGTATTTTTAAGTCAATTGTTTTTGTACACAGCGTGCATTGAAATTGGTGCAAAATTTGTCATAAATGTACGTACCATCTGGTTCAATTAGTGGACATAGAAATATCGCGGAATCTCTGAAGTGAAAATGTACAAGCAATTTTAAACTGAAATTTAGAATTATACTTTAATATACTATTAAAGCAAGTAAATGAGATAGCTGGACTTACATATCATCAATTGACAATTTACAATTTTCGGGTTCGGGTTTAATTAAGCTCATATGATTTACTATTTAGTTTTCATAAATTTAATGAACAAATAAAGCGATATTTTTTTTTTTGCTTTAATTTTTAATTAAAAATGATATAAATAAGTGTTATTTGGAACGAAGTGAAAACCGTGACATAGCTATATAGAGCAACGGCTCCGGGAGCCAGCGGCTGCTAACGATTTCAGATTTCGTGCTCACCGCTGATATAGAGAGTCAGCTCTTTTGTGTTAAAAAATAGTTCAACATATACAAGCACTTACAATAACAAGGACATTGTGGAAAAATGTATTTAGCATTGCAGGGTCGTAATAAGGTCGTTCCGTAAATACAACCTGATTAGACGCTAATAGAGAAAAGTATAGGGCAAGGGAATAGGGAGAGTCAAAGAGTCAAAAAAGAGCCCACGTAGATTTGTCGATATGTAAATATGTAAATAAAACAAGCGTACATGATAGCCACAGGGTGAGAGGAACGACAACGACAACGACAACGACAACATCCACAAAAACAAATAAAAAATTCTTAAGTCTCAGAAGAAATCTGAATATACGCATAATAATCAAATCTAACTGGACAGAATATACACACACTCAGACTCAGACTCCGACTCATATACAATGGCCATTTGTTGATGATGCTCAAAGCAGACCAAAGATATGGGTAACAGACCCAGGTATACGCGTTGTTGTGAATAGATTCATACCGGTTATCGAAGCATACTCAAATTCATTCACATTCACACTTCCCAAACACACAAACACACAAAAGACACCCGTACATATTCATTCCGTGATTAAGCCTACGGTATTGATACCTACTAATTTATTAAAATCACACTCACACTTCTTATTAACTCGAAAATTTACGATTTACTCCATACGCTTACAATCGCTTCGGATATGTATATTTTCACAGCACAGTCTCTTCGTACAAGGTTTGACAGAATTGTGAAAAAGGTTCAAGCCTTTAATAAAAACGATCAATTTATTTAAAAATTTTAATAGTAAAATTTATTATATTTAAATATATATTTAATCTTAATTTATTAAATATGTATAAACTGTAGACACAAAAATTCAAATTTTAATTTCGCAAGTAATGTAAAAATAATGATAAATATCTAGCAATTTGAATTAATTTATTGAAAATGTAAAATATTGCAATTTTAAGGTAAAACTAAAGATTAAAATGGAGAAGGTCCAACAATTGTTTTTAGAAAAAAAAACTTAGAACTTACTTAATTCCTTGCATTAAAGCCGGAGACACTAAATTTTAAAAAGATCAAATGTGAGAAAATTAGTTCAGTATAAAGTTATCTTGAGGTGATCTAGATATAGGGTATCTGCGAGTCGGTTGTTGTTTTTGTTGACCAAAGCGTGTTCAAAATTAGCATTTTGTCACCTCGAATGCTCGAATGTTACGGTACCAATAACAACAAAAATAACATCAAATCATCATTTTTACTAATTTATGTGAACTGTGAAGCTATCGTCTGTCCCTTGGCTAATCGGATCAAATTGAAAAAGTTAATGAATGGGGATATAGGGGATAGATCTGAATGGATTCATAAATATGCAAAACTGACTACAGCCCGAGTTAAGCGTGGAGCTTCTAATGAATGAATAAAATCAATGGAAAAGGAAGGAAATCGTTTCAAGGTTCAGACGGGTTCAATCTTACCAAATCTAGTCGCTTGTAACATGCGTATGTATAAATCGAGAATTCGTTTTTAATATTTGCAGATATTTGCAGATTTAATAGAGCTATGCTGCAGGTATTTTAGTTCACAAGAAAACTACTTGTATTCCATGAAAATTATTTTAATATGAAGTGTTATCTAGAGGATGCATCAATAATATTTGTGTTTAAATATTTTCGAGCATATTGAAAGATAATAAATCTTGAATGACTTGAATTAAATGAAATTTATTGAATACTAGGGGGCTCCGCCACATGCTCGCTTCGCTTGCAAAATTGAAATGAAGGTCTTTAGTTGTCTGGTTTAGCAAATTTATATAATTTAACATTATTTGTAAAAAAACCAAAATATTTAACTTCTACTGACGGCGGTTTTAATGTTTCTTCCTTGCAATTGAACTTTGGCTAAAGCCAGATTTAGTAACGGGACAAATCTAGATTTGGCAGGAAAAAAGCTAAATTTGGAGGCAAAAACCTAAATTTGAGTAAAAAGTCAGTTTTCTTAGAATACACCAACAGAGTTTTTAATTGTAAAGGGTAATTTGCATCCGATTGTTTCTATATCAGCTATATGAGCTATCAGAAACAAAAAATTTTTCCATATTAAGAAATTTCCTGACCTTCGACCCCGAAATTGTCCCACTTACAGGTCGAATTTCGCAAAACGCCTCACAGTGGGGCCATTGCTGATTTTACGTTGCAAAAATTGTGACTTTTAAACTAATAAAGATATTCCAAAATTTTAAAAAGTGTTTGATAGAAAACTTCATAAGCTTTAAAATGACATACTACACAGTGATAGGCCAACAGGGTGATTCATAGTTGTCGGTCAAAGTTGAAAAACATTTTCTGTCCAAATTTTACGTGTTAATTCGTTAAAAAATTTTTTTTTTTTTTGTACAAAACTTCCAAAGTAACGGTTTTAAAAAGGTTATTAAACAGGTGCAAGTCATAATAAGATGTTAGATCACGATATTGACAGTCAGCAATGGAAAGAGTGCATGAACTTGCATTGCGCTCTTCTTCTTTTACCTGTCCGCGCGTTTTTATTTTAAAGTTGCATTAGTTTTTTCGCGCAGTCTTACTGCATGATAATGAAAATTGTTCATCTATGTTGTGTGCAAATTTAAGCCTTCTATCTCTTACCGTTACACCTACACGTTAATGTGTTAGTCAATCAGTAAGTCAGTCAGGACAAAGAGTTTTATATTTAATGTATATTTCTAAGTCTAAAAAATTCTTGTTAAACAGTAAAGCAAACAGTCTAAAAATTTTAAACTTATTTTCTTGCAATTTGGCTGAAGCAATTCTATATTTTGATGCTCCGACCTGTTACAAATAAGTGTAAATTTTAGACATATAGTCTGAACCGATTGAAATTATTTATCATAGCTCAAACTGTAACCGAAAAATGTAAATTACACTAGTTTACAAAATAAATTTTTTTTTTTGCAAAGTGAACCAAAGTATTTTTTCTTATGGACATTGGCCTTCTAAACACGAAAATGGTACTTAAAATTTTTTTAATGGAAGCGTTTTCGAAATATTCGAAATTTTTCGAATTTTTGAGGTTACTCCAACACTTTTGAGTATATTTCCATTTCTACAAATTCGATTTGGCCGAACAAGAACTTAAATTAAAGGTGAGTTATTTCTCTTCAACTTTTGTCCATAAAGTATTAAGATCGGTTCCGCAGTTCAGGTGCTAGCGATTTTAATAAGTTCAAGAATGGGCGTTTTTTGCGATTTTTTGAGTTCGAAAGCTAACATATCGTCCTGGAAAAAATAGAAATCATAAGGATTTTCAAGAAAATGAGAAAAAATATAGAAAAAGTGAATTTATTCCAATGTAGAATTTATACGATCTTCCTATTCAATTTCTTCTAGCATATATTGCTTAAATAAATAACTTGAATACATTTTCGAAAAAAAATTTCTTAAAGATGTGAGCTTCTGATCAATTTTACGTTTTTGTTCTCGCTTGACATTTCTGTGGAAATGCCCTTATGTATATACAAATTTTATGTAACCGGTAACCGAAAACCTTAATGTGAGCATAATCGAAATCGTTACTGAAACCGATATTCGATTCGATTCGGTTCGATAGCCTACTCAAAACTTTTTCTCCAACACAGATTTGTGAATCTTCAAGGCAAGCAGATATTGGTAGACAACGGTCTATTCCATATAATAATGCTAACTTTTATTTGAACACCTGTATTTATTTAATACAATCAATTCACATACCCTAACACTCACACTCACACGCACTCTCACTAATACTCATACTCGGTCTCAAGTGGGCCCAACGACCCATATGAACAATGGATTCATGCATACTTACATAGGTTGTCTATTTACTCCAAATACACTGGTATGAAAAGTGCAAGCTTGGACTGAACATGAGTGTATTTTAATTAATTCTCATTTAAGTTTAGTTATTTTGAGATATTTTAAATTTTAATTATGGTGAAGTATTTACTAAGATCCCATCCAGAGTCATCTAAATTAATTTGAGCTAAATATCTTAATTTACTATGTTATTTTTATCGGTGTATTTATATATGTATATGACTCAATTTTGTAGTTGTGCTACGAGCAAATGAGAAAATTTCTCTCTATCGCTGAGCCCAATGATCGCATTTACCTATGTACGAGTACTCGTTTGAATGAATGTTTACACGATCGTTTACCGAGTCGAGTCGAGTTGCCCGAGTCGACACTGTGGCTATGCAAATGCCAAATGACGAGTTGGTTTCAGAGTGATTTTGGGAGTGGTATGAAGGCATCTGTTTTATTGCTGCATACAATTAGTTGTTAATGATTTATGTAATTAATTAATGTGCAAGCAGTCGAGGCGAAACTTGTGAATTAGAATTGTAAACATAATTAGGGAGACTTCTCCTTTCAAGGGCAGATATTTACTCCACTTTAGTTTCAGCTCCATCCCTTTCCCATCCGCATCCCATTAGTGATGTTGGAAATGTTTTGAAGAATCCAAAAATATACAAACAAAAGTAAATACAAATATATAATTGTTCCATGTGGACGACAGTCCACGCTAGTGACGAAAGCAGCAAGGAATGTTTTTACCTTTTGACCTTTTGCTTACATTTTGAATTAATCTGGCCTAAAATCCCAAAATTAGGGAAAAGTCAGTCCATTTATTTGACTGTTTTTTGTATCACAACGTTGAGATAACTTTAGCGGGAAATCGCTAAAATATACTAAATTTTAAACCTCCACAGTTTCAAATCACAGCAGACATGTTCTTTGTACCGATGGAAAGGTATTTTTAATGACTTTCCTTACCTTATATTTCTTTTTACCTTTAACCTTTAGTCTAACGTATAAAGGTGAAATGCAAAGAGTTAAAAAAAAGAAAAAAATAGATCAAATGTGTTTTTTTAGATATATAATTTCTAAAAAATGATTAAACATTTTTTTTCAATTAATAGCATCAATAATATTATTGAATTGAAATAACTCATTTGCAAAAATAATTTACAGCATAAATATCAAAAGAGTCAGACACCAATATTTGAGCTTTTAATTTATAGTTTTTCTACAGAAAGTAAAGTTTTTACAGGCGCCATCTACCATAGTTTTGTTGATACTTAACTGCGGCTCTGCGAAATAAGGACCCAATGAAATAAGAGCACAAAAAAAATGTATAGGAAAAAAAAACAACGATTTCTAATCAAATTTTGTGTTATTTAATTTTTTGGGGCCTTATTTAGTTTTTTTTTCTGAAATATGGCCCCAATATATTATATGACGAGGTTGTCAATATATCTTCAGCAAAACATTTGTAAATTCGCCTGACCATCCTATACAAATAATAGATTCTTTCAATTTTGAATCCATGTGGATTTCGTTTATGCTTACAAAGTTTTTAAATGTTTGCATGACAAAAATAAAATATTTGGAACCATGTCCATACAAACAACACAATTACGATCCTCAGTTTTAAATTACAATTTGCACAAGTTTTTAAATGTTTGCATGGCACAAATGAACATTTTGTACAAAAAATTGCTTGATTGAGTCCATTCCCTTATTTTGCTAATTATTTTTAAAGACGAAAATATACAAAAGCCTGTTTTTGGTCTTCAAAAATACAAGCCGTTTAAAATGGCAGTGGATTTGATGTAGAGATGGGCACGGGCCGGGCCGGGCTTCGTGTCCCGCGGGCCTCTTCAAAAAATCACCGGGCTTCGCGCATGAAAATCGAAAACGGGCTTTTTTCGTGCGGGCCCGGGCCTAAGCAAAAAGCCCAAAGCCCGGTAGGCCCGAAAAAATTTTTCATATCGATTAATAAAAATATTAGTTAGTTAAGTTAATCTTTTTACATAAAAATATGTAACTTTTGAATGAAAAAAAAAAACACTTTTTTTGACATTAAAAAATTATGAATAAAAAAAATTAATTTAAAAAAAAATTGTATATAGTTGTTTCGGGCCGGGCTCGGGCTGGGCCTCTTGAAAATTTGACCGGGCCGGGCCTGGACCGGGCCAGAAAGATTTATTTCGGGCCCGGGCCGTGCCGGGCCTTAAGAAGGAGGCCCGTGCCCATCTCTAGATTTGATGTATCCTTTGTAAACCCAAACGAAGTCCACACAGTTTCCAAGTTGAAATCCTCTATTACTTGTAGAGGATGGTCAGGCAAAGTTACAAATGTTTTGCTGACGATATATTGTAAGCCTCGCCATAAAAATAATGAAATCCCTATTTTCTAAAAAAATGAAATAGGGCCCCAAATTGGGCCCTTATTTTAATGGGGCCTCATTTCGCAAAGCCCAGCAATACAACAAGTGATTAAGCTATTTTTTGTTAGTATTCGTTAGTGTCAGTTTCTATTAAATACATAATTTGCTAATGAGAAAGATGAGGACAGCTTACTGTTTACTGGCTGTAGTTTAATATTGAGTCGATAAAACTATTTGATTCGTCTAATATTTTAGATTAGAGATGGGCACAGGCCGGGCCGGGCTTCGTGTCCCGCGGGCCTCTTCAAAAAATCACCGGGCTTCGTGCATGAAAATCGAAAACGGGCTTTTTTCGTGCGGGCCCGGGCCTAAGCAAAAAGCCCGAAGCCCGGTAGGCCCGAAAAGTAAATTTTTCATATCGATTAATAAAAATATTTATTTATTATTAAAATATTTATTTATTTTTTAAAATAGGTAACTGCACAGAAAAAAAAAGCCGTTCTAAAATCAAGCCTAAAATACTTGATTTAAGCCTGCATATTTTAAGTATGTTTCCAGGCTTAAGCTGAATAATCAAGCCTGTATCGGGATTAAAATGGGAAAATAAGCCCAAATTACTTTATTCTTTTTCGTCCTCTCTCATTTCAATTGGTTCGGTGGCTCAGTGGTTAGAGTCGCCGACCTGTTTGAAAAAAACCTGGGTTCGATTCCCACCGTCAATTTAAAAAAAAGAGTAAAAATAAAAAAAAAAATTAGTAAAAAATAATTTAAAAAAAAAACTATTAAAAAAAAAGTTGTAAAAAAAAAATTTAAAAAAAAAAATAAAAAATACATAAGAAAAAAATTTAAAAAAAAATTAAAAAAAATATTAAAAAAAAATGTTAAAAAAAAATGTTAAAAAAAAATGTTTAAAAAAAAAACAAGTTTAAATGTAACAAAAAAAATTTTTTTTTTTTAAGCCTGAATTTAAGATGTTCAGGATTGAATTCGGGATTGAAAAAATCAAGTATTTCGCACTTGATTTAAGAAAATCCGAGATTACCCCACTTCTGACATCGTTTCGGCTTGAATTCGGGCTAAATAGTCCGAATTTTTTTTTCTGTGTGGTAATATCATTTACGCATCTCTATTATCGATATGATTCTTATCGACATTAAAAAATTATGAATAAAAAAAATTAATTTAAAAAAAAAGGGTATATAGTGGTTTCGGGCCGGGCTCGGGCCGGGCCGGGCCTCTTGAAATTTGACCGGGCTCGGGCCGGGCCGGGCCTCTTGAAAATTTGACCGGGCCGGGCCTGGACCGGGCCAGAAAGATTTATTTCGGGCCCGGGCCGGGCCGGGCCTTAAGAAGGAGGCCCGTGCCCATCTCTATTTTAAATGCACTTTTTTTAATGACAAGATTATCGTGTAAGAAAGAATATGGGTATTTCCAGGATCGAGAACGCGACATTTGTACGTCTTTAAATGGAAAACCAAATGACAAAAGTTGACATTTTCAAAAATGTTTTCTCACGTGTTTAATGCATTTTATCAACACTATTTTTATTATAAAGGACAAGCTTCGAAGACTTGTCGTTTTAGAATTATTTATAGAAAACAATGCATCGCGAACGCGACGAAAAATGGAAGTCGTATTTGACTTCAACTTGACAAATGCAAAAGACTGCGAAATATGGCGAGTAATTTGGAAGAAAACACTCTTAAACCATAATGAAATAATGTATCTTTCCATTTTAGAAATCATTTTTGTATGTTATTATCATTTTATTTATTTTTAAAATTTTATAAGTAAATTGTAACGCGACATCGCGAACGTGACAAGATTTTCACCTAGTTTTTCCCAACAATTTGTTCATCAAATTATATTGCTTATATCGAAAACCGGGTGTAAAACTCGTTTTAAATTAAACTTTCATTATATTTCCATGAATTCAAATAGTTCATGTTACAATTTTTCTGTCCTACTTAGTGTAATCGTTAGAATACAAACGGTCCAGTTTGGAAATCAATTTTCAAGAAAATGGGCAAAAATATGGAAAAAGTAAATTTATTCTAATATAGGATCTATATGTTCAACCTATTGAGTTTCTTTTAGTGTATATTCCTTAAATAAATAACTTGAATACATTTTTGAAAGAAAATTTCACAAGATGTGAGTTTTTTGATCAATTTTACGTTTTTGGGCGAGGTGGACCTTTTTCTGGAAATGCCCATATCCATTCATGTAATATCGCAAGTAAAAATTTGATTTGTACTTTGTACTATTTACAATTTATGTATGAAATAAAACTGTATTTTTTTAAAACTAAATTCTTCAACATGAATAAATTGATTTTTAACTTTTAAAATAAAATAAATAGTAAATACAGTCGAACTTCCCTAACTCGAATAAAATCGAGTGGCAATAGAGTTCACTGAGCAAATTTCATACAATTCTGTTTCCGAAATTAGAACTTCCATAAGTCGAATTTCTACTTAACTCGACCAAAAATATAAAATGTCCCGTACTTCTAAAAGACGAATTTTTCAGGAATATCCTCAATAAAGTTTGAATTTTATTTCGTTTCTATTTTATGCTTTTGTTACCGGCTCGTTTGGATATGTAATATTGATGGTTCATTAACATTTGGTGATGATATCCGATAGAATATTACATTAACAATTATATAGGCTGGTGAATTAGGTTCAGGAAGGACGGTAATTTATTATTATATTTAAAGCGATTTATTATATTTAAAGCGCAAGAATATTTAAATTATTAAATTAAATTATTAAATATTCGAACTTATTAGCTAAGGAATTCTAAACTTCTTTTGGATACAGCAAAGGAAAGAGAAAAACAATTTTTGGAGAAATTCGACTGGCTTTGAACATACTGGAATTTATTTTTTTAAAAATAAAAATAAAAGTTTGCAATTTGAAAAGGATTTGTGAATGAATAAAATTTTAGTGTTTTTTAAGAAATTACAACAAAAATAATTTCATAACTCGAAATCTGTATAACTCCAACTTTTTTCTTGGATATTGGATAATGGTTCGAGGTAGGGAAGTTCGACTGTATTTTATTTAACTGAAACAAAATCGTGTAGAACGATATGAAAAATCGTATTCGTATTCGATTTTAGCGAATCCGAAATAGTCACATACATACCGGTTTATTTCAATGCGTTTATTGCGACAAAATTATAAAACCATTCTGCATTCAATCGGGCATTGTGAACACTCCCCCCCCCACCCCCCAACCCACCCGCACAACGAGTCACTTACCGTCAGCTTGACGCCCCGTGACCGCGAAATGAGCAAAGGGATTGCAGCATATACATATGTACAAACATAAGATTTATATTAGTATGTTTGTATATGCTTGTACATAATACATACAAACACACATACATACACACATATATAGAAGTCATATAGAAAATGAGAAAATACAATCGCTTCTACACGTACTGACATATGAAACGTCCTCATCTCGCACATTCATACCTTCAGCGAATATACATACACACATACGTATGTAAGTATGCACACACACATGCCCTCATACATACGCACATACATATACACATAATTGCGAAGGAGTTAAGAAGCCTTGCTCGTTAGTCAAAAGCGAAACGAAGCAACGACTTTACTCTCGCCAAGTCCCCTCCTCCTCCTACTCCTCCTCCTTCTTCTTTTTCATTTTCTTTTTTTTTTATTTATTTATTTTTTTTTTTGAGTTTTGCGAATTCTGGAGGCTGCCTGCCAATGCAGCCGTTGGCTGCTAAAGTTTCCTTCGCGATGTGTACATGTATATGTACACACACTCACACACACAATCACACTCGTACATTCATACATATAGGAACGCATGTGTGTGCAAAAAAGGGGTTCTTTATTTTCCTTCCACCATGCGTGTTTTATTCATTTATATTTAAAAGCGTAAACGCAGACGCGAATTTTCGTTCTTTTCTTTCTTTTTTGGCTTGGAGTGTGACTTTTTTCTGCGAAATGAGAAAATATGCATACATACATATAGGCATACATATATGTATTTACTTACACATATATGTACATGCATATGTAAGTGTGTACACTCGCATTGAATCAGTGTGTGAATGGGATGGATGGAATGGATGTGGAAACATTGGATCCCCATCTTCGCTAATAAATACACACACACGCACACACACACACACACACACACACACACACACACATGTATGTATGTAAGCATTAAGATAGATTCTAAAGGGTGGAGCATCGCAACGTAACCATATCAGACAAATGCCGCTAAAATAAATAAAATGGCGTTTGGTGACAATTTCACAGCAATTCTTTTTGGCTCCATTAAAACAAATTCTCCTTCAGACCCCTACGGTTCGAATATTAGTAATAGTAATTCAAGTACAGTCGAATTTCCCTAACTCTAATCACCATTATCCAAGAGAAAAGTTCGAGGTATACAGATTTGGAGTTGTTGTTTTCTTTTTTAATTTAAAAAAAACACTACAATTTTATTCACTCAAGAATACATTTCAAATAACAAACTTTTCTTGTTATTTTCAACAAAAAAATTCCAGTTCAAGACCTGTCGGTATTCTCAAAAATTGTTTTTCTCGTTCTTTTGCTGTATCCAGAAGAAGTTCCCGATTCAAATGATATCATAACTAATTTTCCATTTTTTAATATAATGAAAGCTGTTTTCGATGGGATACCATATTTTTTAGCCACTTCAATTTCTTTGGTCTACTTTCGAATTTCTAACAAATAGGTTTAAAACAATAAACATTTTGCTGACAAAGATGTACATAAAGTACGTCTTTCCTGAAGT
Source organism: Drosophila quinaria (assembly GCA_035047525.1). NCBI lineage: Eukaryota > Metazoa > Arthropoda > Insecta > Diptera > Drosophilidae > Drosophila > Drosophila quinaria. The sequence continues at coordinate 175,948 of JAWNPO010000488.1, read as the reverse complement.
TAATTCACCAGCCTATGTTATTGTTGATAGAATGTTACATATCCAAATGAGCCGGTAAAAAAAGTAAAAAAAAGAAATGAAATAAAATTCAAAATCTTTTGCTGATTTTCCCGAGTAATTCGACTTGCAGAAGTACGGGCCCATATTTTTTTCGAGTTAAGGAGAAATTCCTCTTTAGGACGTTCGAGTTACGGAAGAAGAACTGTATGAAATTTGCTCAGTAAACGCAATTGCCACTCGATTTTATTTGAGTTATGGAAGTTCGACTGTATATACATTATTGTATTTTAAAATTGGTCAAAGCTGGAAAACGGTTTTATTTTAACTTTTTCTAAGGGAAAAAAATTAAAAACCAAAAAACCTTTTGTTTTGGGCGTGGTATAAAATATGCTCACGGGTTTTAGCTGAAATTAATTATGATTTAATCAATCACTTAAAAAGTATTTGAAAGAAAAGGCATAAAGTTTCGTTTTCAATAGATTTTGTAATATATTAAATATTTAATAAAAATAGATATACACATATATTGAATAAAATTAATTTACATTTAATAAACAATTCACGATCGTTGAAATGAACTTGACGTTGTAAGGATTAATAAAAAAGAGTAAAAATCTTTTTAATAGTTCAATTAATAAGTGTTGAATTCAATTTCATTGTAAATACATAAATTCCTTTTAGACTTTCCAACTTTCTTTTAATCCGGGGAGAGTATTCAACTCCATGCAGAATTGTCCTATTGAACTAATAAGACTTTTAGTTATACTTCTTAGCCCCTAATACTAGCAGTTCTTTCTTTTCTTTTTGAGTTGAGCTGAGTGAGTCAAACAAAGATTATTGAATATCCCCGACTTTTTTCAACTTTTAAGTTATAATTCAACATTTTATTATATTAAGATTTTCATTGTAAGCTTTTTATAAATGTAGAATCATATATTTCTAATGTTAATATATATAAATGTTGTCGACTGATTTGAATTAACGTTTTTACTAAGGACTAATTTAATCTCAGTTGCATTAAATATTTTTGTGAAATATAGGTTATTCTGAAACTTATTTTAACAAATGTTTTTTTCGTGAAAAATCTGTAATGCTTTCGTAATAAATTTAACCTTTATTTTTCAAAGACCAATAACAGCTGTTATGAGGGCAAAATGTAGCTAATAAATATATGTGAAGGAATATTTTCCTTCTACTCTTCTATTTATAATTGTTATTATATTCTTTGTTATAATCATTTTATTAACATATTATTTTTAAAATGTATATAAAATTTATGGTTTATATAAATAAGTTTAAATCAGCTGTGTCCAAAATGTGTAGGTATTTTCCTATCGAATGAGATGGGCAAAAATATTTTATATTGTGCTTGTGGACTTAAATAAAAGAAAAGCACCTACTATTGCATTTTAAAAAGTACAAGTTACGCATAAAGTATTATTGCAAACTTTAAAATAAAACAAAATTACCATTGATTGCAATAGGACACACACCAGGTTTTTTAATCAGTTATCGCTCCTTGCAATGGATTAATATTCAGTGCCTGAATAAAACCTTTTTATAACAACAGTCTACTATGCTTTTGAAAAGTCCATTTTCATCGTTTCCAACTTGTACATACATTTTTAGAAATGTACGATAAATTTTTCAGAAATTAACAATCTGGTATTATGATTTATACGGATTAAAACCGATACGAATATCGGTTTCAGTTACGGTTTCGGTTATGTTTGCACTTGGGTTCTCGGTTATCGGTTGCTCAAAATCTTTGAATAAAGGTTTCGTAACGGTGAAGCGGGTTGTGTATGTTTCAGTTTTGAAATATCGGTATGGTTTCGGTTCACAAAAAAAATTTTTTTTGCAAAAATATAATTATATTATTCATACGAAGGCATTACTTTCTTAATGTGTTATTCACACATTTATTTCGCACATTCTTCAGTTTGATGTAGTTTAGTTTCTTTTTAAAAACTTTAATATTTCATTTAAAATTTGCAATGCAAATTCGATCACGAATATCACAAATAAAAATTCAAAATGAAATTTAATTTTTTTTTTTTGGATATATGAAAAACCGAAAGGTTTCTGTCAAATGATTCAGTTGTGATTCTTAATTTCAATCGGTTTTTGATAAGATGGTCCTGTTGAATGCCCCCAATATTTTCTCCACCTATTCCTTGTAATTCAATATATACCTTAATATTTTTTTTTATAAAAGTCTTTAGAAAAGTGCTAAATTTCTTTTAATTATTAACTACCATTTTGACATAATTTGTATCTTTATCTTATTAATCTTTTGGAATTTTCGTAAAGTCCCTAAAGTAAATTTGTCATTTGTTGAAAACTTTCAGCTCCTTATAGTGTTGTTCACAGATCCAAAAAAAATGACGAATGGAATATTTTTCAAGTTCCGTAACTTAGCTTATGCTCGAAGTGAAAACAATTTTGCACTTTCTGTTTAACTCAAATGAAGCAAAAATATTTTTTAGGTTTAAAAATGTACTTCCAAAATGGTAAGATAGTAAGATTGTAACATAAACCATTTTAATATACAAGAATATATTGAATGTTTAAATTAACACAAGTTTTACAAGCTGTTTTCAATATATAAAATAAAATATAATAAACAAATTCTTGAAAAAAAACTAGGTGAAAATCTTGTCACGTTCGCGATGTGGCTTGACAAATTACTAATACTATATTATTTGTTATAGTTTAAGAGTATTTTCTTCCAAATTTCGCAGACTTTTGATAAAATGCATCAAACACGTGAGAAAACATTTTTGAAAATGTCAACTTTTGCCATTTGTTTTTTCACTTAAAGACGTACAAATGTCTCATTCTCGATCCTGGAAGTACCCATATGCTTTGTACATTTTCGAGAAGTCAATAAATTCAGTAACTTATCGAGCACTTGGTTTGTCGTTTATGATAGCCTTGTCAATAAAACAATAACAAAGTGCAAACAAGAGAATTTGTAATATATGTTAATAAATCAAATAAAAAAAAAGTATTAAATTAAGGGCTACAAAAATCGTAGTCTGAACAGACTTTTATTTATTTACTATATGTATTCAGATACACTATTTAATGTATCCCTATATGAATCTCAGAAAAGATACATAACTGACGAACGAGTGGACCCACACACGTACATGCATATGTATGTAAGTGCAACATCCGGCGGTAGTTATACAAAAATAATGAACGATGATTTCCATTGCCTGGACTACTCCCACATTGGGAGCACATACATACACAAGCATAAGCACAATCGCATCCACATCCACATCTACATCTACGGGCACACACACATTCGCAAGCACGTAAGCATGAGCACAAACACAGACACATAGGCGCTCACGCTCCCTCACGCAAAAAAGCTTATTGGTACTTTGTTTTATCACATATTTTGTCTCATTCCCGCCTAATTACCACTCTGCGTGGTAATAATTACCCCATTACCAAACTCTCTCGATTTTCGTTGCTCTCTTGTGCTCTCTTTTGTTAGTGTTTACAATTTGCACTCTCTCTCTCGCTCTCACCCACTCTTTTACTCACTCACTCTCTCACTCTCTGCATACAGTGATTCCGGTTACTCTCTGCCGCTCTTGTTCGACTTACTCTCGCGCTCTCGACTGTTGCGGAGAGCATCGCTGTTTTGGGGTGAAAAAAGTATCTTGAAGATACAAAAAAGTGAAGATACAGATACAATTGGTAGTATGAAATTGACGGTGGAAGCGGCCAGGTTCACGTTTTCGAGGTACAGCGGATAGTGCTACCTAAAAACAACAAAACAAATAATTATAAAAATCAAAAGAAGCGCATAAAGAAAAAAACAAAAACACATCTATGTACATTTGCATACTCGCATAATCGGATAATATACATACATATGTAGCTGGCTAAATAAAAATTATTGAATTCGTTACTAAGTACCATAAGAGTCAACTAAATGTTTTGATGGTATCTCGAATCGGATAAATACGCGTGCATCATATTTCGGCCAGAATCAAGTGAAACTGCGAATAAAGAATTAAGTGCTTGAACCGAAATGCATCCAAAATAATAGTGCCCTGATATGTATGAAATTACAAACGGTTTTTAAACGATTTCAAAACAAAAAAAAAATAAGAAATATCTGAAACATATTATCATACGGTGTTTTGTGCTAACTTGTGCATTGTTTAATACAAAATGATATAACGCAATTCGCAATTAATTATGCCCGTAATGACGTACAAAGAAAATGTATATATGTATGTTCATACATACATATAAATCGGTGGTGGACACGAAATCTGAATTCGTTAGCAGCCGCTGGCTCCCGGAGCCATTGCATGCCCACCTCTGATATAAATGATTAATTTCTGTGCGAGCTCGCGTCATATAAACCAAGACCTACCAAATAGATACGATCATCACGATCTGACAAGTCGAAATTCAATACTACTAAAAATATTTTAATAATAATATTATTTATTCTTTGCATGTGTACATCACCATCCATACATATGTACGTATGTATGTATGTATGTAATTACATATTAATGTGGATTTTCAAAGATACAGGTTAAAAACCGCAACCGCAGCAACTGTCAGTTCCTAAAGAACACAAGTTTCTTCAAACAGTGTTCGATTTCACTTTGACATGGGCACATCAATTAGTCTGATAGTATCGATATACATATATATACATAAGCATGTATTTGTAATACACATGTATGTACATCAACGGTGGGCACGCAGTGGCTCTGGGAGCGACTGCTCCCAACTATTTTTCTGCCCATTCGGCGCTATTGTAGTTGTTACTGAAATGCTCCCAAATTCAGTTTTGTACATGATGTACATTATTTGCATGTGGGTACAAGTCTGCATATTTATTTAACATTGTACAAACCCAATAAATATGTATTAAAATCAAAGGCTATATGAAAAGAGATGACACGAAGACAGATGTATCGAAAAAAGGCAAACTACAACAAAGACACAGGGCAAGAGCTTTTTAATTGCATTCCAAACTGAGAGTATGTGCTGTTGCGGATGGATATTCGTGTACTGTGAAAGAGTGAACCATTCAATGTGAATGCGAGTGTGAGTGCGAGTTGTGTATCAAAGCGAGAGAGAAGATGCGCATAAAAAGGGGTGAGAGAGCGCTCTGAAATTGATGTGCTCTCAACAAAATAATAAGGCACGTGGTCCATAAGAGAAGTAAATACATGCATATATGTATATATGCAAAAACGCCGAATACATGTGCATACATATCATACATGTGAATTTTATGTGATAGTGTGTGTGTGTGACAGAGACTGTGCATGTGGGTGTGTGTGTGTTTGTGTGCAATGCATAAAAAAGAGACAACTGTCTCGCTCGTCGCTCGTTATAAGCAAAGTAGGAGTAAAAGTGTTGATATTAAAAATGCAAAAAGCAGAAGTTGGCAAATTAAATCGGCGGGCGTATCGAACGAATCTCTATCTAGTCTCTCTTTCTTTCGCATCTCCACTTTACAGCACAGCTGCGTACAATTGTATACAAAAAAAAAGGGAAAATTACATATTTACATATGTATACATATGTATGTATGCATAAGTACATAGAGAGTAGGTAGAGATATTAATACATCTAGCATATTGCACTTGATTTTGTTTTCGTTTTTTAATGTTTTGTGAGAAAACTAATCTAAAAACAGTCGAACTTCCTAACTCGAATCACCATTATCAAAAAAAAAAAAAAGTTAGAGTTATGGAGACTTTGAGTTAGGGAATTTGATTTTTTTAGTTTTAAAAGAACCTTTTTTCTGTTTTTGTTTTTTTCTTGTTGAGCATACAATCTTACTTAAACATTAAAAAATCAGAAACTAGTGACACAAACTCATACATTCAAATTGAGAGCTATTACATTTTTTATCGTTAAAGTTAAATCAGAAATAAGTTACAAAAATTCAAATTACTCAAAAAACTGAAATTAGGGTCTGATTACAGTAACTTCAAAATAAAACAGAAACAAAAAAAAAACGCAATTTATTGTTGATTTCCCCGACTTACAAAAGCACGTGTCATTATTTTTGTTCGAGTTAGAGAGAATTTCGACTTAAGTTAGAGTTACGGAAGCAGAATTGTATGAAATTTTGTTTCGATTTTGTTTGAGTTAGAGAAGTTAGGGAAGTTTGACTGTACTACAGTATAATGTGTTTAATAGCACATTCTACTTTTCCACAATAATTGGTGCAATTTCAATTTTATTTAAAAAAAATAATCAAAGTTAAAACAAGAGCTCGTAATTTACACAAGATTTGGCAATCAAGCCATGAAACGTTAGTAATTAGTAAATATGTACATACTGTACACATTTTCCAAAGTCATATGTTGATTTGTTGTTTTCGTGTAGTCCTATGCATACCTGTTATATTTTAATAAAAGTTATTAATCGTTTAAATTATATTTGGAAATAACCGTAGCGACTATATAATTCATTGTTGAAAAAATAATCGGAATTTAATCATTAGTTCGACTTTAAAACAAAAATAATCGAATTACTAATGATTATGATTAATAATCATTATTTAACAGACCTATGAAACTTTCTCATAGTGAATGCTTTATTGATTCGGGACTTTTTTATTTAAAGAATTGCGCGTAAGATTAGTATATCTACATAGAGTTAGCTGAGTAATTGTTTTAAAGGAGACAGCAATTCAAATGTTAGGCTTGTATTTTTCAAAATAGTTAAATCTAATGGATATCACAATTTTTTTTAAAAAAAGGATCTAAAATCAAGATTTTGGTCACAGAACTAAGAACTTTGGTCTAAAAAACGTGTCGATAACATAAAAATCTTGAAGTAAGAAAACACATATTGAACCTCAGAACATTTCAATTAAGACAAAGTTCTTATTTTTAAGATAATTTTATTTTAAGACCACAAATCTTAGTATAAGAATAGAACTTATTATATTTTTAAGATTACATGTTCTTATTTATAGATCAAAAAGTTTTGAATATTCAAGACAAAAAATCTCAAATAAAGCTTCTTAACATTTTAAGAAGAATAAAGTATGTTTTAGTTAACTTGAGGTGTAGTAATGTCTATATGACACTAAACAACAAACAACAACACACACTACAGCTGTTTCAAGAGATGCCAATCTCTATTATTATAACCGTTGTGCTGACTTGACCAGAGATGGAAGCCTAATGTCAGCGTTGAGACGCCAGAACCAGTTGTGAATTCTAAGTCTCAAAAAGTGACAAAATAGCTGTAAAGCTGAGAGAAAAAGATTTAAGATTTTTATTTTTATATTAAGAACTTTTTTAGAATAATATTCTTAGTTTTAATAATTTGGTCTTAAAATGGTCTTATGTTAAGAACAAAATATTTAAAATTGAGAATTTTATTCTTATAAATAGAACTAACGATTTTCAAGACTAATATTCTTAGTTTTAGTAATTTGGTCTTAAAATATTCTTATTTCAAGAACAAAATATTTGAAATGAATGTTCTTTATTTTAGAAAGTGGTCTTTTTTTAGTGTAGTTTTAACAGAAATAGACGGAGAAAAGAGAAACATTTAAATGTTTACAATTAATTGTACCGTTACCACGGATTCCCTGCGGATGCGGAGACACGGGAACTCGGGAACAGGAGCAGGTCGAGCAAGTCACCTGTCACCTGCCACTAGTCATGGCAATTACACCCGCACCCTTATTTCATCTGCTTCTTCTTTCGCCTATTCCCCTTCCTCGTACCTGTTCTCGCTTATGCGCTACCGGTTTATGTTTCTCTTTCCCCTTCTCCTTCTTTTTCTGTTTCCACTTTTCTGTTTGTGTTTCGGTTTGGGTTTCGCTTTCGATTTTCGTCGTTTTCTTGAGATCTCGCCCTTGTGTTCCGTTCCGGACTCTGTATCCTGTATCTGTATCTCAATGTTTCTTTTCTCGATCATATGCTTATGCTTTCTACAGACCGGAAGCGATTTAAATAATAATCATTGGAAGCATTCCCATGCTAGTTGGGGGGAGCTGTTTTGCGATTCTGTGCGAATGTCGTTGTAGTTCGTTTAAATATGTATGTACATATATACATACATATATTCATACGTAGACACATGCATATGTATACATCGTTTGATTGATTAATTTCAGGTGCAATCCAGTCTGAACTCGTCACACTACACTCTCGATAAAAAGTTCCTATAACATTTAAGAATATAACAAAATTAAAACAGTACAAAATACAAAACTACGTTAATAAAACAAAAAAAAAAAAAAAAAAATATATAAAAAAAAAACAACCCCTAAAACAAGAAATGCACCTTAAAAATAAGCTAACTAACCAACTTACCAATAAAATGTAAATTTAAATATCTAAATAAATGGTAAACATCGAGGCCAACCAGCAAAACATAAACGTAATCACTAACGGAATCGCAATTGCAACCGGAATCGGAGTCGAAGTCGGAATCGGAATCGGCCATAGGCCATTGGTGAACATCGCTCCATGTGAATCCCAAATGAATGAGATGTACTTGCATCAGGACCCATTAACAGTTGGTAAGTGGTAGCCCCAATCTCGACTAAATGGGAACAAACCTTTCTCTTGAGTTGCCAGTTTATGTTCTGAAATACTTTCTCAAAAATAATTTATTTTAAGCAGGAATCGCCAGTAGCAGGATAAAAAATTCAAATAAAACCTATTTTTCAATTTTTATTTAACGCGTTACCGTACTGTCAACCACTAATCTTTTATTCACTTAAACTTCGTTCGAATAATACAAAAATTTCTTTAACCCATTAAGTACCCATGGAAAGTAGCCATGGACTGCAAAAAAATTTTTTTTGCTAGTATTTTTTTTTATGATTTTTTGAAAATTGCTAAAAAGTCACTTTTTGTGTGAAAAGTAGGAAAAAGGGGTTAAAATAGTAATTTTTAGGATTTTCAAAAATTATAAAAAATACTTAAAAATACTAACAAAAATATTTTTGAAAATATTTTTTTTGCAGTCACTCTTAGAATTGTTTGAAGAATATATCTGCATCAAAATATATTTTTTAAAATATTGACGAAAAAAGTGGAAAAATCGACTTTGTTAAATTTAAAATTTTCCATGAGTACTTAATGGGTTAAAGAAATTTTCACATTACATCTTGTAAATGTCCACCCACTCTAAGCGTTTCATTCGCTTCGATTTACGACTTGGAAATGGAACAATGCTTCATAGCCAATTAAAACGGGTTTGGAGCTTTGATGCCGACGCCAAATCACCCTTTCACGAAGATAATTAAAAACGAGCTCTAATTAGCCAATGACGAGGCAGTTCGCATACATATAATATATACATTTATATATACATATATATATATACGTATATATATATATATATATATATATATATATATATATATATGTATAAGTGTGTATAAGTGCGCACGCTTAATCTTAGTAATTAAGCAAACCATTTCTGGTACTCGTAATCGTATTCGTTCTCGGGTTTGAGTTCGTGCTTAGCTGTATTAGTGCAGAGTCGAAATAAAAACAATGTCGATAATGACGTTGACAGAATTAAGAGAGAGAGAGAGAGAGTGAGAGAGCGAGTGAGTTTTATGCGTTGAGCGACGTATGCGCTCTCTTGGTTTTCGTGTTTGCGTATGCTGTAGATGCTGTAGACCGAACCCCGTGGCCACACTCTCAAAGAGAAGAGTAAAGCAACAGTGCGCGCGACAACGCCAACTCGAGACTTGATTGGTCGTTGCTCTTCGTGCGGCCCCCTTACCGGGTATCCCCCTCCCCCATGTCCCCTCAGCCATAGACGCTGTTGCCGCTGTCACTACATGCTCTGCTCATGTGTATTGCTTGTTTGTTTTTGCTTTTGACTGCTGCTGCCCACTTTGCTCCCGCTATGTCTGTCTGTATATATGTAGTGCTAGTGTGATGCCCGCGAGAGAGTGATAATGTATTTGTATTGCAAGTTAATTGCTCCTTTTCGCCCTCACACAGTCGTCCCAGTTGCTGCTACTGGCTGAACCCCTCACTTTGTGATTCGTTATCGACTCGAAAGGGAGGAGCACTATGTGCAAAGATTAATTATAATAACGTGTGTACATGTGCAAAAGCAATTAACCAGTAAAAGAAAGCTCAGCATTTAGTAAATAATGTGTAATAATGCATATTAGTAGTGACGTGCAATTGATGCACGTGTCGCTTAGCCAATTAAAACAATGAACTGATGCTGATGGAAGCTTATTACATAAATATATGTAACATATACATACATACATATGTACATACATGCGACTTTTTATTTAATTGTCACTGTGGGTGTGGCCCAGGCATGCGAAATTTACATATGTGTGCATATGTGAGCACACCCACTCATATGCATATATACCCAAAACCCATTCATACAGTTAGTGAAATAATTGCTTGGACAAAATCAAAAATACACAATTCGTATTTTGTATGGTTTTTCCTTATTTTTTTGCTAATCTGAGAAATAAAACAACAAAATTGTCAATTTATTGTTTTTGTGCAAATAATTACATGTCTAACTGTACGTATGTATGCACGTCTGCTCAGCCGATTCTTACAAGAAATGAGTTTTCCCGCTAACCCCAAGACATGTAAATGGGAATCATCAGAAAAGGAAGTGGAAGGCAACAAAATCGATAAAGCCGAACAACGAAATTAAAATAAAAAAAAAACGACACAAAATAAAAAGCTTTTTGTTTGTGTGTGTGTGGGTAGATTGAAGGTGGCTTTCTATATACATAGTCAATATATGTACATATGTTTGTATGTGTATGTATGAGTTGTTGGCATTTGCGAGTGTCTCGGCCGGTAATTCGCAAACAAAAATTATACACAAGAATACTAAAGTAGAGAGACAAGAAAAAATCCAGAAGGACAATTTATTTATCTTTCAAATACATACATACATATGTACACCCACAGTTGCATATGTACATATATACACATCCAAGCAGCCGACTGAGTCTTGATTTAAAAAAAAAAAATGCTTTTGAAAAATACTCATCAAAAATATGGTTCAATTTAATTAAATATGAATTTAAATGACGTTTAAGTTTAAAAATACAGTTGAACTTCCGTAACTCGAACGTCTATAATTCGAATATTCTCTAAGTCGAACTAAATTGAGTAGCAATAGCGTATTCTAAACTAAAAAACAAGATTTCCATAAGTCGAAGTCCCCATAACTCGAACTTTTTTCTTCGATAATGGCGATTCGAGTTAGGGAAGTTCGACTGTAATTTCTTTCAGAATTCAGAATCGCTTTGCAGCCTTTATACCAGCGGAGGGCATGCAATGGCTCCGGGAGCCATCAGCTGCTAACGAATTCAGATTTCGTGCCCACCGCTGCTTACATATGTATGTACATATTCCCAAAATTTAAATGTACAAACATATGTATGTACGTATGTATGGCGATGTTAACTTAAATACATATGTATGTGCCTAGATAATAAAAATATAACTACATATTATCTATTATCTATTTTTCCTTCGCTCTTTCCTTAACGCCGCTGCAATAACAACAACAACAACAGCAGCAGAGCGCAAAAATTTAAAGCTTACTAACACACACACGCATCCATATATACATACATACAAAGTGATTACAAATGGAAAGAAGCAGAAGCAGAAGTAGAAACAAAGACGCAAGGGGATGGACGCGAGTGTGGCCAGAAAGAAGGATCTAAAATAAGATGAAAATGTCTAAGAAAAAAAAAAATAAGAAATCTGAGCGCAAGGAAATATGAAAAAGAAAAATATAATAAAAAAAGGAAAATGCTATAGTAGACATACTCGTGTAATTGTGTACTTTATGCTCCTGAGCGCGAACTCGTACTCGTACTCAAGCTCATTCACCCTCGGTGTCGCTATCCCTTTCCAACGACAAAGAATAGCGCACTGGTCTCGGTTCTCAACAGCAACAACAACAACAGCAACACCCACAACAAACTGAAACAGTGAGTGTAGTGGTGGATACGGTGACGTTGCCATAGAACACGACGCGGACGACGACGACAAGAAAAGGCGAAATAAAATGTGTGAAAGAGAGATAGAGCTCGAATAGCAAGTAGATGTCGGCGCAGTCAGCGCATTATGTATAAATTATTTATTTACATTATATTTATGCCCGCACTGTTGGAGATGGAAGCAACTTGTATGTATATATATATAAATGTGTGTGTAAGACGATGAAATAAGGAGAACGACTTTGTCTCCTACTTAAGGGAAAGAGAGAGAGAGAGCGAGAGAGCTTCAGCTTCATAACCAAAAGTTGTACTGAGTGTGAATGTGGTTGTATATAAATGTGTATGTGCGTGTGTGTGAGTGCCTATAACTACTATTATATTGTAGAGTAAGAATAAAAAAGGGTACAAAATAGAAAACAAATAAAAAGGACAGAATCTCATTTGTTTTTTGTTTTAATTATTTTCAATGCAATGGTTTTATTGAAAAAATTTCATTTAATTTCGTGGATTAAGCAACAGAAAGAGTAACGGCAAGAGTCAAAATAAACAAATTCTCATTCTCTTTGGTGAATCGTCTCTCTCGCTCTCTTTATTTTTATTTTCCAACACTAATTAAAAGCCACTCTCAGTCTCAATATCTCTCCCTCTCTTGAGCACTCTCTCAAATCAGTCAGCTCTCTTGTTGGCAAAAAGTTCGCGCTCTCCTAAATGGGCGTGAGCGAGATGGGTGCGTTGGACTTGAACTTAGTGGCAATGATTCTACTTCTGTTCATTGTTTTTGTTCCTGTGAATGTTGATGATGCTGCTTCTGCTGCTGCTGCTGCTTCGCCGTTTCACTCACGCTCGTTCATAGCGCTTTTAAGGGGTCTCTCATTACCGCTGGTTACCGTAACTCTAAACTTCGCATACAGGGAATGGAATGGCAATGGGACTGGGCAGGAGAAGGGGAAGGGAAAGAGCAACGGGACCATGTAACTGGTAAAAATGACACCAGCGATGCAAAGGCGTGGCTCCAGCTCTGACGCAGACAGCCTGGCTGGGTTATGATGATGATGATGATGAACATTATGATGATGACAAAACAAAACTGCATCTGTTGTTGTTGTTGTTGTTGTTCTTGCCTGCAAAATCTTTCGTAATTATTAGCATTTAAATTTCTGGTACAGTTGCAGTATATAACCATACATATACATGTATTTATGTATATATCTTATAAAAAACCTCTTTACAAGGTAAAAGTCTAGTGATGAAAACATTTTCATGCCCCAAAATTTCTGATATCCAATTTTGTGAAAAATAATATTAAATTTTACATATAAATTATTTTAAAAAAAATTTTGGCACTCGGCACATTGCGCTAAAATGTCTCAATTCTTCATACCAAATAAAACTCACTGTTTTGCGCAGTGCCAATGATCGAGGTGTCATTCGACGCGTATTTTTTATTAGAATAGTACAAAATTTAAAAAAAAAATCAAAATGGCTCCAATTTATACCTTTCGAACGGTATATAACTCGACCTGATCGGACAGTCGTAGCAAATTTTCCAGTCTTCCTATGTACATATGGGCATTTCCACAGAAAGGTCCACCGCGGCCAAAAACGTAAAATTTATCAAAAACTCACATCTTATGAAATTTGCTTCCAAAAATGTATTCAAGTTATTTATTTAAGCAATATACACTAGAAGAAATTCAATAGGATGAACTTAGAGATTCTACATTGGAATAAATTCAATTTTTCTTTATTTTTGCCCATTTTTCCGAAAATTTACTTTCAAAATGGACCGCTTGTATATTAACGATTTCACTAAGTAGGACAGTAAGATTGTAACATAAACCATTTTAATTAAAAGAAATATATTGAAAGTTTAATTTAATAAAGTATTTCGAGCTGTTTTCGAAATATAATTTAAAATAGAGAAACAGAAACAACATAAAAATAGTGATGGTAAAAAATGTCCCGTGCGCGATGTCCCGTGCGAATTTACGTCAAATTGAATTTGAAAAAAAGTGCAAGTCATATTTGAAAAAAATCATAACAATTTTTATGAGGCATCAATGCACAAGAGTTAAAAATAAGTTGCATTAAAATATTGCCTCTGGATTTGCTGAAATTTTCGTTTGAATTGGTTGACCTCACAAGTCACTTCCGTTTCGTGTCCCGTGCGAATCACTTGAATTTTGCTATTATCTTCAAAATGAAAAATTACCCAAAATTAATCTTTGCACCACTGAAAGAGCTAATCAAATGCTATATGTTAAGCCCTTCTACAGAAAAAAAAACCGTTTCCTTTTTACCGTTTTTTTACTTTGAATGTGTACGAATGTCCCGTGCGCGAGTATGGAAATGCCCATATGCTAGTCGCCTTTCGCACCCTTCATGCTGCTTTCGTCACTAGCGCGGACTGCCGTCCGCAGTGATGTACCTATGGGCATTTCCAGAAAAATGTCACAGTAAAAACTCACAAAAACGTATTCAAGTTATTTATTTAAAAAATATACGATAGAAGAAACTCAATTGGATGAATATATATGTATGTACATAGATCGTATATTGGAATAAATTTACTTTTTCTATATTTTTGCTCATTTTCTTATAAATTGACTTTCAAAACGGACCGTTGTAATCTATCGATAACACTAACTCAGTTAGTAAGATTGTAGCACAAACCATTTTAATATACAGAAATATATTCAAAGTTTAATTTAAAACAAGTTTTACAAACTGTTTTCGATATATAGAATAAAATTTGATGAGCAACCTCTTGGAAAAAACTAGGTGGAAATCTTGTCACGTTCGCGATGTCGCGTTATAAATTACTAATAAAACTTGTAAAATAAATAAAATTATAATAACATTTCAAAATTATTTCTAAAATGGAAAACTACATTATTTTATTATGTTTTAAGAGAATTTTCTTCCAAATTACCAAATTACATTGTTAGCTCGTCTTTTATAATAAAAGTAGTGTTGATTAAATGCATTAAGCACGTGAGAAAACATTTTGGAAAATGTGAACTTTTGCAATTTGTTTTTTCATTTAATGACGTACAAATGTGGCGTTCTCGATCCTGGTAATACCCACATGTATGTATAGGAATTTGACATTTTATTACTTATTTTGATTTCCTTACTTTTTCCCATGCAATTGCATTTCTGCTCGTATTCTATTTACATATGTACATACATACAGATATAGTAATTTAAATATTTGGATGCAAATGTGTATGCTTCTATTTAAACATATTGTTCCTCTACTCACCATACATACCATGCATATGTATGCATGAGT
The DNA here is from genome assembly GCA_035047525.1 of Drosophila quinaria. Taxonomy (NCBI): domain Eukaryota; kingdom Metazoa; phylum Arthropoda; class Insecta; order Diptera; family Drosophilidae; genus Drosophila; species Drosophila quinaria. Next base: position 160,661 of record JAWNPO010000488.1, on the reverse strand, counting down.
ACTCGTAAATCTGCCTCAATCTAACCACCCACTTGAACTTATAAACCAGACACATACATAAATCGTATATGTATATGTATGCGACTTGTATACCATATATGCATATGTATTCGTATAGGTAGGTGTCTTCGTGTGACTGTGCAGACAAACGAACACATGCAAAAGACTGTATCACATGTATGAGTTTGTGTGTGTGTTTGTCACGATGTGCGTGGAATATTCGCACACTTGTGAATGTGAATGTGTCTCCCCATCGCATCTTCTGATTGGTCGATTGTGCGCCAGCGCCCGTCCGTTTGACTGTCTCTCTCCTCGTCTCGTCTCGTCGTCGCGACGACCCAATGTCTGCTTTAATTAACTCTTGCTCATTTGCCAAATACTACGCGCTACTCTTAATTGGTCCACATAATTTCAGATGCGTTCGCTTAACTCATGTCGACTCCACCCATTTGAGAAGAGCGCGAACAATAATTGGGGCTATTCCACACTACTGATTACATTTATACAACATAATGAAGATTGTCGATTGTACATACACTATATATGAATATACACATGGGCAATTCCACAGAAATCTCAACTGGTGCCAAAAACAAAAAATGGATCAAAAACTCATATCATGTGTAATTTCCTTCCAAAAATGTATTCAAGTTATTTATTTAAGCAATGTACACTAGAAGAAATTCAATAGGATGAGCGTATAAATTCTACATTGGAATAAATTAACTTTTTGTATATTTTTGACCATTTTCTTGAAAATTGATATCCAAAGTTGACCTTTTGCATTCTATCGATTACACTAAGTAAATTAGCAAGATTGTAACATAAACCATTTTAATACAAAGAAATATATTGAAAGTTTGATTTAAAACAAATTTTTCGAGCTGTTTATATATATAATTTAATTAAAGAGAGACAGAAACAATAGAAATAAATTGTGGAACAAAATGTCGCGTGCTAGAGTGATTCAAATCAAATTAAAAAAAAAACTAATTAATATTTTTAGATCAAATAAAAAGCATATTTTATTAAATTTCAAACAATATTGTAACAATTTTTAATTTCCATTTAACAAAAATTAAATTTATAGCTAACTATTTCTAGTCAGATAAGTTGGTATTGAGGGAACGTCACTCTTCTAGTAAGTAAGCGATATATTTAAGTTAAGGTATTTGCAGCCATGTGACATTAAAATCATACCACAAAATGTGACAAAAAACATTAAAAAAGCAAATTATGTATTAAAACGATATTAACAAAAAATTAATAACTAAATATTGCATCGGAAAGTTTTTCTTTAACCGCTCTACGATGAGATTTACTAAGGATTTTCAATGTCTGAAAATTAGTGATATATTTCATATTTCTTTTTTTTTTGAGTGTGCATTAGAGGGTTAGCGAGTATAAACCTAATCTGTTGTTAATTAAATTTATCCTACTTTAGTCTAATTTGCAGATATGTATCATTTCCTGAGATGGCATTTATGGCAAATGACACTATCAGCTACTACTACTATTAGTAATTGGACATGGATACTTTACTTATAGTCAATCACTGTCATAGAAACAAATATAAAAGAAATAAACACCCATTTTAGTTGTACTTTTTAGTACTATTTACATTTATTCCAGGGACTGCAAATAATGATTATTTGTTTATGTTTTTTAACCAAAAAGCATTCACTTATAATATACCAATTGAGAAATATATCAATATTCATTTTTATAATGGTTAACTTAGAGTTATACTTTAACTATTATTTTTAAGCAGAAAATTAAAACTTAAACCAATAATCATTATTTTTGAGCAGAAAATAAAGTTTTATTTTGAGCAAATAGTAAAACTCAGGAAACAATGATTCTTTAATTATTAATTTTCTGCTCAAATATAATGATTAAAGTATAACTTAAAATTAATAATTTTGTGAAATTAATCATTATTTAATAATATTTTTAATAAAACTTATAATGATAACGGTCACTAATTTATTCTATTTGCTAGTTTATTTATTGCGGAATTTTTAGTTTATTTTACAATGTTTTCTCTTTTTGTTTTGTTTTGTTCTGTTTTTATTTATTTCTTTTTTTTTACAAATTTAACCTACTATTAACGTCAAGCTCTGGCCACACTTATAGAAAGGGACTGCAACAGTTATAATTTTTTAGTCAAAAACAAAAAATTATTTTTATTATTAAAATTAATTTAAATGATAATAATCAAAAACAATTATTATTTTAAAATTTTTATATGAAACTTAAACACTAACTCTTATTTCCAATTTTTATTATAAAAATTTACCCATAACTTTTATTTGTCAATTTTTTATTATAAAAATATCTTTTGAACCAAAGAAGCCACATCATAACTAGACCTATGTATATAAATGATCTACGAATTAATAATATACCGTTGATATATAATACGTACTATATACAAATGCATGTACACATGTGTTTAATAATCATGTCAAATTCTTTTGCCTACCACTTCAACCTGTATAAAATGAAAAAGTCTAGTTTTTAGAAATAAGAGGATTTAATTTTTATATAAAAATTTAAAAATAATAATTGTTTTTGGTTTTTATCATTTAAATTAATTTTAATAATTAAAAATAATTTTTTTTATAACAATTGCAAATAAAAGTTTATCCTCTTTTCGAATAAGGCGTTAAATAATAACATATGTCGCTTTTTTGTGCTTACATTTTTTTAAACTTATAACTATCATTCGCAGTCCCTGCTTATAGCAATGGAATCGAACCCCATTCCCTTACCTAATCTTGTTATCCTTTCGCTTCTCCTGTCATTCTTGCACTATTCGGTCAAAACAGAGTCTACACTCTCGTGTGTCTCGTGACTGGGTCGGGGCATGTTGCCGACGCGACGGGTCGTGTGTTTGCGGCAACAATATCGCATGTTTGACCACAGTTTGTTTATTTTGTGAGCATACATCTGTGAGATACATATGTATAAGTGTATATGTGTGTGGGTGTGTGTGTGTGTGTGTGCGTCTGTTTTAGCACCTACTCCTTCGCGTAAGTGCTCACTTTTATCTTTACGGTCAATATAGGTTTTTTTGGTGTTGGTGTTGCTGTTGATGTTAAAATGCCTGCATTAAGGGTGGCATTTCATTCACTGGACAAAACATCACAACACAACACACACACACACAGTCTCACCTGTACATACACATATATGTACACATATATGTAGACCTTACACATACATACATGTGCTTGTTGAATTTTGTGTTGTTGTTTGTTGTGCCGGCCGGATAAAGTATCAGCTGTCGTTTTTTTTTTTTTGAATCAATACCAGACTCAAAATTGAGGCAACCTTAAAGAATTCAAAATATTGAATTGAAGAGATAAACTTAACAGAATCACTTAAAATTATAATTCTACTCAAAGTATCTACATATGTTATCAAAATGTTACGAAATTTTATTTTTATTTATTGATTTATTTAAAAAGCAAACATTGCTGCATTTAACTAATTTATAAATACAATATGTTATATTCCGTTGAGATTAAAATTAATAAATACAATAGATTATATTATAAGAAGTTATAAAGAAAAGAAAGCCTAAATGTGTTTACAAATGAAGTCTATACACAGCCAGGGTCTAATTGTGGATAGAAGGAGTGAAAATTAAAAATAGAAAAAATAAAGGTAGAGTAAGGATCAAAAAAGTGCAACCCGATGGGTTCAACACGCTCAATTTTAAGGGAATAACCTTAGTTACTTTTTTCCTAATTCAACTCAAAAGCGAGGACCAGGAATTTTTTTTAGAACAGTGGTTTCTTGGTGAAAGCTTCTTAGAATTGACCATAGATTATGAAAATGCGTTACCATTTTTTCGGGCCCATACAAATCGATGCTCTCTAATGTTTACAATATGCAATAAGTGCACGAGTGTGTGTGCCAAAGTTGCACTATACATGTGTGCATGTACATATGTATGTATGAGCAATTAAGCAAATTCAATTCATTCCATGATGATTAGGTACATGCGCACAACCCGTTGTTGCTGCTAATTGTCAAACCCAAACCCAAACCCAAACCTAAATCTCTTTTATGTGTATTGGGTAAATATATATATACAGATGTATGTATGTACTATCTGGTTAGCACTGGCCAATGGCAAGCTGTCTACGGCGAGTTGCCAACGAAGATGGGCATTAATTAGTTGTCGCTTGTTTCTATTGCAGCCACCCTTGATGTGAATGTTGGGGTTTAATTGGCAAAGTGTGTGTGTGTGTTTGTGCTCAGTACTGTGGGCAGATGAAAAGGAGTTGTTGCTGCTGCAGCTTTGCCATTGGCCAGTCGGCCACTCACATTGCCAGTGGAGACTTCCGTGTCGTTATCGCACTTATTCTTTTTTCACTGCTTGTTGTTGTCGTGCTCTGATTCTCTTCGGTTCTCTCAGTTCGCGAGATACTCGTAATGAACCAATGAATTAAGTCTGCTTGCTGCTCGTTTCAATTATATGTATGTACTTTTAAGAAGAGTTCAGCGACAGCTACATTTGTGTAATAGATATCTAGATATTGTTGTTTACTTCGATATCAGAATTAATGTTAAACTAACAAATAATAATAATATCCAAAACATTCATGCATTCATTAAACCAACTAGCCAATGTTCCTTCCAGATACTTGGGACAAATAGAGACTCTAAAATTGGCATTGCTGTAAAGAACAAGTCCGTCTTTATATTACCCAATTAATAGAGGATTGACAAACCTCAAAGAAAGACACTTTAAAGTTCAAACCAGAGGTGCATATCGCCTATGGACACGACTCACATTTGTTTTTGCTCTGCACATGGGATATGGGAAGTAAATGAGAATACATATTGGTAAGCATCAGGCCCACATTGCAAATTATACAAACAAATTTTGCAGATTGCGCTATGGATCGTCATTCGTTGCTGCACAACAAGAACAATTGTATTGCGTTGTTTTGGTTTTGCTAATCCGAATGCAGTTTGTTGTTGTCTTAACGTTTTGCGTACACTGAAAATGAAAATCTTTACTTCGCTGTGAAACGTGTGATGCGTGTGACTTTTTGAAGAAACATGTTTCTATTTTTTTTTTCTGTGTACACATTGAAATAGAAAAAATATTGGTGCGTGCACATCCATAAGGAAGTTTTGGGCTCCCTTGCTTTAAACCATCTTGCAGTAAAAACAAGAATTCTTCTCTCAAATGAAGAGTGTATTTAATGTCGTAGTGTCAACTTTGTTGAGCAAATTTATAATAAACTGATTTCAAATAACGATGCTTATTGATTTGATTTCATTGAATGGTTCAAGATCCAGCTATATCCAAATATACTAGGCGACATTTATATGTCAAACTTAATGTTATTCGTCACAAAATTGGATATCAGAAATTTTAAAGCATATAACTGTTTTCGTCACTAGACTTTTAAATCGTAAAGAGGTTTTTTTTTTATAAGATATCAGAAATTTTTGAATAAGACATTAGCAATTTTGAAATTTAATTTTTATTTTGGACAGTATATCTTTATCAACTTTGTTTATTTTTTTTACAAGCTGAAACAAACTGTCTGGCAACACTGGTTCCCTTTACAAACACACATGTCAAGCGCAAAAGCTAGTAGCACTGTCAAACTCTGGCTGCTATGACACTTTGCTGCTGCTGTCCTATTCCAATTTTAAGTAAAATGTATATATTCAGTTAACAGCTAATATCGGCTAATATTCGACTATATTCGCAATTATAATATGTTTTATTTGCCGCAAAAAGAATTCACAACTTACAAGCAGTAAGTATTTCCGCATGACGCTGCAAGCAGTGAAACTAGCTAAACTAGCGTTTTTTCGAAAAAGTCGTAAAACAAACGTTTCTAGATTTTTGATCGGGAAACTTTTAAGCTAAATCAACGCTTTGATACTAACAAACAGACAAACAAACAAACAAACAGACTGACTTTTCATCTCGTTTTGAGAAGGGCACCAAAAATTTCAAAATTAATTATCTTCTGAACCAGTGATCGGATTTTGATGATCAAGGTGTCATTCGACGCGTATTTTTGATTAGAATAGTAAAAAATTAAAATAAAAATCGAAAAGGCTCCAACGGCCCCATTTTCTCCAATAATTTAAAATTTTCCCCTCCCACTAACACCTGTTTATCTCACGAACCAGGTGAGTTTCCAAAAGTCTTAGTATGCACATTTGTAAGTAAAATTAATACCTTTCGATCGGTACATAACTCGACCCGATCGGACAGTCATAGCAAATTTTCCATTCTTCCTGTGTATATATGCTAGTCGCCTTCGCACCCTTCGTGCTGCTTTCGTCACTAGCGCGGACTGCCGTCCGCAGTGATGTTATAATATATATTATTGTTATTACATAATTTGTTTTTGTGATGACTGCAAAAACTAAATATTCAAAAATCTCTTCGCTAGCATTTTTTATGATTTGTAAAAATTGCTCAAGAGCCACTTTTTGTATGAAAAGGAGGAAAAAGGGGTTAAAATAGTAATTTTTACCAATATTAAAAAAATCATAAAAAATACTAGCGTAGAGATTTTTGAATATTTATTTTTTGCAGTCACTCTTAAGATTGATTGAAGACTTTTTTGCACCAAAATATTTTTTTTTTTTAAATCGAGGAGAAAAGTTGAAAAAGTAGACTTTTACAAAAATTCAACATTTTCCATGTGTACTTAATGGGTTATAGAAATTTTGTAAATGATGTGATTATCATATGATTAAATCATCAAACGGAATTTAAATGAATAGAAAATTAAATTAAGAAATCTGCATCAAATCTTTTTTATTATACAAAATTTTGACAAAGTTAGGATTTATGAAGACATTAGTGGTCAACTGTACATCCGTTGACTGCAGGAACTGTAATTGAACCATTTTAATTTCACTATATCTGAATTATCTTCCATTCACGCTCTTACTCGAATATTTTGTATAATGACATACATACCTGCTGTGAAATTTAAATGTCTAAAAAATATAACACTATAACAAAAAAAGTACAAAAATACAATAACAAAAACAGACATATGCAAAACAAAAATTTAAAACCATTGCTGAATAACATTTTGTTCTCTTTTGTGTTAATTTCTTGAATAACATTTGTGTTTTTATTTAATCAGATTGAACTTGTAATTTTCAGTCTTTTTTTTTTCCAATTTTAAAACAATTTTGATAAAATTTGGTTACAAAAATATCAGGGGTGCCACAGAAATCGTTTTCGCTTGAATTTGACATAAATTTCATACAATTTTATGTCAAATTCAGGTGGAAGAGATTTCTGTAGCACACCTGCATATATTCCTTGTTTCATAAATTCAACGGAAGCAATATACCCCTCTTACATTATCATACCACGTATAATAAATTGTTATACGTCACGATGTTTCGAATTAGGTTGTGCACATTGTAATTACAAGTACGCACAAAAATCATGTACATCATTTAATAGATGAGTAACAAGTGTAATGAAAATCAAGGTGATGACGACCTCTTAAGTGTGTATGTGTGTGTGTGTGTGTGTGTGTGTGTCTGTGTGTGTGTGCATACACATGAAAGGCTGAAATAATGGAACACAAATTAGTCGAAATTAAAACTTTTCAACGAATTTGGGTATTTATATTGTGGTCATAATTACAGTTGGGGGATAATTATTGGGCAAATTATCATTAAATTGGCGAATCATTAACGTCTTCCTATTCCACTTGGTGCGCAACCAAGCAATGTTCCCATCCTACACACACACACACATACCCATCTATATAGAAACACATGCATACACGTACATATTTATATACAGTGACTGACCGAGTCTACGTACGACCCTCATTTCTACTCACTTATGTATGTATGTCTAACGGCCTCTTATACGAAGGAATTCATTCAAGACCCTTTATAGCCTTGTTTTCGTAATATAATTTACCTTTTTGAAAATTAAACCAATTTTTGGAACACTTGTAAAAAAACACATCGGAAGTGAAACCGAAACTATATCGAAACATTTTTGTTTTTGGTTTAAAATAATAAACGCATATATTGTGTAAGATATTTTTTGTCTATAACAGGGACCGTAACTTAAAATTAACAATTTTTTTCAAATTTTTATTTTAAAGTTATGAAATAACAATTATTCTTAACTTTTTTTTAAAAAGTCAAAAATAATTATTTGCTTTAAATTTTTAATAGAGTTATTCCGTAACTTTTATTTTAAAAATCAAAAATAAAAGTTAAAGTGAATATCCTTTGAGCCAAGTGGCGTATTATCAAAATTTAAAAATATTCTTGATCTATGATTAGAGACTTTTCATGTGATGCATCATTAAAAGTGAAACTAAAAATACCAAAAATATACTAGAAATCATAAAAATACCCAAAAATAGTATTACTTTAACTTTTATTTTTGATTTTTAAAATTACAGATACGGAATAACTCTAATTTGTAAATTTTAAAATAAATCAAAAATACCACTTACTTTTTATTTTTATTGAAAAAATCAGAAATACGTGTTATTTCACATCTTTTATTAAAAAATTGAACTTAAACGATTATTTGTGACTTTTAAAATAAAAATTGAATTTGATTTATATCTTATAAATTACAAATATATGTTGTTGGCTGATACCGATAGTTCCTACTGAAATAGGAATTTTGGTATTTACCATATTTTCTTCACATTAATTTTTTTAATTGAAATTAGCATTCATAACTCTTATTTGCAGTCCCTGGTCTGTTATACTAAATAATTGACTAAAAGAAGGATGAAAACTATTTTTTGAAAATGATGGAGCTATGTATACATATACTGTTTAATTCAAATAACAAACATAGAGTAAAGAATTACAAAGTCTTGTGTTGTGCACAGAATCTTCATTCATACATATTAGATCAAGTTGCAATTAGGTAATAAATGTATACACACACTGTATGTATGTACATATAGTAGATACATGTGCAGATGGACAGATACTGACAATAATCTCTTTTAATTATGAGTGAGAAGGCGTCTCGACAACTTCCGCTGCGCTTGCCACTCTTATTGCTCAAATTGCTTTGCGAGTCATCTTCGTCGAATTACAGTTTTGAATCACCCGCAATCACACCTCTCGGCAGAATATCACATACATACATACATACATATGTACACACATACAGGCCTTTTTTGAGAAAGAAATTGTACACACACACATACGGATCACTTCAAAACTAGTTTATAAAGAAGAAAACAAGAGAGAGAGAGAGAGAGGGATCGGGAGAAGAAATAAGAAACAAAAGATAATTACTATTAAGAGTTTTATACCCTGCACCCTACAAGAGAATTATAACAGACAATATGAAGAATCTACGACAGTACAAACTAAGTAAGTCAACACAATCACTGCGGACGGCAGTCCGCGCTAGTGACGAAAGCAGCACGAAGGGTGCGAAGGCGACTAGCATATATACACAGGAAGAATGGAAAAATGCTATGATAGTCCGATCGGGTCGAGTTATGTACCGATCGAAAGGTATCAATTTAAATTACAAATGTGCATACTAAGACTTTTGGAAACTCATCTGGTTCGTGAGATAAACAGTTGTTAGTGGGAGGGGAAAAATTTAAATTATTGGAGCAAATGGGGCCGTTGGAGCCTTTTTGATTTTTACATTAATTTTTTACTATTCTAATTAAAAATACGCTTCAAATGACACCTCGACCACTGGTTCAAAAGATAATTAATTTTGAAATTTTTAGTGGCCTTCCGAAAATGAGATGAAAAGCCTGTTTGTCTGTTTGTTAGTATCAAAGCGTTGATTTAGCTTAAAAGTTTGAATGAGGACTTGTTCCCGATCAAAAATCTAAAAACGTTTGTTCTACGACTTTTTCGAAAAAAGCTAGTTTAGCGCGAAATCGCTAAAAACCGCTAAAATTAAGGGGCTTTCATGCAGACCTTTAAACTTTTTTTCTAAAGTGCATAGGTAAAAAGCAACAGGTGAAATAATGTATTTTGTCCCACATTTTGGCGGTTTTTGAGAAAACGACGCTAACGATTTTTTTTAGCTTTCAATATGTTGTAGTGTGGAAAATTTCGCGTTTTTTGATATGTGATATGTATTTTGAAGGGCTTTGGGCCTGGTTGTAATTTTTTTGCTTCAAAATACAGGTAAAAAGCTTCAGGTGAAATAAGGTTTTTTCCCACATTTCGGCGATTTAAGAAAAATCTGGAATATTTGAAAATTGGAATAGGACAGCAGCAGCAAAGTGTCATAGCAGCTAGAGTTTGAGAGTGCTAATTTTTCTCCGGCCTTGAAAGTTAACTGTTTATTTTGAGTACACGAGGTTGAGATTCCCACAACATACTGTTCACTTTTATTTCATTTATAAAATAAATGGAAAAAAGCACATGTATAAAAATAACTATGGAAAACATAGGACCCAGGTTTGTTATACATGTTTGGATATGGGTAATTCTCTGCTGTCGAATGCGACATTCGTACGCGTTCAAAGTGAAATAAAACATATGCCAAAACATTATTTTGTCGAGACAAAAGTGGAAACTTATCGGCCATGATTAGCTTTATTATTGGTGCAAATGTTGGTTTTGGGCAATTGTTCGTATTCAAGATAATTTAAAAAATCCAATGCATTCGCACGCGACTCAAATAGAAGTAGTTTTTTCGGCGACCAGTTCTAACGCTGATTTCGACAAAACGTGAACGAATATTTTAATGCAGATAATTTGAAAATGTAATGCATTGATTTATCTTAAAAATGTTTTTTTGATTGATTTTAAAATGTTAAGAAGTTTTTTTTTTAAATTTAATTTGAAACACTGTCGCACGCGACATGTCGCATGCGACATTTTGTTCCACAATATATTTCTATTATTTCTGTCTCTCTTTTGTTAAATTATATATCGAAATCAGCTCAAAAAAGTTTTTTAAATTAAACTTTCAATATATTTCAATGTACTAAAATGGTTTATGTTACAATCTTACTATCATACCTAGTGTATTCAATGGAATACAAACGGTCCATTTTGAAAATCAATTTTTAAGAAAATGGGCAAAAATATAGAAAAAGTGAATTTATTCCAATGTAGAATCTAAATGTTCGTCCTATTGAATTTCATCTAGCGTATATTGCCTAAATAAATAACTGGAATACAGTTTTGGAAGGAAATTTCACAAGATGTGAGTTTTTGATCAATTTTACGTTTTTGGCCTCGGTTGAAATTTCTGTGGAAATGCCCATATGTGTTTTGTTTGTAGAAGTGTTTTGTTTATTGTTTAATGTGCTTTTGAGCAGTGTTGTTTAAGCCGACCATAACCTCACATAAATTGTCTTTCTTGGAGTAGAAGTAAGTTTATGAACTCCAATAATCATGCTCCCGATTTTCCCCGATTCCATTTAATCCCAAAATTCACCAGGCAACTTTGAGTTCGAGCATGCAGAATTCCTTGAAGTGTGGCTGCAGAACAAGCATAAAGCATCGTCAGTTTTCGACTTTATTTTAAAAAATTTCAATGGAAGGCTTTGGTAAATTAAGATGGAAATAGAAAAAAATTGTTATTACTTTGCAAACTGCTATGCAAAAAGCAAAAAAATTAAAAAAAATATATTATATAACAAATTTTTTTTTGATTCAAAAAGTTATGAAATCAAAAAATTTACATATTAAAATATGAGAAAATGGGCAGTGCCACGCCTATTTTCCTCAGTCCAAAATTCAGTTGGTATTATTTAGTCGAAGGCAAAAAACGAGACTAAAAAATATTGTGTAATTCTCGAGTTATTAATTTATGTTAAAAATAAGGGCATTGGGACCATAGTGCAGTGGTCGGATTTTGATGATCGAAGCGTACTTTTGATTAGAAAATTCAAAAAGCCTCCAAAGGCCCCATTTGCTCCAATTATTTAAATTTTTCCCCTTTCACTGACACCTGTTTAACTCACCAACCAGGTGAGTTTCCAAAAGTGTTAGTATGCATGTTTGTAAGTTTAATTGATACCTTTCGATCGGTATATAACTCGACCCGATCGGACAGTCATAGCAAATTTTCCATTCTTCCTGTGTATATATGCTAGTCGCCTTCGCACCCTTCGTGCTGCTTTCGTCACTAGCGCGGACTGCCGTCCGCAGTGATTGTAGTGTAAGCTTGGTTCGATTATTAGATTGCGTATTAAGTATGCAGTACATACTATGCAAATATGTACATATGTGTGCACAGGTACATTTATTTATTTGTACGTGATTGTTGCTCGCTCGATTGACGGTGCTTCTTGCATTTGGAAATAGTTTAACACCTCTTTGTGGGACACGAATTATGTCTTTGCCAGTTTTTGGGCAATGAACTCAATTCTTTTATTTTCATTTTTTTTTTCATTTTTATTTAATTTAATTTTGTATTTCTTTCTTTGGGTTTTTAATGCGGAGCATGATCATGCGCAAATGGATTCGGACCACGTTGTCGCTGTAGATTGATGCGAGCCGAAGACGAAGCCCAAAAGTCGCAAATTATTGTACGGCTCTTTATACATACATACATACACACAGTATACATATGTATAGTATACATTCATATGTACATAGAGCCAATTACGTGAACGCAATATTTAATTACTGCTCGATAAAAAGCGGAGCTGGCAAGAGAGGTTTAAATAAACGAAGTGGCATTAAAAAAATATCAAACGATTGCACGTCGAACTGTGAATACTCTACAGCTGTACAAATCGGAACAGATCTAGAACGTAACCTTGTCAATCTAACATCAAATCCAACTATCTTTCAAAATTGTACGGCTCTAAGATATTTTATCGATTTTTTTTTTCAATACGAAAATATCTTGAATCAAATTAAAATAAATGAATAAAAAATTAAATTTCTAATAAGCGATTATACCATAGTGTATTTGTAAGTATTCGATCCACTGCGGTACTTTTATGGTTGCAACAATATTTGGCAAAGATAATGGCAGTCATATTTAACCCCTTGATAAGTGTATCAGGTCTAAAGCATGGGCTATAATAACACATAATTTGAAAATAGCATCTTGTCTCTCGTTCCTTGCGGTTTCTTGATCATACGATATAGGGGATAGGGTGTATAATAACTTTAAAGGTAACTGAACTGACTCTGTTCACTCTCTGGTCAGGACTGCCCGAAGTCCGAAGTTAGATCCGTGATTCAAGCGGTAATCATATGCCTGAGTCCCAAATTTTCTTTGCCTTCTTCCGTTCCGTTACCTACCTAATTGCTGCGAATTAGAACCAGTTTGGCCCCAACCACATCCAAGCAAACTGAAAACGAGACAGTGAGACCTTCTCAATTCTCAACTGGCACCTAGCTACATATGTATGTATACATACTATGTGTTGCCAACTTTCACATATTCACGTATTCGTTACTCGTGCTTACCGATAGATGTGTACTCAGATTCTTTTTGCCATTATCATTTTTAATTTGGCCTCTCTTCGAAATTAAGCTCACTTTTGAAATGCTACTTACGTGTTCGCTGTTCGCTGGACAGAGAACAGTCTCCTCATATCATCTTGGTCATTCAAGATGTGGGAAAAGTGTAACATAGCTTTGTGAAAATACTTACAGTGAACCATTTATTTAAATTCAGTTCGAATAACCCATGGAAAATTTTGAATTTTAGAAAAAGTCTATTTATCAACTTTTTTCCTCTATTTTTAATAAAAAATATTTTGATGCAGAAAAATTCTGACAGCAAACAAATGTTTCCAAAAATCTCTTTGCTAGTAATTTTTATGATTTTTTTAAATTTTCTAAAAATGCCTGTTTTAACTTATTGTTCCTACTATTCATACAAAATGTGACTTTTGAGCAATTTTCAAATAATCAGAAAAAACACTAGCGAAATGATTTTTGAAAATTTTTGCAGTCACACTTAGAATTTTTGAATAATTTTTTTGCATCAAAACATTTTTTGTTTGAGATCCAGGAAAAAAGTTGAAAAAGTAGACTTTAACAATAATTCAACCATTTCAATAGGTACTTAATGGGTTAAAGAAATTTTTGTATCATTCGAAAGGAATTTAAGTGAATATACGATTAATTTACGAAACTTGCATCAAAACTTTTTTCATTTATAAAAATTTGACAAACTTAGGCTGCATACAAACTATTTTTACTGACTGTACATATGAATGTATTTACGAATAATTATTCTTATGAGTCCACATTTTTATTAGGGTCTGACATATATATACATATACATACAATGTAAATATAAGATAATATTTATACCTACTTTTAATAGTGTATTGTTGTAATAGTACTTATCGGTACTGATACCGGAACCGAAGGGAAATTTCTGTCTGTTTCAGGCATTTAAAAGTGCAAATCATATGAATACATATAAATAAATACAGACAAACTGAAAATATTTATTTACACTATATTAGACTTCAAAATGCCTTCCAAACAGCAACAGCTGCGAAAACGTATTGTACGCTTTTACCAAGATCACAACAGAATGGCTTGGAAAGAAAATCAACAACTATGACTACAAAAAACATTTAGGGTATTCAGAAACTCTGATATTTGTGATATTTTAAAAAGTAAAATATATATTTTGTAATGACAACAAACACACAGGAAAATGATTATTATGACGAATTTTGTATACATACCAAAGGGCATATTTGTTGTGATAATCTTTTTTCTTAGTGTTTGTTGTCATTACAAAATATATCACTTTTTAAAATATCACAAATATCAGAGTTTCTGAATATCCTATTTAAAAAACTAAAGACTGCTTTTAACAATATTTATGGGATAAGCCAAGTTAAGCGACCAGAAAATTCTGATGCTCACAGCGACATATCTACAAAACATTAAAATCATTAAATATCAATGCCAGAGAGAAGCAGCGGTCACCAAAAATTACAAAGAAAAATTATTCATTCTTGGTGGGCAAAAATTTTCAATTTGTTCCCAAAGACAGAAATTCAACAACAATTGAAGATTTTGTTGGTGAACTGGGAGGCCAAAATTTAAGCAGTTGGCTAGTCGCATCCGAAAGTGCATAAATGAAAGTGTCCGGAACATGAATTCTCGAGCATATCTGCACAAGACTGCGCAGTGTAGCAGACAAAGAACCTTTTGATGAAGTCCATAATATAAAATAAACTTAAATTATTACTACCTTTATAAAAAAAATTAGCTCAAAAAGTTTTAACCGAAAATATATTTTTGCTGGACTTTTGGAAATAGTCAAGAATTTTAGTTGTGACCCGTTACAAGTGAATAAGGGAATCCAAGCCGTTTTTAAATAGTAGGTGACTGTGCGAGGCCCTTAAATTAGTTTGCATAAAAATTAAGAAATACATTGAGGAATAGTAGACTTCATCGAATCTGCCTGATCTGTTCTTAATACAATTATGTATTTATATTAGGGTGTCCCTTATTTCGTTAAAATCATTATTTAAAAAAAAATTTTATTGTAATTTTTAATTTTTTTGTTTTGCTTATTTGTTCCTAATGAACTCAAAACCAAATTTTGACCTTAATTGGAGTACGATAACCCATTCAAATTTACACGAAAAATCAACGAAAAATTTTTTAATCAGTGTTAAACACTGTTTTTTGTTTTGATGCAAATTTGAATGGGTTATGGTACTCCGAAAATTTGAGTTGAGTTTTGAGTTCTTTAGGACCAAATGAACAAAACAAAAAAATAAAAAAATATTTTTTTTTTCCATATAATTTTTAAATTTTCCGATCCAAGTCGACACGGGCTATCATACTCCGATTGAGGTAAAAATTTATTTCCGATTGCTTTAGGACCTAATGAAGAGAAGTAGCCCGTATGCGTTTAAAAATAATGACTGACCAAATAAGGGACACCCTAATGTATATAACTAGTAATATGCATATGCCATACATTAATCTTTTTAATTCTAAATATGTTTCGTGCGTTTGGACTTGAAATTATTCGCAAGGCTTTGAGTAAATTTATTTTATGGGTGTGATTGATCTGATCTGTTCTGATGGCTTGTGAATTGATTATTTTAATAACCATTCGTAAGGCACGGGCAATGCCGGACTACTATGTACAGCAACTAGTGCATACAAACGCATACCCGATTTACTCGTATGTACATTTGTTACTCGCACATCGTACAGCCCGTAACTGGAAGCAAAATCTTCCATCGTCTTGGCCTGGCTATTGTTGTCATTGTTGCCATATTTTCTTGTTGTTAACGGAATGAGCGCGATTCTTGCTGAGCTGTGTTGGTTGCTGTGAGGTGCTGTGGTTGCTGCTGCTGATATGGTCCAGGTCCCAGGTCCCAGTTCCAGTCCCAGACTCAGACTCCGACTGAGACACAGGCTTGTCATCTTGGTCAGTAAGTTCCCCCTGCCCGTGGTACTACCCAGGCAAACAATATGAGCTGCATTGTATGCCTGAGTACAGCACCCGTTTCTCAGAACAGGAGGTAAAAGAAAACAATTCCTTCAACACAATATGTATATGAATGCGTCTCTGTGTGTGTGTGTGGATATACACCTATATGTGAATGTATTTCCTTTCTTTTTATACAGTCTTTGTTTTTGTCCTTTTTGTATTGTGTCCACATATATTTACAGTGTATTAATTCGGTTTATTATTACTTTTCACTCTTACTCTTCCTACTTGTCTCGTTCTTATTCCTATATCCTTTATTGTGTGTGCAGCTTGCTTATGAATTTATGGATTCAAATGTGTTATATTGCGCTTCTCGCGTCTCGCTTCTCTCGTTTTATTCATTTTATCCATACCCTGTATGCATTTGACTATAAAGGGTGGTAGAACTAGCTTTATTTACTAGCACTGCAAGCCGTCTTTCAATTTAAGCTCTCTTTTTTAGTTTGTGCAAAGTATGTAACAGGGAGAAGGAATCATCCCCGACCCCATAAAGGATATATATTCTTGATCAGCATCAACAGCCGAGTCGATATAGCCATGTCCGCCTGTCCGTCTTTCCTTATGAACGATCGGATCTCAGATGGTAAGAGCTAGGATCACCAAATTTAGAATGAAGACTCCTTATTATGTCAGGCAATATAAGTTTATGTTAAAATTTTGCCACGCCCACTATAGGAGGCGAAATTCATCAAAAACTTACATAACCTTTAATTTAGGGTTTTAAGTTAAAATTTTTTTTAGAAACGCACTCGTGCGCAGGGATTGTGGGTTCGATTCGAGGTTTGGTCAATCAATTTTTTCGTATTTTCCATTTGTATTTTAAAAATTGCAAATAACTCTTATTTTTCAACTTTTAAATAAAAATGGATAAATAACTCTTGTTTATAATTTTTAACATCAAAATTGAAAATAACTCTTATTATTCAACTTTTAAATAAAAATTGAAAAATAACTCTTATTTCATAACTTTTATCAAAAAAACTTATAAGAGTTACGATCCCAGATTTCTAGCAACATAAAAACATTCTGGCAACACTGGTTAGATTTTCTTGAACCTGGTTGTTGGGTATATCCTCTTTATGCATTCTCAACTAGAGAAATACCTTTTGGCTTTTGTCTCTTTTTTTATTTCGTGCTCTTTTGCAACAACTTAAGACCCAAGTAAAGGAACAATATACGCACACGCACACGCACTCATACACATACACATACATTTGCTTATTAGTTGTGCACATGTATTGTGTGCGTGTAAGCCCAATCTGGACTGTGTACCCATTGCAAATAGTAGAAGGGGACAGAGCCAATGCCATAAGCAGCAATAATAAAAACCAATTCTCATCCTAGCTCTGTGTTTTTTTCTTTTTGGGTTGGATTTGTATGTGTATGTGTGTTTGGCTGTGTGTGCGCATTTACTTAACCTTTTCCGTTTTCATTTTCTTTAAGACGAAAGCTGCTTCCTTTTTTTTAGAAATCCTTGTTTTTTTGTGTTTTTTTTGTGAAAATGATAAATTGCTGTCGATTCGTCTGTCTACGATAGGCCCACCGATTATGATTATGGGAATCTCTTTCCGTTATATTGATTCCTCATGTCTGTTACAAGCGACAGTGAAGATTTAACTAAGCACGACTTTTAACCAGGGATTAAAACCCTAACCAAAAACCGTAACTGAAACCGTAACCGAAAAGAAAAATTTCATTTGACCGAAACCTTAAAGTCGAAACTCTGTAAACCGAAATAACCGTTAAGTAACCGTTTCATTTATATGGATTAATTTTGAATTTTCATACATCAATAAAAAATTCGGAAAGCAAGTTAAAAATAATTTAAAACAAAAAGGTTTGAACTGTTTCGATTTTTTCCGACTCATAAGTCTTATATTTGCGATCTCTGATATTTTGTTATTAGTTTTGCATTTTCATTTTTATTTTCTCTTTAATTTTGATTTTTGATTTATATTTTTTATTCATGTTTGAATTTGGTAGAACTAAAAAAGCGCAAATAAAATAAATGTGTTTAATGAAATACATTTTTTTTCTTTTATGAACCGAAACCATACCGGTATTTCAAGACCGAAACATACAAAAACCGGTTCACAGTTCCGAAACCTTTATTCAAAGATTTTGCGTAACCGATAACCGACCACCGAAACCTTAACTGAAACCGATATTCGATTCGGTTTATTAATAATAAACATAATATTAGTTAGTTAGTTTTCGCATGATGGAATTAACTTTCGCAATTTTGCCATTAGAACTAATAAATACTCTCCGCGCCAAGAGCTAAAGTCAAAATCCAAACACACAGATTCAATCGGTTACTTTGTACCCGTGTCCCACTGTGCCACTTTTCCATTATTGTGTTGCCATTGGCAGGGGACATGGCATGACCTCTCTCTCTCTCCACCTAAAGGTAAGGCGATGACAATACTGCAATAGTTCGAGTACATTGTATACCTATGTACTTAGGTATGTATATATGTGTGTATGTATGTATGTAATATACATATGTATGCATGAATAAATCTCAGACAATAATTCATTAACATATTCATGCGCTGAAAACAATTCGCGACAATTTTAATGAAGGCAAAAAGCTGAGCTTAAAATAAATTAAATTTATTGTTCTTTTTCTCCCCAATTCGAATTCGATTGTGTGACTTTACCACAGACCGAATTTTGAAAACAGTTCATCACCGTCCAATTCGCAGCCTCCGATTTCGATTCCGATTCAGATTCAGAAGTAGCCCAAGTCCCAGTCCTCAGTCTCAGGCTGTGTCGCAGTCAGTTTCAGAGTCAAGCCTCAGCTTGGGGGCAACCTCAATCCTGTGCCGCCTTCTGGTTTCCTTTTTGTCGCATTTGCCGGCTATCGTATCGATCCATTGATCTCACCGAAATGAATGATTGTGAGCAGTGTGCTTATTGTGGAACAAAAAAAACAACACAAAAAAAAAAAAACAAATAAATAAATGAAATGATCAGAACCCAAACAAAAATACACATATATTTACTATGTTCGGGCTGCAAACGAGTTATAAACCGAACCTCACAGAGCCGGTTTATTGAGTTCTCCAAGCCGAATCATGAACCGAACCTTTTAAAATTAAAATGATGTATCCGTCGGGATAAATATAAAATAAAATATTAATATAAATTATACAATTTTTGGATAATAATGACAAAAATTTAAATGAAAAACAATTGAGTCGAGGCTCGAACAGAAACTTTTAGGAGCTTCTGAAACAGACCCGCGAACCGATCTAAAAACGTGCCCAATGTTTCGGTATGTAAGATGTACATATGTATGTGAGTTTATAGGTATACGTATGAATGTATGTATAATAAGCTGGCTATAACAAAAGGAAACAATGCAAGTTGAGACGGAGACGGAGCTCGGCAAGTGACACTTTTGTTTTATATTCGCAACTTTTTTATGCTGAAATCTCAGAACAAAGGCGATTTCTCAGTAAAAACGTACAACACAGACACACACTCGTACAACACAATACAAATCGTAAGAGGTACTGAGTGAGGCACCTATGTGTATATAACTAAAGGGTATCATTCGAGTTTGTGTGTAGGGTGTGTACCCATACCCCTTGCCCTTTATCGTGTTCATGGCCATGAGTTTGTCGTCTGTGTGTCTGTTTGTCTGACAGTCTGTCTGTTTGCCTGCCCGTTCTCGAGGTGCCCAAGCAAAAGGGTAAAACAGGGACAACAATGACAGTCCGCAGAGTTTGACGAATTCTTCTCACAGACGACTCCGAGGACAATAAGAAAGAAACCACAGCTCAACTATCATAATAATACGATCATTGCGACTAAATCAACGTAACTAAATTCATTTTGGTACAGTAAACATGGCTTTGTTTAAATAAATTAAATGTGTATTTATGTATATGTATATATGGATATGTAACTCACAGTCGTCGGATAAAGTATTTTAACAAAACTAAAGTTAAACCTACTCGTAATTTGAACTTACTTAATATTAAGTTTGGCATCAATGGAAAGGTCATTTAAATCTCGTTTGAATGGTACACAACTTTCCTTAACCCATTAAGTACCCATTGAAAATTTTGTATTTTTCTAAAGGTTTTCTGTTTCGACTTTTATCCCTGGTCTCAAATAAAAAATGTTTTGATTCAAAAAAATTCTTAAAACAATTCTAAGATTGATTTTTATGATTTTTTTGTATGAAAAGTAGGATTAAAATAGTAATTTTTAGCAATTTTCAAATAATCATTCATATTCTTTTCTTGAATATCTCACGTAAATTGTGCTTTGTTGTATTTAAAATTAAATCTAAAATAGGATGCAGATTTGATGCATTTATGAACAGTCATGAAAACACATGTTAATAATATATTGTACATAAGTGCGATCACATTACGGGCTTACAAAATTAATTTAAACTGAATAGATTTCAGAAATATTATACATAAAGCGTATTTAAGATTCGGTTATTTTGTACTCTTAGCTTCTTGCCTTCTCCGTCAAAAGTTCGCGTTATTTTTACATTCCATCACATGCTTCTACAATTTTGTCAAAGTCACAGCTCTGATCGAAGCATTTGAACTGAAAAGAACGACAGTACGCATCCGCTTAGATGAATCTCGAATGGTCGTATTATCTTTCCGACATCGTTTTTTTGTTTGTATATAAAGAAATATTTTTTTGTTTGGCAGAAATCATTAATTATTAATTAAAGGAGTTTTTTTGACATTTGGCATCTATCAGAATAAGTGAACTTTTGGAAATAAGTTTAAAGTCGATTCACCGTTTACCTATAAAATCTTAAGTAAAACACAGTTAAAAATCCAATGGATAGTTGAGGACTAACATGATTTCTTATTTGTTTATTAAGCATTCCAGCACTACATGTATAAACTTATAATTTAATGTGATAGTGACAATGTGTTTGCTTCCCAATAGCATATAATATTACACATGTATATACTCTTGTCAGTCTTACCACTACCAGAAAATCTGTTTACAGTAGTTGTCTTTATTAACTAGTGGACGGTGCTACAGTCGAGCATACTCGACTGTCGGAAACCCCGTACTTACTATGAAAGTAACCAGTTCTGCTTAAAATAAAATATTAAATATTATGTACTAAATATTTTAATGATATATGTACATTACAACAATTATAAAATACTAGGGGGCTCCGCCCCCGCAAAATTAAAAAGAACATCTTTAGTAGTTCGGTTTGACAAATTTATATAATATAGCATTTTTTGACGAAAAACGCAAATATTTAACTTTAGTGTTCTAATGTTTTTCCCCGGTAATTGGACCTAGGTAAGAGACAGATTAATCGATTCAGCGGGAAAAGGCTAAGTTTGGCGGGAAAAAGCTAAATTTGGCGGGAATAAGCTAAATTTGGGAAAAATGTCAAAATTTAGCAAGAAGAGTCAATCTATGAGTTTTGTTAGGATTCTCATACAACAACAGAGTTTTTGGTTCCAAAAAAATAATTTGGCAGCTACATGATATAGTAACCCGAGTTTGACCAAATTTGGCCAGAATGTTAGAGACAGCCCCAAACATAGAATCTGTGAGTTTGGTTCAGATATCTTAAGAAGCAAAAAAGTTCTTCATACTAAAGGTTATTTTGCATCCGATTGTTCCTATGGCAGCTATATGATATAGTCATCCGACTTTGACCAAATTTGGTCAGAATGTAAAGGACAGTCCAAAACATACAATCTGTGAGTTTGGTTCAGATATCTTAAGAAAGAAAAAGTTTTTCATTCTAAACAATTCTCTGACCTTTGACCTTGATTTTGACCCACTTACAGGTCGAATTTCGCAAAACGCCGTCTTATTGCACAATGAAATTATCTCACCTATGTTGTGTGAAAATTTCAGTCTTCTTCAAACGCTAATTTGGCGGAAAATCGCTAACAACCGCTAAAATTAAAATTAAAATCCAAGCTATAGAAGCTACAGATGTGATCTATATATCGTTGGAAAGGTATTTCGAAGGGCTTTTAAACATAGCTGAAAACTGCCAAATTTTTTTTTTTTACTAATTTATATGTAAAACTTAATATAATAATAATAATAATAATATATAATTTTGGGGCATAAAAATGTTTTCGTCACTAGACTTTTACGTCGTAAAGAGGTTTTTTTTATAAGATTTAGTAAAACGAAGAGAACACATTGTTCTTATAGCATCTAAATATATGACTTAGTTAACCGAATTAAACCCAATTTCATCAGTATAAGAAATAAAAAAAAAATGTATAGTCAATCTTAATTTTTGGCAGTATACGATCAGCTGTATGGTCAGGATGTATAAGCCCATCACAGATGTATATTCTGTCAGTTTGGCTGAGATATTTCAAACAACAAAAAAATGTTGCATACTTAGACTAGATTTTCGACTGATCGTTGCTAAAAATCTAAAACCAACTTGACGAACCTAGTTATCAAGTTTAGAGACTTTAGCTGACGGATACGTCTATATCGATTCGGCTTTTGATCTGATCAAGAATATATATACTATGTGGGCTCTGCCACGCCTCCTTCTGCCTGTTACGCTCATTTTGTGTGTGACAAAATTAATAGACCCCTGTAATTTTTTTAAGTAAGGGGTCTAAAAAGAAGGCATTAGAATTTCAAGTCAAAAGGTTTGATTTAGTTCTACAGTTGAAAGATGATCACAAAATGCCAAGTAAGCTATAGACTTACGTATGGTAAAGGTAACTGCTAAGGTAACATATTGGGCGTAGAATTGCAGACAGACTTACCATAATCGTACTCGCAAATAAGAAAAGTTCAGTGCCTTCTGACTGACTGTATACAAAACAAAGGCAAGTCAAGGTTCTCCTTGCATCAATAGCACTTCTCTCCCCTCTTCTGTCTCCTCTCTGAACAGCCCTTTACCTATAACTGAATCTGTGGTAGGAGTACGTGTATCAGTCGTGGTGCCTTTGGTATGTTTGTATGTACACTCATCAAAAATTCCGTGCATATTTTCATTATTGTTTCTCTATATATATTAAATATTTTAATTATTATTTAATTGAGATTGAAAATTTGGTGTGCGCATTTAATTTAACCAATTAAAAAAGACACGCTTAGTTCTTTACAAAACAACCCAAAAAATGAATTGCTATTGAATTGAAACCAGGGATTAAAACCGAAACAAATATTTTATTCGCATTTAGGTTTTAATCCCTGATTGAAATGAAAATATAAAATAAAATCGAATATGGGATGGTATTTGTCTGAATGCTAGTCTTTTCGGGCAGTGCAGGTATTCAGACTGAACAGGCCGGCTTGTTGTTGCTACGTCTTTATTTCTGTGTGTGGAGTAGTCGTTATCGGTTTTCATATTCCTTAACTGGTTTATATTCAGTTTGTCTTCTGCTTATGCAGTACACCCACACACAAATTCCCTGATATATCAACCACCACCATCCGAGTGGCAAGCGGCTTTGCCTTTGGCTTTCAATGTGGCTCTAACTGCGGCTATGTCTTCGCCTCTCGCCTGGTCTCAGTCTCAGCCTTAGCCTGTCGTGCTGCCTCTGTATGTGTGTGTCAGTGTCTTCTGTGTGTAACTGTGTGTGCGTGCCTTGGTTGGTATGCAAAAACGCCACGCCACGCACTCATCAGGTCTGCAGTCAAAATGCATGTTGTAGATATCTGCAAAGTCTTTTCATTACACCTTCGGTCCTCATAATTTTCAGCTCTTTCTTGTTTCTTTATTTTTTTCTCTTTTTTTTGACGCCAATGCGCTTAACTCGTATTTTGCCGCAACACAGACTTCAAGGTATTGGCAAAAATATTCAGTCTAATATTGTTCTTATATTCCAATATTCAATGACCAAATCAGGACCATGACATTACTGAATGCTAACACTGGTCGTGTTGTTATCTTGTGACTTTTAATAAAAATAAAAATAAATATGCATATATATTTTATTTAAATGATTAAAAATGCATTAGTTGTTTAAATCAGGGAAATATGATAAAAATATAAATATAGTTTTTTAGCACTTAAAATCTATAAAAATATCAACTAAATATATTAAATATTTTATAAATTTTTAATCGACACATTATCATAAAACTGTTGCACAAGAGGCTTATTCAAATCACTAGGCGAATGATAATTTACTTTAAGCCTCTGGCTCAAAAACAATTTTTCATTTACATATGCTGTTTGCTTTTGACACGAACTTCCCAATGAAATAAAAACAAAAAAGATTGCACTTTTGTCATTATTGTCAATATTATTGTCATTATTGAAATACATAACAAATCATCATACACTAAATTTAAAATTTGTGCAATATTTATCAAACGCATTTAAAATGGAGTTTTACCTAATTATACAGTTATTTTTAACTCTGTTTCAATTTGTACTCGTTTAATTTAAATAAATAATTATTATTCAAATAAATATAATCGCCACTGGCACAAAAATTCATATTTTGATCGTGTTGTTATAGGATATTAAAAAAATTAAAATAAAAAAAATATATAGTAGGCATTCATAGTTCATAGAGACAGACTTGACTTTAGATGCTGCTCATAATAATTATACTTTCTGCCACGCCTCCTAGCGACTCTCATGCAGATCTTTTAGATGAGCAATTTAATAACATACATGTATCCTCGGAACAATGTAGACAACGGTATTTTTTTTATAAAACTTTAACATTAGTTGATTTGATTTAAATTTTGATCAGATCATTCGAGTGAGAAACATTTTTATTGGGCCCACAATATAAGTTAACATCAAAATATTATTCCATTATAACTGTTACAACTTTTCTATTATAATATTTTGATTTTCATCTCATTGCTCTGTTGTGTATGCAGGCCTTTGGATTTAAAGCTTTCCAATTTATTAAAATTGTTTTGTCAATTGTCTTACAAAATTCCGGGCTTGTATGTTATGATGATGAATGAACACTAATGATTATCAATCGTTTACACAGCGCACTATGGTCCCAAAGCTCTTATTTTTTACTAGTTATTATTATTATTAATATCTCGAAAACTACTCAATGTTTTTTAGTCTGCTTTTTACATTCAACTAAATAATACCAATTGAATTTTTGACTGGGTAAAATGGGCGTGGCACCGCCCTTTTCCTTACATTTTAATATGGAAATTTTTTGATTTCATAGCTTTTTGAATCAAAAAAAAACTTTTCTTAAGCTCCTAACTATAATATTTAACTTACATATATCAAATATGTAAATAATCAGCATAGCTCTAATTTAAAAATTAAAATTAATTGTAAACTTATTTTTTAAATTTGTTTTCGCATTTTTTGCATTTCGCATAGCATCTTTTAGCATAGACTACAAAGTTATAACATTTTGTTTCTGTTTCCGTCTCCTTGATTTCCTTCCATTAAACTTTTTTAAAATAAAGTCGAAAATTGTCAATGCTTTATGCTTGTTCTGCAGCCATACTTTAAGCCAGCGGTGGGCACGCATTGGCTCCTAGAGCCAGCGGCTGCTAACGAATTCAGGTTTCGTGCCCATTGCTGCTTTAAGCGATTCTACATGCTCGAACTCAAAGTTGCCTGGGGAAATTTGCGATTATATGGAATCGGGGAAATTCGGGGACAAAATTATTGGTGCCTACAAAGAAAAAACAGTGATACACAAGGCACACTATATAAATGCTAGTTATAGTCAGCTAAAACAACACAGCACAAAGCACATTAAAAATTACAGGAAAGTTTATAAAAATAAAAGAATTTCATTTCTAAGTTTATTGGAATATTTGCTTTTGGAATGTGTTTCTTGCAAAAATCACGATTATGATTTTTTGAATTAACGTAAAAAAAATGGTTTTGGGACCATAGTGCAGCGTCAAGCACACGTACTTACATATACATACTTACTCATACAACATTGCTTGCAGTTATCATAGGACATTTCACGGTCCTATGGCGACGGTCTGGTAACGGTTATTAAATATTGTCTCATTCATTTTGTGGTCGCTGCATTTCCAAGCCATTTATGTGCTCCCTGTATGTATAAATATATCAGCCAAATTACTCCATGCTTAACAATGAGTATGTAATAGTACAATAAAGAGGTATATGCATCTACATATAACCTGTAAATATCCAAACACAGCAGCTTTCCCGTCTGTCCAAATCTCCTTCAAACAACAAATCCCGCCTCGTAAAATTACATTACAAACAGTGAGTCAAGTAATTGTTTTGAAAAAATTTACAACTCCCTCATTTAATTTTGCAAATAAAAATATTTGCTGGTTTTAATGATTTTTTTTTATCAATATGTATTTAATTATTAAAAATATTTTTATATCCGAATGGAAGATACCCTTTATCTATTAAAAATTGAGTAGTTTAATTACATATTGGTGCTTGTACACCCTACACAAATCAAGTTTGTTTCACAGTCATTTTAAATAGGGCTTGTTTACTAGGTATCATCTTGTCGAGCGCTCTCGACCATAACATTCTTACTTGCTTTGAATGCAAATTGCAGTTGCATTCAGAGCATACCCAGAAGCAATTTCTGTATATATATATATATATATGTGTGTGTGTGTGTGTGTGTGTGAGTGTGCACACCATATTTAAGTTGTCATCAGAGCAGACAGTTGTCATTAAATAGCTATAAAGCACTTTGTAAAACGCATTTCAGATAATTGTCAAGTAATTACCCATTTTACATTGTTAACGTTCTATCCCTTTACTTATTGTCATCGCTCTGTTGTGATGTTGTAGTACTCAAACGACATTAAAATGAGCTGATGCCTACGATAGCCCTGTGAACGTGAACACTTTAAAAAATATATATTCAAATTCGCATCTGACTATTTAAAAAAAATTGGTGTTCGCTGTGACTGTTTTACTGACTATAATTAATTTATTATTCCGGATCTTAAATTTAAAGTCCTACAAATATATAATCAAAAGTCGATTTCTTAATAAAGAAAGTTAAAAAATTGGTTTCTGAAATGGAAAATTAAGAATGGGACTCGAACGAACTATTGAACGAACAAACTATAATCAGGGATTTAGTTCGTTCGTTCACTTTGATGAATAGTTCAATCGAACTTAGTCCGAACACAACGATACAACTCTACTAACGACATATAGATCATATCTGTAGTGGTGGTGTTAATTTTAGCAGGTTTTAGCGATTTTTGCTTTTTCTGCAATATCTTATAGATGTTTATAAAAGTAATGCTTTTAAAATATACTTCACCTTTATACAGTTGAAGTTTTGATGTTAAACGATTCAAAAAAGTTCAACAATATTAGAATTTGCATCTTTAAATTTTAGGGATTTATTTTAATTTTTAAAATAGCATTTACTTTTAATTCCGGTGACTCTATTTCACACGTTCTGAATATGAACAGAAATCAACTCGATATGCGGTAATTTCACTCGTTTTTGGAATTCGGAATAGGCCCGAATATATGTAATTTTGTTGCTTAATACTTAAAAGTTTCTAAAAATTTAATTATGTTGCTTAATACTTAATAGTTTCTAAAAATTTAATTTTGCTGCTTAATACTTAAAAGTTTCTAAAAATGTTCTTGTTGTACGGGAACTGATACCAGAATCGAACGGACAAAGCCGTTCCATAACTGAAGCCGGTTTTTGTTTATTTGCTGAGTACTTACCACATCAGACCCATATCACTGTGACGAAAGCAGCACGAAGGGTGCGAAGGCGACTAGCATATACACAGGAAGAATGGAAAATTTTGCTATGACTGCCCGATCGGGTCAAGTTATATACCGATCGAAAGGTATCAATTAAACTTACAAATTTGCATACTAAGACTTTTGGAAACTCACCTGGCTCGTGAGATAAACAGGTGTTAGTGAGAGGGGAAAAATGTAAATTATTGGAGCAAATGGGGCCCTTTGAAATTTTAAGTGGCATTCCGAAATTGAAATTAAAAGTCAGTCTGCTTGTTAGTTTGCTTGTTTGTTTGTTTCTTTGTTTGTTTGTGTCTTTGTTTGTTTGGATTAAATCGTTGATTTAGCTTAAAAGTTTGAATGAGGACTTGTTCCCGATCAAAAATCTAGAAACGTTTGCTCTACGACTTTTTCGAGAAAACGCTAGTTTAGCGGGAAATCGCTAAAAGTCACTAAAATTAAATCACTTATAGCATTCAAACTATAGAAGCTACAGATGTGATCTATATATCGTTGAATAGGTATTTAAGGGCTTCAATATATACATTTTACCTAGAATTGGAATAAGACAGCAGCAGCAAAGTGTCATAGCAGCCAGAGTTTCAGAGTGCTGATAGCTTTTGCGCTTGGCATGTGTGTTTGTTAAGGAAACCAGTGTTACCAGACAGTTTGTTATACTGTCAAAATTTATTGCGATTTTAAAATTTCTGATGTCTTCTTCAAAAATTTTCGTGTAGTGACGACAACATTTTTATGCTCCAAAATTTCTGATATCGAATTTTGTGACGAATAATATTAAGTTTTACATATAAATTATTTTAAAAAAATTTTTTCATTCGGTACTGTGAAAAACAGTGAGTTTTATTTGTTATGAAGCATTGAGACATTTTAGACATTTGACATTGAGAGATTTTTTAAGATAATTTAAATGTAAAACTTAATATTATTCGTCACAAAATTGAATATCGGAAATTCTGGGGCATAAAAATGTTTTCGCCTCTAGACTTTTACCTCGTAAAGAGGCTTTTTTTATAAGATTTAATTTTATAATAAGTAATGAAAGGTCTCCCCCTTATAATAATGAAAGTACATACAACTTTGGTCTATGATAAGTCAATAGAAAAGTGGGTGTTACTTAAGCTGGCTTCACACTAGCATTTTTTACAGACACTTTTAATCAAAAGGCAGTCCTTGTCGTGTAAATACACAAAACTTCAAAGCTTCGGTGAAAAACTGACGTTCACCGATGGAATAGAAAGTGTACTATTCTATGAGCAACACGGACAGCTTTTTGACGAAAAGTGTAGTTGAAAAAGTGCTCGTGAGAAGCCAGCTATAATGTAAGTACCTAATAAGCTGAATGATTTAATTGAATTTTCTCCCTTATTTGTTCCCTTGTTTGGTTTTTGTTTTTCAGCACTCCAATAATGCTAATGACGGCTCTCCAATGTCCAGCTCTGATGTTGAAACTTTCAATGGGAAAATAGTATACAATCTTGATGGCAGTGCGTTTATTATCGATGCAGGCAATGCGACTGTCTCGAGCATAAGTTTAAGTTCAAGCGGTGCCAGACCTACACCAACAGCAACACCCACAGCCACAGTCAGTTCCTCACATACAACCACACGCGCACAATTGGTTGGAGGTGGGAAAGGAGCTGACAAATTAACAAAATCGAGCGAGGATAGAGTGAGATCGCGCCAAGGTCAAATTGAAGCGGACAGCCCGGCAGCCCGAGCCGGAACCAGAACTGAAACGGGACCAAGTTTGGCAGATTACCAGCTGAGCCCGAAGATTCATTCGTTCCGTGTGGTCTCTGCTCAAGATGCCAATACACATTGCCAGGATCCAGCAAACGCCTTTCAGACACATAAGCTCAAGCCAATATTGATGTGCTTCATATGCAAATTGTCCTTTGGCAACGTTAACTCGTTTAGTTTGCATGCGAAAACGGAGCACAGACTTAATCTGGAGGAGCTTGAGCAGCAGCTTCTAAATCGCGAATATTCCAGTGCCATCATTCAGCGAAATATGGATGAGAAGCCGCAAATATCATTCCTTCAGCCCCTGGATGTCAACCAGGGCGGTAGCGGTGGCATTGGTGTTGCTGTCGACACAGGAAGTGGCAGTAATTTTGTCGAGTCGGTGGACGAGCAGGATACTGCCGCTTCTCAGTTATCAGCCAGCATCGAAAATGCCAGCATCGAGAATGATTATCGGAACGACGACGATGATCGTGATGACGATCGGGTTGGTGATGGTGATGGTGATGACATTGCGCTAGCGATGACGATGACGATGGCAGCACCTAAAGTAGCAGTTAAATCAACTGTGAAACTTAGTTCCTTAAATTCAGCAACATCAAAGACTAATATTCCAATAAAAACAAAATCAAGCACAACATCTACAAGCACATTGACAACGACAACAACAACAACGACAACAACACCGTCATCCTCATTATCATCTACAATCTCGTCGTGCGTCTCGCCTGTGTCCATATCAGCGGCAAACCGTCAATCGCCGGTGCTAATGCCAGCGCCAGCGGAGACATCAGATGACGTAGAAGCAACACCAAGTAGACGTGTTGTGGATGACTCCCCTCTAGTGGATCTGAAGGCAACTAGTACTGATAATATAAGTAGCGATAAGTCAATAACTAAACGCACCAGTAGCCCAATTGTCTTAGCAACTGGCATTGATTCTCCGCCTCCGCCTTCACCTTTAGTTCCAGTTCCAGATTTAGCTTCAACTTCAGCTAATCAAACTATAGACTCGGACTCATCAACAGTAGAATCCAATGCCGCGGATATATTGCAACAGCATCTGTTGTCGCTTCAAGAGCAACAGCAACTGATTACCACTGGAGGCGTCTTCCCACCGATTCAAGTCCAGGCCCAAGCTCAGGCTCAGGCACAGGCACAGGCTCATCTTAGTTCCTTTCATGCATCCCTCGCAGCGCTGGCAAACGAACAGAATGCGAGGGGTGTCAAACTACTAACGGACTTTTTGCAGCAGCAACTACAAAATCAGCAACAGCATCAGCAACATCTCTTATTCCCAGCTACTTGCTCGGAGCATCCAGATTTTAAGGGTATTGACTGTAAAGCTTGCGAACTGATCGATATTCAACCTCGAATGAAATCACCGGCTACCCCACAGTCTCAATCGCAATCTCAATCCTTAACCCAATCTCAACCTCAACGATCGCCTAATACCAGCAGTAGTGGAGGATTGTCATCGTCCATGCCCATCTCGCCCAGCTCTTCATCGGTTGCTAGTGCCGGAAATGCAACTGCTTCCAGCTTTACAATTGGCGCCTGCTCAGAACACATTAACGGACGTCCGCAAGGTGTCGACTGCGCTCGGTAAGTGTCAAAAAATATCTAAAGGGGCTACCCCACTTGTAACATTAAAAAAATGGTTTATTTTTTTTTGGTTTTTTTTTTTTTCATTTTATTTGAGAATGCCGCCATACCATTTCTAGTCGATTCGAACAAAATTGACTGAGATTTGAGCGTTGAAAAGGAAGTATCCGTTGCGGAAAATAAACGCGCTTTTTTGAAATGACAATTTTGAAGTCAGTGACCAAAAATACTCGTAAACTACAAAATCAATCTTTTCTTATTCAATACATTAAAATGTAGTGTTTAATTGTATTTTTTTATTATAACCAGGGATTAAAACCGAAACGAATATCGGTTTCAGTTACGGGTTCGGTTATGTTAAAGGTTTCGTAACGGTGAACCGGTTTGTGTATGTTTCGGTTTTGAAATACCGGTATGTTTTCGGTTTACAAAAGCAAAAATTCTTTGCACAAATATATGTATTTTATTTAACAAGTTTATTTTATTTCCGCTTATTAGATCATCATATCACAAATAAAACTTCAAAATTAAACATAAGAAAATTAAAATCAAAATTAAACATAAAATACTAAACTAATAACAAAATATCAGATATCGCAAACAAAACTTATTAGTCGAAAAAAATCGAAACATTTTTCGTTTTAAATTATTTGTAACTTGGTTTTTAAATTTTTCACTGATGTATGAAAAACCGAAATTACCCTTACGGTTATTTCGGCTTACAGAGCTTCGGTTATAAGGTCTGGGACAAATGAACATTTTTTTCGGGTTTTAATGGCTGTATTATAGCCAAAAGCGACCTTTTTTTTTGTAAAATCCGAACCATTTACTTTGACTGTCCGCCATTTTGTGAAAAATTTTTAAATCCTTCAATCATACACTAGGGTATACAAGTTTTGAACTAAACCCATCGACATATTTTGTTTGAGTTCATCACAGTGTTGGTCACCGCAAAACGTAAAAATTAAATTACAATTTTTTTGACGTGCAATTGTAATTCAATTATGTAATATTTTTTAATAATAAATTAATGTAATTTTAAAGAAAATGTATGTACTTTAAGATAATATAATGATCGTTTAAATAAGAAACTCAAAAGAAAAAAAAAATTCAGAAAAGAGGCAAGATTTGCAAATAAATCAGGGGTTTGGCAATTAAAGGTTTCTTACTTCATTCGATCTGTTCGGGGGCACGATTTTATTATTACAAAATTCATACGATATATGGCAGAAGCGTATCATCGGTCTTCGAAAAGCCTGTGGATTAGTTAATTACATTAAAAACATTCACATACATTTGCATTTACTAGCATGGCATAACCCAGGGTATCGGAAACAAAGAACTGCAATCGGAATTATATCATTCAAGCATAATATTACCAATTTGAGCGTGAGAAAACAAGTGCCGTCGGCGGTTCATTTGCTATGGCCATTAGTGTAAGGGTTGTCCGAGACTGGGGATGTCTCTCTTAGAGCAAACTGAACAGGGTTGAGCCCTAAACAGGCCAGAGACCAGGGACCAGACCTCATGGAAGGGGTCCGAGCTACGTGCTCAGTGGTACAGTGCGAAAGGGTTTCGTTCGACCTTTTGCGAAATATGCGTAATTATTGCTGCTGTTTGAACTTTGCCACAAATTTTTCAAAGGGATTTATTCATCTCTAACGCAGCACAATAACTCATTAGTGTAATTTTACACATACATGAGATGGACTCGTAGAAGGAGTGGGTAGCACACAGCCCAAAATAATGCCACTAGCAATGACGACTGTTCATTTAAACGCAAATGAACCTTGGGATTTCCTTATACAAATTAGTGGGCACACATTGATTGCTTTATTTTTGATTGAAGGCTTGACATATGACAGCTTTACTTGTATCTCGAAGGAGTTCTTCCACTTCCAATATCAGCCTGAAAATCGCAGGGTTTCAAAATTAAAAGGAAAAGAAAAAGACCCTGATTATGGCACTATAAAACACTTTTAGGCGATTGTTTGGTTTTCACTTTTGGTAAGACTTTGCGGAAGTGAAATTCTTTAACCTGCTCTAATATCATTTCTGCGAAACTCTGCGGTTTATTATCATTTTGAGTTAATGAGTTTAAGTCCGATAAGTTAAAAAACCATTATTTTTAAATACCTAGTCTAAATGCAAAGTAAATAAATGTATTTCACTAATTGCTATAAAATAAAAAGTGCAATTAAATAAAATAATGAAGCAATTAAATCAAATAAAACGTTAATCATATGACCACTGTCTATTCGTACGGCAAGCTTTTTGCGATGATAATGCAGACATCACATCCAAATCTGTTTTTTTTCTAAAGGACAATTTTACGATAGAAGAAAAACATTTAATATATTTGCAACAACAGCATTAATAAAATAAATTTATTCCAACGCTTCTGTTTGCTGACATAAAAAAATTTGGCCACTATTAATTCGTACGCTGCACTATGGTTAAAAATACTCAATTATTTGGCATAAACTCTAAATATAAAGATAGACACTTGAAATTTGGCATGTACTTTAGTTAAACTAATTTAGAATTTTGGATTTTTTCTTTTAACTTGGACCAAAAATATTTTTTTCAAACTTAAATATTTTATTGTCAACTTTGAGTGCTTGCTAATTAAACTTAAGTAGAATTTACAATTTTGTTTGTTTTTTAATTTTACTACCTTCTTACCTCGCTCCTCATCTGAATCTAAGAAAAATCCGATTTTTCAGCCAAAATTCACACCTACAATATGTCGTTTTTCACGAAAAGGAACAAAATCGAACAAACGGGATTATTAACATCTGATTCTAGATGGTTTAGTAGAGCTTAACGGAACAGGAACACATTTGTTAGTTTTTAGCTAAAAATACACATAAACAACACATTGGACAATTGCACAATAAAACACAAATACTAAAAATCACTACTACCATCGTTTTTTAAATACCTTTATCAACTTAATCCATATTGAGAAATTTAATATGCTTCCGAAACAAACACAATTGGCTCTGAAAGCGCCTCTGAGCGCGCTTAAAACATTAAGGATAGTACCGAAAAATCTAAATAAGCTGATTTTGAGCGCGCTTAAAACATTAAGGGTGGACCCTAAAAATCAAAAAAAATTATTTTTGGACTTTTTAGATTTGGGAAATAAACAAATTTTTAAGATACTGAACAAAAAAGAATTTGAGTTTATTCCAAAATATCGGACTTTTTACCATAGTGCGCTGCGTAAGTTAAGCTTAGGATCTGAAGAAGATTAAAACAAACACTGTAACATTTTCACTATCTAGTTACATTCTGTAAATAATAATCCAATGCAGAAGGTGAAAAAATAAAATTGCTCGACACAATTCTAAGTTTAAATAAGAAGCTTATTTATATAACAATTTTAAATGTGGACAGAATTTTTGTGAAATAGCTAAGCAATTAAAGCTGACTAGTCGTCGTTGCTAGGTATTATAATATTCTCATTGATCTTTAAGAAATTAGGCATCTGAGTGTTCCGAGAAAAGTGGAAAACGTGTTAAGTGTAAATGGAGACGTCTCCAGTTGAGATATATTGGATAGCGCTTCTATAAAGTATGTATTACTAACTCTTATTTTACATTCGTATTAGCTAAAATTACCTTGTAGGCCAAGGGAAAACCATTGCATACGCAAAAAAGGCACATTTTCAAAAAATTATAAAAAATACTAGCAAAGAAATATTTGAAAACAATTTAAATTGTTCAAAGAAACTTTCTGCATCAAAACATTTTTTTTAAAAATCGAGGAAAAAATTTGAAAAAGGAGACGTTTACAAAAAGCTAAATCAACGATTTGATCCTAACAAACACACAAACAGGCAAACAGACAGACTGACTTTTCATCTCATTTTCGGAAGGCCACTAAAAATTTCAAAATTAATTATCTTTTGAACCAGTGGTCGGATTTCGATAATCGAGGTGTCATTTGAAGCGTATTTTTAGTTAGAATAGTAAAAAGTTAAAATAAAAATCAAAAAGGCTCCAACGGTCCCATTTGCTCCAATAATTTAAATTTTTCCCCTCCCACTAACACCTGTTTATCTCACGAACCACGTGAGTTTTCAAAAGTCTTAGTATGCACATTTGTAAGTTTAATTG
The DNA here is from genome assembly GCA_035047525.1 of Drosophila quinaria. Classification (NCBI taxonomy): domain Eukaryota; kingdom Metazoa; phylum Arthropoda; class Insecta; order Diptera; family Drosophilidae; genus Drosophila; species Drosophila quinaria. The sequence goes on along the minus strand of JAWNPO010000488.1, from coordinate 125,065 downwards.
ATACCTTTTGATCGGTATATAACTCGATCTGAACGGAGAGTCATAGCAAATTTTCCATTCTTCCTGTATATATATGCTGATTTCGTCACTAGCGCGGACTGCCGTCCACATTTATGTGGTGTGTATCTGTGTGTATCACACATATGTATTTACATAAATAGAGCGTATGTAAATTCAGTCAATGTGTAGTTGGGAAACGAGAATAAGTTGGGAGACTGAGACGGAGTCGCGGCTGGGGCTGGGGGTTTTGGACAAGGGCGAGGCGGCTTAACTAAAATAAATTAGACCAATTGCGCTGATTTCACTTAATAAATGACATATACGTGTATGTATAAAATAAATGTATTTATTTTGTCTCCTCTTCAGCTTCAATTGTCGCAATTTACTGAGATCCATAAAATTTCATCAACACTTTTGTGTGGGGTGACGATGCCGCTATTGTGTGTTCTCCCATTTTGTGCACTCTCGCACACAATCAAGTCACGGCTCGAATTCAAATTAAATAATTAAAATGGATAATGTCTGTTTGGGATAGATGGTGCCATACATACGTATGTACATATTTCCAATGCACAATCTGTGTAGCCCCTATGAACCGCGCGCGACTTCAATTTAATTTATTTAACTTGAGCTAGTTCATTATTGTTCTCGGTAGCTTATCTTCACATCGTATCTGATCTCTAAACTATTTAAAATTGTTTAATAGCGGATTTTACCCGGCGATGTCCGTGATTATTAATAAAAGCTTTGCACGACTTTTAATATAACGGCAGAGATTGTCTAATATCCATGCAGGAAGATGGATAAATGAAATAATTTTACAAAAAATTTGTTTTTCAGTGATTATCCCCATAAAAAATATTCTAAATCATTCAGTCTTACTTATTCAATGGTTTATGAACTCGATACATATCGAATTCGGGGTTAACCCTATTATAGCCATTATAAAAAATGTATTTATTATTAGAATTATTAATATCAATATTGTTTGTATTAAGTAATATTTTTTTGGTTGTTGCAGATGTGAGTTGCTGTTGAACTCGGCCCGACTGAACAGTGGAGTCCAGATGTCAACCCGCAACTCCTGCAAGACCCTCAAATGTCCACAATGTAATTGGCATTACAAATACCAGGAGACGTTAGAAATTCATATGCGTGAAAAGCATCCGGATGGCGAAAGTGCTTGTGGATATTGCTTAGCAGGTGAGCATTTTTTGAAAAAGCATCTTAAAATATAAGAGAGTACAACCATATCTTGTTTAAGGGCGCTTTAGACGAGCACTTTTTCACCGACACTTGTTGTAAAAATGTGATACTTTCGTGTCCGTATCGCTCAATAGAAATAGAAATAGAACACGTTCTATTCCATCGGTGATCGTCAATTTTTCACCGAAGGTTTGAAATTTTTTGTGGTTACACGATAAGGAGAGCTTTTTGACGAAAAGTGCTCGTGTGAAACCAGCTTTACTATTGGATCGCGGGCTTTCAATTTTTAAACGTTGCTAAAGTGAAGCAGACATACATATAACATTTCATTTTGTAATATTAATTGGGTAGACACATTTATTTTTCCTTAAGAAAAATATCAAAAATTAACGTGCTTTTCAAGTATTTATTTGTTTTTAAAATCAGCGATTGCAAATAAAAGTTATATGTCGGAAAAAAATCAAGCTTTAAATATATGACAAGGACATTGAAAAAATTGCACAAATGCTATTTTTCGAAGGACACATTTTGAGTATGATAATTTTATGGGCCATGATAGAAAGGTAATGAAGTGCATACTCGACTGTCGGAGACCCCTTACTTACTATGCAAAAGCAAACACTGCTAAAAATAAAATAATATAAGTCGCTACAAGTATTTAATATATTTTAACCAAAAATAAAACAGATATTAACATTAAATTGATGTAAATATACAACATTAATAAAAATGTAATTAAAATTCATAAATCTTAAAACAAAAAAAAATCGTCTTTTTTTAAAGTACGTGGTCTAAAAATTGAAAATAAGAGTTATGTTTCATCTTTTTATAAGAGTTACGATCCCTGTTAAAAATCTAATTAAAATGATTTTGAAATTATGATTTAAATAATTTTTAAGTTTCGACTTTCTGATTATGGATTTTATTTTTCATTCTCGTTCTCGGTAAATGCAAATGTAAAATGTGACGAATGATACTCGATACTCGATACCCGACACATTTTCGCACACCCTCAGGTCAACAGCATCCACGCTTGGCACGGGGAGAGTCATACTCGTGCGGCTATAAGCCATATCGCTGCGAGATATGCAACTACTCGACAACGACGAAGGGCAACCTGTCTATACATATGCAGTCGGACAAGCACTTGAACAACATGCAGGAGCTGAATAGCTCCCAGAATATGGTGGCAGCTGCGGCAGCAGCAGCAGCGAGTGCGAAGCTTCTCCTCCCCAGTCCTGCATCTCAAGCCGGTGGAGTTGGAGTTGGATCAGGACAAACTTCATCCCAACCGCAAGCCACGATTGGTGTCTGCAATACCAATGCCAATGCCAATGCCACAGCCAGTGCTAACGTCAACACGTCAACAGGGAGCAATGTGAATAGTGCGTCTGCCGGAACGGTGGAACGGTCTTTATCATCATCGGGGGGTTCCATTAAGCCGAAACCGTCGTTTCGTTGCGATATCTGCAGTTATGAGACTTCAGTGGCCCGAAATCTTCGCATCCATATGACTAGTGAGAAACATACCCACAACATGGCCGTTCTCCAGAACAACATCAAGCATATCCAGGCATTAAATTTCCTGCAACAACAACAGCAACAGCAAGGTTCTGTTTCTGGATCTGGATCTACAGCTGGCGCTGGGGTAAATGCCAATAGTTTTCTATCTGGGCCAGAGGTGGCTTTGGCCGATTTGGCCTATAACCAGGCACTTATGATACAGTTGCTCCAACAAAATGCAGTTCAACAACAGCAATCAGCAGCAGCAGCAGCGGCAGCAGTAAATAGCAAATTGTCACCGACATCGCCATCACCAGTAAGCACTCCAGACCAGTTCTCATTCTCACCTCAGCCCTTGAAGATGTCTCAGGGCATGGGAATGGGTATGAGTATGGGCATGGGCATGGGCATGGGTATGAGTATGGGCATGGGGATGGGATTGGGGCATGCGAGTGAAGCGGGAGCCTCGTCTGGGGAGACCATGGAGACATCGCAGCCCACTAGCTTGCCGGAATTGTGGCCAACAGCTCTATACAGCTGTCTGATCTGTGACAGCTTTAGCACAAATAATATGGATGAACTGAACCAGCATTTGCTGTTGGATCGATCCCGTCACTCCTCGAATGCTTCCACCGACATTATGGTCATCCACAACAATAACTACATATGCCGGTTATGTAACTACAAGACGAATCTGAAGGCCAACTTTCAGTTGCACAGCAAAACTGATAAGCACTTGCAAAAGCTAAATTTTATCAATCATATTCGCGAGGGCGGCTCGAGGACTGAGTACAAGTTGCAGTATCAGCCGCAGCTTGCCACAAATGTTGTGCAGCTAAAGTGCAACTGCTGTGACTTCCACACGAACTCAATACAGAAGCTATCGTTGCACACCCAACAGATGCGGCACGATACAATGCGCATGATTTTTCAACACTTGCTCTATCTAATACAGCAGAGTCGTATGCGAACGGGAGTGGCAGTGGCACTGGGAGTCGGTGGAGAACTACCTATGGAACAGCAGGAAGATCAGACGCAGACGCAGACTCAGAAGATTCTTTGCTGTCAGCTATGCAATTTCGGGGCCAAGAATCTACACGAAATGATTTTGCACGTCAAAGGGTTAAGGCATATGCAGGTCGAGCAATTCATTTGCTTACAACGACGAAGTGAAAACCTCGAGATGCTTGCTCTCAACGAAGTATTTAAAGCCACCGACAAACTGTCTGGCAGCGCTGAAGGTAAGATCAAATTTATTTCTTATCAGTATTATTTATTTATTATTTATCAGTATTTCCCATATATCAATAACATGTTGCAATTTGAAAAGGTTTGGAAAGAGATGGAGACTTAAAATAAGATATAGAAGGGTTCTAACATTCTGACAAAAATTGTATTTTTAAATAATTTATATGTAAAACTTAATATTATTCGCCACAAAATTGGATATCAGAATTTTTTCACCTCGTAAAGAGGTTTTTTTTTTAAGATATCAGTAATTTTTGAAAAAGACATAAGAAATTTTGAAATCGCATGTAATTTTTACAGTATAACTTTGTTAAAAGGTGTTTCTTGTTTGTACAAGCTGAAACGAACTGTCTGGCAACACTGGTTCCCTTTACAAACACACATGCTGCTATGGCACTTTGCTGCTGCTGTCCTATTCCAATTCTAAGTAAAATGTATATATTTAGTTAAGAGGTAATATCGACTAATATTCGACTAAATCATGAATAGTAACCCAAAATATATACCGATATTACTCTAATCGCAATTATAAAATGGTTTTTCTGCCGCGAAAAGAATTCACTACTTACAAGCAGCATATGTACATGCAGAAGTGTAAAGGTAAAAGGTATATTCAGTTAACAGGTAATATCTTGCCCAAACGAATTTTGAGAGATATGTTTTATATGTCAAAAAACGAGGAATTGAATTGTCTACAACATATAACATATTAAAAAGTGATTTAAAGCACAGATTTTTCTTAAATCGAAAAAAGTGTAAAAAAAACCTTATTTCACCTGTAGCTTTTTACCTGTGTTCTTTATCAAAAAAGTTTTCAGCTATGCTTAAAAGCCCTTCAAAATACCTTTCCAATGATATATAGACCACATCTGTAGCTTCTATGGATGCTAGAGGGGTTAATTTTAGCGGTTTTTAGCGATTTCCCGCTAAACTAGCGTTTTTTCGAAAAAGTCGTAGAACAAACGTTTCTAGATTTTTGATCGGGAACAAGTCCTCATTCAAACTTTTAAGCTAAATCATTGATTTGATCCTTACAAACAGACAAACAAACAGGCTGACTTTTCATCTCGTTTTGAGAAGGGCACCAAAAATTTCAAAATTAATTAGCTTCTGAACCAGTGATCGGATTTTGATGATCAAGATGTCATTAGACGCGTATTTTTGATTAAAATAGTAAAAAAATAAAAAAAAATCAAAAAAGCTCCAACGGCCCCATTAGCTCCAATAATTTAAATTTTTCCCCTCCCACTTACACCTGTTTATCTCACAAACCAGGTGATTTTTCAAAAGTCTTAGTATGCACATTTGTAAGTTTAATTGATACCTTTCGATCGGACAACTTGACCTGATCGGACAGTCATAGCAAATTTTCCATTCTTCCTGTGTATATATGCTAGTCCATTCGCACCCTTCGTGCTGCTTTCGTCACTAGCGCGGACTGCCGTCCGCAGTGATAAGGGCTAATTTCGGTTTTTCATTCATTAATAAAAAATTTAAAAAGTAAGTTAAAAATTATTTATTACGGACAATTTTTAACTGTTTCGATTTTTTCCGATTCATATAGGGGTGCCACAGAAATCATTTTCGCTTGAATTTGACATAAGTTTCATACAAATTTTTGTCAAATTTAAGTGGAAGAGATTTCTGTAGCACACCTGATAAGTCTTTTTTGCGATCTCTAATATTTTGTTATTAGTTTTGTATTTTATTTTTGATTTTACTTTTAATTTTTTAATTTTGACTCTTGATTTTAATTTTCTTATGTTTAATTTTGAATTTTTATTTGTTGTGGTCGAATTTTCATAGCACTGAGTAAGCACAAACAAAATAAATTTGTTAAATGAAATACATATACTTTTACAAAAAAATTTTTTCTTTTGTGAACCGAAACCATACCGGTATTTCAAAACCGAAACATACAAAAACCGGTTCACCGTTACGATAACTTTTTGCAAAGATTTTTGCGTAACCGTTAACCGAAAAACTAAATGCGAACATAACCGAAACCATAACTGAAACCGATATTCGTATCGGTTTTATTCCCTGATCGTAATACATATGACCATCAGCTATATCAAGGGCTTATCTCAAAACTAAGTATTGTATGAACATATATAAGAACATATAATAAGAATATCCTTCAGTTTATTTCCATTGCATTTACTATATGTATTTACATACATACATATGTATGTATGTATAATAGGGTTCGTTCGGTTAGTGGCTTCGGTTCGTAACTCATCATTAAACACTGATTTTAGTTCAATTTCTTTTTGCCCGCGCTCTTCGATTATTATCGCCCTCGCCCTCGCCCTCATTCTCGTCCTGGTCTCAATCTCATACCCATACACACACACAGATCCACATTCATACAGAAACTCATTCTTATAAGCACACTGATACTCACACTCACAGTCAGTCAGTCGTCCGTTTCTGTTGCCCTTGTGCGATTTATATGCGTTGTGAGATTTATACGCTGACGCTGACCCTTGAGGAAATTATTACAAATTACTTAAGAATGCAAAAACGATTATATGTATCCATCGAATTTGCAATTAGTGACGTGCACACTTTGCTCCACGCCGTCTTCAGTCCCCAGTGCCCAGTCCCCAATGCTATGCTCCAATCGTACAACCAGTGCCAGTCAGAGTCCCAGTCTCAGTTCCAGTCCCAGCCTCTGTTGAGGTTACCTTTAAAAAGGCAAACCTGCACGGCAAATACATGGCCACAGTGTGAGATTCCCATATCAGATGAGGCGTCGTGCAGGGCTTGAACCGCAGGCATGGGCATGAGCATCAGCATCAGCATCAGCATCCAACCACTGAAAGTATCAGAGCTTAACCAGACACCAACAGCAACAAGCGGAATCTGAATCTGAAATTGCACACTCTACACCCACCCTCTGCTACAGGGTATCTAGTACTTACGTTCGATGATAATTATCCATGCCAATCTTCTCCACTCTCTTGCATTTTTACATTTAGAGCCTTTGCATTTATATTTATGCATAATCCCTTCCCCTTTTCCATCAGTCTGACTGCAATTTTGATTATCTCCCTGTTTTTTATATTATTCATATTGTACTATGGTTTTTAAATTTACATATATAGACATATTATTATTATTGCACAATATTTTTGTTGCAAATTAGTTGTTGTTGTTCTTGTTGTCAGTTTGTTGAATAAAATGAATTATCCATTATTGTGATTAAAAAACCGACCGAAAAGTGCTGAGAAATATTTCGAGTCAATATGCACATCGTCCACTGAAAGCTTAGAGCTCGTACAAGTAAATAAAAACCACTAATAAATATAAAATGGAGTGGGAAAGGTTATAGTCGAGCTCCCGATTATAAAATCCCCTTTACTTATTTAAATAAATTTGAAATTTTTTTATTGCTTGCTTTTAGGCACTTAAATTGCTTAAAACCTTTAATCATCCATTACCACCTTTCTATTTGTCCGATCTTGTTACGATTTAGTAGGATGATACGTAATAATAGCAGTTAATGTTAATTTGTAAAAAAAATTTAGTATCTTGAAAATTGTGCTCTAGGTGCCTTTCAAGAAACTAGATCTGTGTTACCGATTTTGGTTACTCTAGCTCTTTTAGTCTCTGGGATCTAGGCGCTCACACAGACGGACATGGCTACATAGACTCGGTTTTTGATTCTGATCAAGAATATATCTACTTTATAGGGTCGGAGATGCTCCCTTCTCCCTGTCCTGCAATATCCCCTTTTACGTATTTTTTAGGTAACGGGTGTAAAAATCATGTCCCACTCAGCCATTCATATTTGCAGCTACAAAAGCAGTCAATACTTATTTTCAAATATGTCTGCTCCAAAGTTAAGCGGAAAACCGAATTGAATATAATTTTTTGACCAGTCATAGTGCACTGGATTACCACTGCACACAAAGAAAGTCCGATATTTTGGCATTAATTCAAAGTTTTTTTTTCATTATCTTAAGAATTTTTTAAATTCCTAAATCGAGAAAATCCAAAGCAACCAAAAATAATTTTTTAAGATTTTTCAGGACTACCCTAAATATTTTAGGCGCGCTTAAAGTCAGCTGATTGAGCATTGCAATATGAACTGAAAAAGTGCGGGAAAAATAATTGCAACTTTCAGAGCGAATTGTATAGTTTATGTAAACATTATAAAAAAGTATAAGTATGGACAAAGTTGATTAGGGTATTTAAAAAGCGTAGTAGAGATTTTTAGTATTTGATGGTTTATTGTGTAATTGTTCAATATGATGTTTATGTGCATTTTTGTAGTTTAAAACTAATAAGAAATGTGTTAAGCTTTACATTAGTAGAGCACAAGATAACACGAGATTTTTTTCTAAAGGTCATTAACTAAACCATATAGAATCAGATGTTAATAACCCTTTTTGTTCGATTTTGTTCCTATTCGTGAAAAGTGACATGTTGTAAGTGTGAATTTTGGCTGAAAAATCGAACTTTACATGAATAAATTAAAAAACTAACTAAATTGTAAATTCTACTTTAGTCTAATTAGCAAACATGCAAAGTTTAAAATAAATTGCTTTATATTTAAGTTTACAAAAAAAATTTACTTTTTTCTTAGTGTGGGAGGGAGGGGGATGAAGACAATGTCCAATTAAATAACAACAAAATTATATATTTTTTAATATTGTAACTAAGCTTCGGGTCTCTAGCTATATATTCCGATTTTATATACATTTTTTTTCAGTTTTTCGCTTAGACGTATGGGGAGGGGGTGGTAAAGGCGTGCTCCAAATAATAAAAAAAATCAGCCTAACTAAAATTCATGCCGAATTTCAAGTCTCCATCTTTATATTAAGAATTTATGCCAAAATTTTGGGTTTTTTTACCATAGTGCAGTGTTTAGTCTAACTGAAATCGAGGAAAATAAATTATTAAATCTAACAACTTGAAAGTGATTTATAAATCAAATAAATTTACAATTTAATATCGGACGATGCAAGTTACGTCCTGTCATCAATAAAATCTTGCCAAAAGCGAAGTCGAAAATTTTTGTCAAATACAGTTGAACTTCCATAGCTCGAACTTCTATAACTCGAACTTCTCTCTAACTCGAACTAGATGTGTCGAATATCTCTATAACTCGAACCTTTTCTTAGGATAATGGTGATTCGAGTTAGGGAAGTTCGACTGTATATATTAAATTTGACTTAATATTTTGAAAGCGCATACATTGAATCAATAACAAAAATTTTTTTGGTGGCAACGTTGTATTTTTGCCGGGCTAGCAAAGTAAGATGTTTTGTCAGCTGACTTTCAGCGGAAATTGGCGGGAAGCTTTTACTTAACTTTGCGTTCCTGCTGTGGAATGACCACTTATAGAAATTTTTGTTGAAAATATGGAAAATAAAGGTCAAGGTATGCCAAATATAATTATTTTTAAATTATTCGAAATATGTGTACAATGTTGTAGTTGTGGATTGTCTATGTTATGTCTTATTTTAGAAACAAACTAACCGAAGTGCCCATTTACCGTGGAGTAAAAAACTAATTTCTGCCACTTTCTGCCAATAAGTAATTAAGTGTAATTTTAAGCTTGTTATTAAAGCTTTTTGCCCAATTTTGCCCATTCTCTTTAAAAACACATGTTGCAGATGTGCTTTTATGCTAGAAAATCGGTTTGGAAACAAGCTTCAACTAAAAAACAAAAAAAAATGTAAAATAGACTTCAGCCTAACTAAGATTCAGATTTTATAAAAATATTTTGCATATATTTCTCATAGTTGGTAGGTGGCGTGGTCCAAAACAAAAAAAATTCATAATTCTAAATTAGTCTAACTTAGGTTTATGCAAAGTTTTACAATTAGACTTTATGCCAAAAAAAAAAAACGGATTCTGGCCCAATCCGCAATGGTGAAAGTGTTACGAGTAAATGTACTTGTTCAATTTTCGGAATAGGAATCTAAAAAGCTAAAATGCTAAAAAGTTTCTTCCTTCCTCCGGCAACAATGAGCTACATAATGACGATACCCATCTGAAGTCATAAGTGAGCCCCTGAGCTCAGAGCGTGCCTTGCGACTCCTCTCACCTCTCTCTCTCTCTCTCTCTCTCTCTATCTCTCTCTCTCACTCTCCCTCTTCTCTCTACGAAATCTTTGTCGCTCCTTAGCTTTATTGATGCTGGTGTTATTGATGTTGTTGTTGTTCCTTTTGCTGCTTTTGTTGGTGTTGGAGCTAAAGTTGTTTGCTTGTTGTTGTTGCTTTTTTTTTCATCTTGCTTTGTTTTTTTTGTTTCCTCGTTTGTGTTGGCGGTGTTGGCGGTGGTGGATCGTTGGCATCTTTGACCGCTTCGGTGGTAACAGCTGCGCATGATTATTGCACTAACACCAACAGCAACAGCAACACCAACAGCAACAACAACCCAACAGCAACAACAACATCAACAAAAAAAAAAAGAAAACCACAAGAGATACAGCAACAATAATACCCACATACACACGTATCAGTTTGGTTAGCTGGATCCCTTTCTTAGCTTCTCTCTCTCTCTCTCTCTATCTGTTTCTGTTGGCCAAGTTTATTTCCCCTCGCCACAGCGTAAACGGTGACCGTAGCTATAGTCTTGATTTTCATTTTATGTCGGACCTTTTTAATTCGATGCAATCAAGCCTGTATGGAAATTGCTTTGAAATTGGTAATGGAATTTGAAATATATTCGCATTTGGTCGATTCAACTGCTGCTGCACCCTTTGCCTTGCAATTAACTGAAACGCAGCTGAGGCCAACACCACCGAGCCTGATTTACAGACCAAGTCAAGTCAAGTCAGGAGACCGAGGCAAATATTGTACTGCGACAGACTACGTTACATACTACTTTGAGTACTCTGCATTCCGTTTCTACCTCACCGTCTGCTTCGTCTGGTCTGGTCTGACTCTGGCTTTAAAACTAAATCTAAATCTGCGTTTCGCTTTTGTAGTAGTTGTTCCTATTATCAAAGACATTGATTAGTCTCTCTCTCTATCTATTTATTTCTCTGTCCATATCGCTCGTTGGCTGTCTTTGTAATTCTGACTTACTTTTGTCCAAATTTTTACAACCTATTTTTTACTATCGGTCGATTGTTTTTCTATCAGGAATCTAAGTAGTATGAATGTATATTCCAGGCCCAGCCCTGTCATACATCTGTATGATCTAGAGAACCGATTTAAACCAAATACTATCAAAATGTAAAAGACATGGAATATTCTCAATCAGTGACTTCGGTTGAGATACTTAAATATCTCCAAAAAAAATGCATGCTAAGACTTGATCCAAATTTAAAAACAAACGTGATCTGCGTCAGGTATCCAGGTTATGTTCGCATTTAGGCTTTCGGGTATCGGTTACGCAAAATCTTTCAATAAAGGATAATGGTAAATCGGTTTTTGTATGTTTCGGTTTTGAAATACCAGTATGGTTTCGGTTCACAAAAAAATTTTTTTTGCAAAAATATAATTACATTAATAGAATAATATAAAAATTAAAAAGGCATTATTATCCTAATGTTTTAATGAAACATTAATTTAATCTTAATTTTAATTTTAATGAACAGCTGTTTTGTATAAAGCAAGCATTCTCATTAATTCATCTACGCTCATGCGTTTGGTGTCACCCTCTCTCACTTTGTTTTTTTTTTTTTAATGCTTTGCAAGTGTGAAATATCAATTAAATCATTTAAAATAGTTTTAATCTCTTTATTTAGATTTAAAAAATGTTCTAAGGGACAATCACTAAAATTGTCATAGAGCCACCGGACCAAGAAAAATTACTTGATTGTACAACCAAACACCTCAGTGGGACCTTATTTCGTAATTTTGGTGTGATACAATTTTTTCTGTGTGTTTGTTGTCATTAAAACATACACTCTATGTAAAATAACACAAATATCAGAGTTTCTGAATACCTTAATTATTTAGAGTATTTATTTCAAAGAATTCAAAAAAAAAATTTATTTTTTTTAGAAAATTAATATTAATTCCAATGAAATTATGTTTTTATTATAATTATTGAAAATGAGCACTATTATTTTATTTTTTCTTGATTATGAAAATTATATGAATTTATTATTAAGACGGCGACTTTTACCTATGTCAATTACATGTCCAATGAGCTATAAAAATATAATACCTATTAATTCACACTGTACTGTGAATTTAAGAATCAAGAATGAAATGCACTGATAAATTTTACTATTTTCTGGGCTATTAAAAATAAGAACTGTAATTAGTTTTTCTTATAAAAATTAGCAAACTAAATTGGTTTAATTATAATAATTTTTGGTTATCTCAAAGTGATCGATGATTTTTCTTTGTTATCAAATTATTATACATTTGTATGTACATTTATAAACGACACAACTTATCGATTTCAGATGCAATCCTCGATGTCGGACTGAAAATGGGAACAACTGTTTGCGGTGGATCAGGAACAGAAGCCGGATTCGGTGGTCAGGGGTCATCATTATCTGAGAGCAACAGATTCTCACCTGCCTCAGTCTCAAGTTGCTCGACACCAGGTGGCAAGGGTCAGCTTCAAAATCAGCTGCACAATCCGAATCAGAATCAGAGTATGCACATAATGTCACCGATGACAACAGTTGGCGACTTAAGTCAGTGCGGATCGACTACAACAACAGTGTTTAAGTGCAATCTCTGTGAATATTTTGTGCAATCAAAAAAGGAAATAGTTCTCCATTTGGAGGCATTGCATCCAACTGCCGAGAACGAAGACTTTATCAGTATACCAACAAATGCGGCGGCTTTGCAGGCTTTCCAGACAGCTGTTGCAGCCGCCGCTCTTGCGGCCGTGCAGCGTTGCAATGCCACGCCCAAAACTGCCGAGGAAGAGGGAGAAGCAGAGCCAGATCCCGAGCCAGAAACAGATGCAGACGCAGAGGCAATGGCAGAGGCCAATGAACGCCAATTTGATATTAAGCTTGAGCAGATGGATGAGAATGATGATCCCATCGAGAATACAAATACAAACAAAGCCCAGGATAATTCTGCCAAAAATTACAATGAGATCAACCGAAATATTGATGAGACTCGGCAGCCAGAATCATCTGGGGTGTCGTGTCCATTGTGCCTCGAGAGTGGCTATAATGAGAAATCCTTACTGGAGGAACACCTAATGAACGTTCACAGCGTGACACGAGATGGCTTGGCCAGACTTCTGCAGCTGGTTGACCAAAAAGCCTGGCGATCCGCAAAAGCAGCTGACTTGACACTCCACTCGACTCTCGAAGATGAGGTCAATTGCAATGCCGATGATAATACTGCCCCCTCCTCCACCTCTACCATAACAACAACAACAACAACAACAACAACAGCAACAACAAAAACAGCAACAACAGCAATGACAAATTCCTCAACCAGTGTCATCCAGGGAATATCGTGCCAGCAGTGTGAGGCAGCTTTTAAGCACGAGGAGCAACTGCTTCAGCATGCACAGCAGACGCAGCATTATCCAGTGCAAAACAGCGATTACCTTTGCCTTGCCGTCAGCCATGCTAATCGTCCGTGCTTTATGACCTTTGCCACATTACCGTCAATGATAGCGCACTTTAAGGATACGCACATGAGTCTCGTGATCTCGGAGCGACATGTCTACAAGTATCGTTGCAAGCAGTGCTCGCTGGCATTTAAAACGCAGGAGAAGCTCACTTCGCACATGATGTACCACAGCATGCGAGACGCCACCAGATGTTCACTCTGCCAGCGCAATTTTCGAAGCACGCAGGCCCTACAGAAGCACATGGAACAGACACATGCCACTGAATGTGCCGCTGTCAGAGACGAAAGTCCCCGCAATCTATCACCTAGCTCCAGTTCTAATAATGATATAGACAACCTGCAGACTGAGACATCACCATTCGACTTTAGTGCTACGCGACCAAGTGAACTAGGTAAGACAACACTCTTGGCAAAATTATTGTTCATAACATTTTTATGCGAACAAATAATGCAAGAGAACCACAACTTTTATAAGTCTTAAAATAAAATTGCGAATCAACAATTATTTTTAAATATTTATTTTAAAGTAACGAAAAAGCAATTATTCTTAATTTTTGTTTAAAAAGTCAAAAATAATCGTTAAAATTCAATTTTTAAATAGAATTTGTAAAAGACCTCTTATTTTTTATTTTTTCGATAAAAGTAAATAACACTCTAATTTTTGGTTTTTTAAATAAAAGTGTTAATTCGTAACAATAAGTGTTATTTCGTAATTTTATTAAAAAAATCAAAAAATAAAAGTTAAAGTGATACTATTTTTTGGTATTTTTATGATTTATGGTATATTTTTGGTATTTTTAGGATCAATTGGTATTTTATTTACTTCATACAAATACTTCTGCAACAGAATATTGAAGAATAAATTAAATATGATAGTTATTTTACAACTTTTATCAAAAAAATAAATTTTAACGATTATTTTTGACTTTATAAATAAGAATTAAAAATAATAATTAAATTTGATTTGTATCGTAAAAATTTAAAATACAAGTTTTTGGCTGATATCGATAGTTCCGATTACAATAGGAATTTTGGTGTTTACCATTTTGCTGCAGCATATTTCTTTCACATTGATTTTTTTAGTTGAAATTAACATTCATAACTCTTATTTGAAGTCCCTGCTATAAATGCTGTCTTTGTTCAATAATTTTCTAACAAACTTTTTAATATTCATGTGTAAAATTTAATATTATTCGTCACAAAATTGGACATCAGAAGTTTTGGCGCATGAAAATGTTTTCGTCACTAGACTATTACCTCGTAAAGAGGTTCTTTTTATAAGATATCAGAAATTTTTTAATAAGACATCAGACATTTTGACAACTGCAATATTTTTTGGCAGTGTAACTTTGTCAAACGGTGTTTATTGTTTGTACAAGCAAAAACAAACTGTCTGGCAGCACTGGTTCCCTTTACTAACACACATGCCAAGCGCAAAATCTATCAGAAGTCTCAAACTCTGGCTGCTATGACACTATGATGCTGCTGTCCTATTCCAATTCAAAGAAAAATGTATATTTTCAGTAAATAGGTTACATCTTCCAAACCAATCAACAAAAATTTATTTGTGATATATCAAAAAACGAGAAATTTTACAAACTACAACATATTGAAAAAAATCGTTAGCGGCATTTTCTCAAAAACCACCAAAATGTGGGTCAAAATACATTATTTCACCTGTAGATTTGTACCTTTTACTTAAAATAAAAACTTTGAAGGTATGCCTTAAAGCCCTTCATAATACATTTTAAACGATATGTAGATCACATCCGTAGCTTCTATCGTATGGACGCTATAGGGGTTTTGAGTTTAGCGGTTTTTAGCGATTTCGCGCTAAACTAGCTATTTTTCGAAAAAGTCGTAGAACAAACGTTTCTAGATTTTTGAGCCGGAACAAAACTTTTAAGCTAAATCAACGATTTGATACAAACAAACAAACAATAGAACTGACTTTTCTTCTAATTCGCGGAAGACCACTAAAAATTTCAAAATTAATTATCTTTTGAACCAGTGGTCAGATCGAGGCGATCGAGGTGTTATTCGACGCGTATTTTTGATTAGAATAATTTAATAATTTAAAAATTTTCCCCTCCCACTAACACCTGTTAATCTCTTGAACCAGGTGAGTTTCCAATAGTCTTAGTATGCACATTTGTAAGTTAAACTAATACCTTTCGATCGGTTTATAACTCGACCCGATCGGACAGTCATATCAAATTTTCCATTCTTCCTGTGTATATATGCTAGTTGCCAAATTTGGACCAAATAGCTGCCATAGGAACAATCGGATGCAATTTATTTTTTTAGAACCAAAAATTCTGTTGTTGTATAAGATATTCTAACAAAACTCATAGATTAGCTCTTCTTGCTAAATTTTGACATTTTCCCCAAATTTAGCGTTTTCCCCCAAATTTAGCTTTTTCCCGCCAAATTTAGCCTTTTCCCGCTAAATATGGATTTTTCCAGCTGAATCGATAAATCTGTCTTTAACCTAATTTCAATTACCGGGGAAAAACATTAAAACACTAAAGTTAAATATTTGCGTTTTTCGTCAAAAAATGCTATCTATATACGTATATATAAAATTCTTTGTCCTGACTGACTGACTGACTCACTGACTGACTGACTGAGAATCAACGTGTAGCCCAAACGGTAAAAGATAGAAAGCTGAAATTTGCACACAACATAGATGAGATAATTTCATCGTGCAATAAGACGGCGTTTTGCGAAATTCGACCTCTAAGTGGGTTAAATCGGGGTCAAAGGTCACGGAATTGCTTAGTATGAAAAACTTTTTTGTTTTTTAAGATATCTCTACCAAACTCACAGATTGTATGTTTGGGACTGTCCTTTACATTCTGACCAAACTTGGTTGAAATCGGATGGCTATATCATATAGCTGCCATAGGAACAATCAGATGCAAATTGACCTTTAGTATGAAAGACTTTTTTGTTTATTAAGATATCTGAACCAAACTCACAGATTATATGTTTTGGACTGTCCTTTACATTCTGACCAAATTTGGTTAAAGTCGGATGACTATATCATAAAGCTGCCGTAGGAACAATCGGATGCAAAATAACCTTTAGTATGAAAAACTTTTTTGTTTCTTAAGATATCTCAACCAAACTCACAGATTCTATGTTTGGGGCTGTCTCTAACATTCTGACCAAATTTGGTCAAAGTCGGATGACTATATCAAATAGCTGCCATAGGAACAATCGGATGCAAATTATTTTTTTAGAACCAAAAATTCTGTTGTTGTATGAGATATCCTAACAAAACTCAACTACTAAATTAAAATGGTTTTCAATTGCTTACAGCTTTAAAAGTGAACGAACCTGTCAAGCGCTCCTCGCAACGATCGCGATCACCCTTTCAAGCAGACAAGTCCTTAAAGGAACCGCAGGCATTACTATCGCCGGACCCGCTCGAGGCGCCACCAACAGAGCAGCAGCAACATTTTGCCGCACTGACAGCAGCTTTGCTTAAGCAACAGCAGCAGCAGGATGCTGTTGGACTTGACGCAGATGGACAAATGGGTATATCTTCGGGCGATTTAGCACACCAGTTCGGAAAAAGTCAACAGCATCAGCAAAGTGCTTTCGGAGGCATAAATCCGCAGTCGTTGCAGGGTCTACAAAGTCTGCAAAACTTGCAGCAAATGCAACAGCAATTAAGCGCCGCAGCAGCCACATCGGGAATGCCAATCAATCCGGTGGATATGCTCAATCTAATGCAATTCCATCATCTGATGTCGCTGAATTTTATGAACTTGGCGCCTCCTTTGATATTTGGAGCTAATGCTGGAGGTAATACCGCAGGAGCAGCGACAGGAGGTGTTCAGAACAATGGCATTGTCATTGGCAACTCCTCTGCCACCACCACCGCCTCTGTCTCCGCTTCCGCCTGCCTGGCAGACTCTGGGGTCACCACAACTGGTGATGGCAACAACATGAGCATTCATTCGCAACAGTCAACAGTCTCAGCTAGTAACAATAATAATCAGGTAAACAGTATGAAATTTATTCAAAATGATGGCCTTTCTGACTCAATCGCTTTGTCGTTTGTTTGTTTGTTTTTACTTATTATAATTTCAGCAACAACTTACCAACAATCAGAAACGAGCACGCACCCGCATCACAGACGATCAGCTTAAGATTCTGCGAGCACATTTCGATATCAACAACTCCCCTAGCGAAGAAAGCATTATGGAAATGTCGCAAAAAGCAAATCTTCCAATGAAGGTACGTCAACAACACACAACACACTGAGTATCTCAACCAGGGATTAAAACCTTAACTGAAACCTTAACCTTAACCGGTAAAAACCGATTGAAATTTAAAGCCTTAACTGAAACCGTAAACAGAAAAAAAATTTTCATTTGACCGAAACCTTAAAACCGAAACTCTGTAAATCGCAAAAACAGTTTAGTAACCGTTTCATTTATAAGGGTTAATTTTGGTTGTTCATACATCCAATCCAATAATTTGGATTTTTGTCTTTAAATTTCTGATATTTCATTTTTATTCTTTATTTGTGATGGTCATGATTGAATTTTCATAGCACTGAATAAGAGCAAATAAAATAAATTTGTTAAATAAAATATTAAAATTGTTAAAATATAACTTAATAACATCAAACTGAAGAATATGTGAATGACACATAAAGAAAGTAATGCCTTTTTAATTATTATTATACATACATAAACCGATTCACCGTTACAAAACTTTTATTCAAAGATTTTGCGTAACCGAAAACCTAAATACAAACATAACCGAAGCCGAAACTGAAACTGATAACCGTTTCAGTCTTAATCCCTGATCTCAACGGATTGTTTTAATCAGGCTAAAAATATTGACAATTGCCATTTAGTTTTCAGCAGAGCTACCAAGAAACAACACTGTTAATACCTACAAATTTCAAAATCTTTCTGCTCACGTCCAAAGAGATAAAATTTAAGTCGATTCTCCACTAACACTTATTTTCGGTGCGTTTCTGTTAATTGAAACTCCAACTTGGAAAGACATTTTGTACATGCTCTCAGAAAAATAATGTCCTTTTAAGAGCAACAAAAAAAAGTGGAATACGAAAGTGTTTGTAATTTATGCTTTATTTATTTTTTTTTTTTTACTTTGTTCTTGTTTTTTTTTTTTTATTTTTTAATTAATATAATAATAATATAATAATAATGATCGATTTTTGTTCAAGTTAGCGACCTTTTTATTTTTCGTTTGCGGATTTATAGCAAATAATAATTGTTGCTTTGAAAGTTTTATTTTAAAAAGTATATTATTTTAACTGGTACTTAAAAAGTAAGTAAAAGGGGATATTGCATTCGTTGCAATGTATGTAACAGGGAGAAGGAAATGTCTCCGACCCTATGAAGCATTCTTGATCAGAATCAACAGCCGAGTCGATATAGCCATGTCCGTCTGTCCGTCCGTCCGTCTGTGTGAGGGCCTAGATCTTAGAGACTATAAGAGCTAGAGCAACCAAATTTGACACACAGACTTCGTAAATCGCAAAAACCACCACACGCACAGTTTTTAAGATATTAAGAATTTTTTGCAAATTATCGTTCACTTCTATTATTACCTATCATTCTACTAAATCGTAACAAGAGCGGACAAATAGAAAGGTGGCAATGGCTAATTAAAGTTTTCAAAGAATATAAGTGCCTAAAAGCATGCAATAAAAAACATTTCAAAATTCGTTTAAATAAGTACCATGTATCCTATAGATAGGAGCTCGACTATAGCCTTTCCCATTTGTTATACTATTAAGTTTGTTATTTTTTTGATGTTGAAAAGTTCTTGCACATACAGTCTCTATTTAGAAAGAATTTGATAAAAGTTTTTCTACTTGAGAATTGACAAGAGAAACAGAAAACAGTCTGAAAATAGCAGCTAATATCTGTTTTTTTTTTTTTGTGTTTGTAGGTTGTGAAACATTGGTTTCGCAATACGTTATTTAAAGAACGACAACGCAATAAGGATTCGCCATACAACTTTAATAATCCGCCTTCAACTACACTTAACTTGGAGGAGTATGAACGAACTGGTCAAGCCAAAGTTACCTCCCTAAGCGATACTGTACCCACCCCCCAAACAACAACAACAGCTACAGGAACTGGAATCGGAATAGGAACGGAATCGGGAACAGGAACAGGAACAACAATGACAACAGCCACACTAACTACACACGAAAGGGGCCATCCAACAGTGGACACTCCGACAACGGCATCCACAACAACATCGATGGTGGCAACTGCGTCGCGTTTAACAACAACAAACCCCACTAGCAACATATCCGACTATTTTCGAACACAATCTAATATGATATGCGCGAAGTCAGAGCAGGAAGATTTGGTAGGCTTGCCTTTGCCACTGGAGGTTCAAATAAAGACTGAGCCACAAGACGAAAATGTTGGCTCAACGGAGTTTGCGTTTCATAAGAAGGAACTTGAGCAACAACAGCAGCAAACACACTCACTTCAATTTTTAAAGCAACATCAGAGCGATGCAGCCTTGGAGCCTGCAACATCGCATCAGGATATGGAAGCTATGAATGATCAGTCATTGCTAACATCTGGGTCATCAGCATTTCAACACTATCAAAACCAGCAGCAGCAGCAACAACAGCAGCAGCAGCAACAACAACAGCAGCAACAACAACAACAACAACAAGTTAATTGTTTTGAGACAAAATCAGAAAGCGGCAGTTCCGACGTGCTGTCACGTCCACAAACGCCAAATAGCATTGCGGCGGGAAATCTTTATAGCAGTATGAACGATTTGCTGAGCCAGCAGCTGGAGAATATGGGTAGCAATATGGGACCGCCAAAGAAATTGCAAATCGCTGGTAAATCATTTGAGAAGTTATCTGGAACGGTATCGGGATTGGTATCGGCAACGGCATGTGCACAGCTCGAAAGCAACTCATCGAATTCATCAAATTCATCGTCATCGACATCAGGCGGAAAGCGGGCAAATCGAACGCGTTTCACCGATTATCAAATAAAAGTCTTGCAGGAATTTTTCGAAAACAATTCGTATCCAAAGGACAGTGATCTGGAATATTTGAGCAAGCTATTGTTGCTATCGCCACGAGTGATTGTTGTTTGGTTCCAAAATGCCCGACAAAAGCAACGCAAGATTTATGAAAATCAGCCAAATAATTCGCTATACGAAAGCGAAGAAACCAAGAAGCAAAATATAAACTATGCTTGTAAAAAGTGTAGCCTGGTTTTTCAGCGTTATTATGAGTTGATTCGACATCAGAAGAACCATTGTTTTAAGGAGGAGAATAACAAAAAGTCAGCCAAAGCGCAAATAGCTGCTGCGCAAATCGCACAAAATCTTAGTTCGGAGGACTCGAATTCATCTATGGACATACACCACCATATAGTAGCTGGTGCTGGAGCTGGAACTGGTGCTGGTGCTGGCGTTACAGGCTTGCCACAAAATGTAGCAGCCGCTGTGGCTGTGGCCGCTGCCGCTGCTGCAGCCCATTCGCATTCCGGTTCGGGCTCGCAGCATTTTGGTTCATCGCCCTCGCCACAGCATTTGTTTAGCAAATCATCATCGTTAACCGACTTCAGTCCATCAACAACACCAACTCCGCCCCAGCGAGAGCGCAGCAACAGTCTCGATCAACAGCGGGCGCCAAAGTTTGAATGTGATAAGTGCGAGCTGCAGTTTAATCATTTGGAATTGTTGCGTGAGCATCAATTGATGCATCTAATGAATCCGGCACTGTTTACCCATCAATCGAATCAGTCCGAGGCATCCTACGGACCCTTTGGCAGCATATTGCAAGGCCTGCAACAAGCAGCACAACAACAACAACAACAACAAAAACAACAACAACAACAAAAGCAACAGCATCAACATCAGACGGAATCACATCCACCGCCAGCAAAGAAAAGAAAATATTCTGAAAGCTCTTCTATTGCCGAGGAGGCAACATCTATTGGCGAGTTTGAGACAACAACTGGATCACATGGAAAAAATTACGAGTTCCTATATCAATACTTTATGCAACATGAGACAAATACTGAAACGAAGCAGCAATTCTTAATTCAACAACAGCAGCAGCAACAACAGCAACAACTTGGAGCAAATGATACAAATTTTGAGCTGGACTTTTTAACCAATTTTTATCAGCAAAGTGAGCTTAAGAAGATCCACAGCTACGATTTTTTACTACAATATTATCAAAAAAATAATGAGGAATCCTCCTCAAAACAGGCTCAATCATCGTTTAGCTCTAGTAAAAAGCCAACAATCGAGTTCCTTCTGCAATATTACCAACTAAATGAATCGAAAAAGTTTTTTCAGTTAGTTGCCTCGCCCCAAATAACAGCTGATGGCACAGGATCGATGCCGTCGTCACAGCAGCCGAACGTGACGACGGATGAAATTACAAATTATATCGGCAGGAGAGGGACAACTCAAGTTCATCAGCAGGATCAGCCTCTAGAATATAACCACGAACAGGATTTACTCTATTACAATACAAAGTCACAGATTAATGGAGGGGAAAGCGATCATGATAAGAGCTCACTAGTTCCGACTACAACTACAGTACCTAACGACATCGATGATTCATCATGTGAACAACTAAATAACAATCATATCAATGTTAATTTTAGCCTAACTGAGGGGGAGCATTTTGACTTGATGAGACAGTCAAACAAAATTGATATTGCACATGATAATGCACATAATCAGCGAACAGATATCTCAAAACTCCGATCCGATAATCCAAATAATGGAAATAAAAACAATGGGCTTCTACGGAGTAGCGAAAGAGTTCGAAACACAAACTCAACCGATACTGATAAATCACAGTATTTTCAAAATCTTGAAGACTTCCTCGATGCCACCATGATTGAAAATAATTCGCAAATGTTGACCTTCAATGATAATGACGAGAATCCCAGTCCAAAAATCGAAAATGTTGCCATCTCTTCTGCTGTCAATGCGATTGACTCCTTGCCTTCAGACTCCTCAGTTCAACTTTGTGCACCATCAAAGCAAAATAAACGCCTAAGGACTACAATTCTTCCAGAGCAGTTGAATTTCCTGTATGAGTGTTATCAAAATGAATCAAATCCCAGTCGAAAAATGCTTGAGGAGATTTCCAAGAAAGTTAATCTTAAGAAACGCGTCGTTCAGGTAAGATTGAGTATAAAAACGAATCATTTTTTCATATTCATATTAACTGCACAATTGAAAATACGTGAAATGTGAAAACATGGAAGTTTTTATATATTATTAGATGAGGTGATCTAATCCTTATCTATGTATAACTCTATATATATCTCTTTATCCTGACTGACTGACCGTTCAGTGTGCAGCGCAATCGATAAGACAAAGCGTAAATTTTGCGTTTTGCGAAATTGAAACTGCACTACACGGAAATTGATTAGTACCAAAAGCATTGTTGATTTTTGAGATATCTTAACCGAATGACAGATAATGAAATTGGGAATGTCTTAAACATTCTGGGTAAATTTAGAGAAAATCTATATACCATACTATTTAGCTGTCATAGATGCCTGTCATGGATGCAAATTAACCTTCAATATTAAGAAGTTTTTGGTTTTTTTTGTTTATCAAATTGACACTTGGTAAATGTCGGACTGCCTGTTATGGCTTGATCCAACTTCGGCATGTTCGGATTATTGCAATATTCACTACATATATTTTTTTTATCATATAGCTAAATCTGAATATTTAGCTGTATTTGTAGAAATATACGTCAGTACCATATCCAAGCTAATAATGAGCATTAAAACACATTAAGTCAGAGTGCGTTGCAAAGACACCCCAAATTTATACAAATTTATGCCCGCATTCTTACAAGCAAAAACAAACTGCTTGGAAACACTGCACTATGGGCGAAAAGTCGGGTTTTCCGGTATTAAAAACAATTTTAAAGCTAGAGTTTTCAAATTTGGCATGCAGCTTAGTTTCTTCTTAATTTCGTCATTCACACGATCAAGCAATGCTGAGTAATATTCTTTGTTGCATTTTTCACCCTTTTTAAGATAGGCGATGTGTATAATACCATGTCCATCCCAAAATACACTGGCAAAAACCTTACCAGCTCATCGACTTGACTTCACACGCTTTGAACGGCTTTCACCGGCCTCTCGCCACTCAGCTCGCCACTCAGCTGATGACTCCGGAATGTAGTGATGGATCCAAGTCTCATCCATGGTGATATATCGACGCAAAAATTCGCTTGGATTTCGGTTAAACATGTCCAAACAGGGCTTGGAATCGGCCACTCATTTTTCCCCTTGTTCAATATCTAGGAAATGCGGAAGTTGGAATACCAATCGCAAATGGTTGATTTACCTGGAGCAGAGACCCCGTAATGCTTAACAAGCCATGTCTTTGCTTCTACGGTATTTTTTCCCATCAAAAAACAGTGTTTAATCAAAACACGAAATTCAGCTTTTTCTATTTTTCAAAGAACTCAAAAAGTTGCACAACAATAATATTTCTAACTCGATAGCGAAGCTTTCGATTGCGCTCAAATTTTCACTGAATGAACTAGTCAGTCAAAAAAAATGTATTTCAAAATTTTAGTGGAGTGGCCTATGTGTAAGTCCGGGGACTTTGTGAACGATCTAGTATATACCACCAGAGGCTATAATTAATAGCTTGCTATATTTGGTTGCTTGCGCTTTATAAACTATTATAGTAGTGAATATATTTCAACGCTTTGATACAAACCCACAAGTAAAATGTTTCAAATTAATTATCTTTTGAACCAGTGGTCAGATTGTAATGATCGAGGATTCATTGGAAGCGTATTTTTGATTAAAATAGTAAATCCTATACCTTTCGATCGGTATATATATAAAGGTACTACATAACAGGCACTAAGCTACCTGTTGAATTACATGTTTCAAAATGTCGAACTTTTCAAGTTAAAGACGTGTTTACGATATTAAATAAATAAAAAACACCTCTGTACGAGGTAAAAGTCTAGTGACGAAAACATTTTTATGCCCCAAAATTTCTGATATCCAATTTTGTGACGAATAATATTGAGTTTTACACAAAAATTATTTTAAAAAAATTTTTGCCACTCGGCACATTGCGTTGAAATTCACTGTTTTGCGCTGTGCCGAATGCAAAAATAGGGGTTTTAATTTTAGAGGTTTTTAGCGATTCCCGCTAAACTAGATATTTTTCGAAAAAGTCGTAAACTTACGTTTCTAGATTTTTGAGCCGGAACAAGTCCTCATTCAAACTTTTAAGCTAAATCAACGATTTGATACAAACAAACAAACAAACAAGAGGACTGACTTTTCATCTCATTTTCGGAAGGGCACTAAAAATTTCAAAATTAATTATATTTTGATGCAGTGGTCAGATTTTGATGATCGAGGTGTCATTCGACGCGTATTTTTGATTAGAATAGTACACAATTAAAAATCAAAAAGGCTCCAACGGCCCCATTTGCTCCAATAATTTACATTTTTTCCCTCCCACTAACACCTGCTTATCTCACGAGCCAGGTGAGTTTCCAAAAGTCTTAGTATGCACATTTTTAAGTTAAATTAATACCTTTCGATAGGTATATAACATGACCCGATCGGACAGTCATAGCAAATTTTCCATTCTTCGTGTGTATATATGCTAATTGCCTTTCGCACCCTTCGTGCTACTTTCGTCACTAGCGCGGACTGCCGTCCGCAGTGATAAAGGATTTGGGTTATTTCTGGGTTGCGGACGTTACATTTGTACGCAAATTTTTATGTTTAAACTGTTGCAAATACAAAAAATTAAGTGGAATATATGACCATATCAATCCAGCATCAAAAATACAGTTAAGTAGTCTCGTTTATTCAAAATCTTAGTTTTTCTCAGTTGCGGAAGTTACACTTTTTACACTCACACTTTCTTTCAAATTATTAATATATATTAAATATCTATTCGATACAGTTTTTGTCTTAAATAAAGGAAAATGAAACAAAGTTTAAGATGAGCTAAGCGCTAAACACTCAGACGACCGTTTTGCCAACTTTTTTGGCCATTGAAAATACCCTTTTTTTTACAAGAAATATTGAAATTAAGAGTCAAAAAGAGGAATTAATTGATAAGACTCGGCCATGAAAAACCAAACCACCGTAAAACCTTTTTGATTTCGTAATTTGAAGCCCAAAAATGTATTCTAATAAAACAAAAAACAACTATTATTAAAAAACATGCAGTTTTTTGACAAAATTAAGATTTTGCCATTGGTTTAAAAATTTTCGGAATAGCCCATATACAACTAAATATTAGACTTTGTTATATACCAAGAACCTGTAAAACCGATTTTTACTGAAGTTTTTTCTCTCTTGTATTTTCATGAATACAATATTTTGTTAATATCAGGTCTGCTTCGAATCCCGAACGTTTTCAAAAAGAAAAAAAGATACGAAAACGAAAGTTTTACTGTTTGCTGTTCCCAATTCCTACCGAAATGGACTTGTTTATACTATTCGAACTCGGTTTCGAAAACGTTTCGATAGCAGTAAGTCATCGACCGTATCAGCCGTCAATGAAAAAGAAAAAATTGCTCAAATAATAACATTTGCGAAGTTAATTTTTAAAAATGCCGGCAGCTGTTCCAATTGAAGCAACTTAAGCAGATTTCGATTTCGAGAGTTGGTATCGATAACAAAAATTGAAGATTGGAATTGAAAACAGCTCGGTTTTGTCATTAATGCTCACTTGTTTTTTTTACAATATTTTATAGATGCTTATCAAAAGATTTTTTTTAACAAGTGGGAGCGGCTGCAGTCGAGTTTTCTCGACTGTAAGATACCCCGTGCCGGTCTTACAAAATAGAATAATGGTTATAATCACGGATTAAAACCGAATCCAATATCGGTTTCAGTTACGGTTTCGGTTATGTTCACATTTAGGTTTTCGATTTATCGGTTACGGAAAAGCCTGGAATAAAGGTTTCGAGCCGGTTTTCGTATGTTTCGGTTTTGAAATACGGGTATAGTTTCGGTAACCAAAAAAAAATTTTTTTTTCAATAATTCCATTACCATTACTCTAGCATGTATATAAATAACGAGTTTGTTATGTAACATATTATAAACAAAAATAATATTATATAAATTCAGATATTTTACATACATATGTAAATATGTAAGTAGAAATAAGTATAATGGGTATTTCTTCAGTTGCATATGTGTGTCAGCATATGATGTGTGCTTTTAATCAGGGATTAAAACCGAATCGAATATCGGTTTCAGTTACGGTTTCGGTTATGTTCACATTTAGGTTTTCGGTTATCGTGTATGTTGAATGAATTTTTCAACTTAAAAAGCGCTGACCAGGACTTCATTTTAGAACTATGGTTTCTTGGTGAAAACATCTTAGTATTGACCATAGATTACGAAAATGGGTTACCATTTTTTCGAGCCCATACAATTCGATGCACTCTAATGTAGATGCCACAAAAACGATATGTCGATATTTAAAGATAAGTATGAGAATGGCAAATCTTCGGCGTGCCAGGGACTAAGCCCAGGGTATATTACTGTCAAGTGCACTTGACTGATCCGCTTTTTCTAGACAGATTTTGATGAAATAAGTGCCAAACGACGCAGAATAAACGTATTTTTTTGAAAATATTAAAATATGTTTATTAAAATTTGAATCTCAGTGTTTCTTAAATATTATGTTTTAACCATTTAAATTTTTTGCATAGTATGCAGAAACCAGCGGTCCTTGTATTTTCATTAACTTAGCTGTAGGTTAGAAATTACGACCAATGAAAGAAATTGAAAATACGCCTTGACTATCTATTTGTAACAAAATTGCGTATCTGGATTACGGAATATTTAATAGGAAATTTGTAGGGTCAAAATGTTCAGGTTGTCCAAATAAAAAAGTGTCTGAATTATCAAGTTTGTCTTGTTATATTTGCTAAAAAATGTAATCGGGAAAAATATGAGAAGCGAGCAGGAGCTTAGGCCGCTAGTTACTTTATTTGTCTCCTTCATATTTGTATAGAAGAGCTAAATTAATTTTTTTATTTCGCTAATATAAACGTCCTTACACACCTACATACCTCAGAAATTATAAATTTGAGTACTCGTTCTCGACCAATCTGGAATATGCAAATCTTATCAATACTAAGCAGTGCGCTGCAACACTAGAGAAAATATCGGACAGGCTATTTCATTCTCTTTTCTATGATTATTGCTAATTTTATTTTCAATTGTGTTTTTAATAATTATATATTTAATTATCTTTTTATTTTTATTTTGTTTAATTTAGTAACAAGTGTAATTTACGTACGCTAATTGGAATTGTCAGGATTTTATTGTGCATTAGCGATATGTTAAACAAAATAAAGAGGACCACATTGATTCCCGATTTGGTGATTTGATGAAAAGGCAACAGAGCGAAAGACCATCAATATATTAGAATTAATTATGATTAGATAAGGCTGATGCACTCATCAATCAGATTGAATTATATACAGGTAATTTTGTTAACACAATTGAGAGGTGAACTTATAATTACAATACTAATACACATGTAATGTTCATTTGAACCGATGGGATTGAAAGCAAAATGGCTTACTATATATAATATATATAAATCCTGTAGGTTAACTAATAAATTGTTATCACAAACACTGAGCCCATAAACGGTTTCTTCATTTTTTTAGTTTTGTATAAATTTATTTAAATCTAATAAAATTCTACGACAAAAGAAAGTTAAAGTTGGCTTACACTAATGTATATACATTTGATTAAAATTCATTTCAAATTTCCCACTTGAATACCCATATCTAAAAAAAAATTGTCTGTTGTCTTCCATGTGAAGATGTTTTCCCTCCTCCAAAAATTGTACAGTCTGATCGAAAGTGAAAAGTTATTTTTATATAATCTCTCTCTACAGTTTGTCAAGAAACAATTTACACACCCCAAAAAATGTAATATTTTGACTTTAAATATACTAAGCTATTATTTAGCTTATTATATACTTGTACATTTGGAAAGGTCGTTCAAATTCCGTTCAAATTTTCAAAAAATCATAAAAAAAACTAACAAAAATATTTTCGAAAATTTTTTGTTGCAATTACTCTTAGAATTAATTGACTAATTTTTCTGCATCAAAAATTTTTTTAGAAAAAATCGAGGAAAATAGTTTAATAAGTAGACGTTTACAAAAATTGGAATTTTTCGATGGGTACTTAATGGGTTAAGTAAATTTTAGCATAATTCGAACGGAATTTGAACGACCTTTCCAAATATATATAAGAAGCTAATAATAATAAGTCAAAAAATTAAATTTTTTATTGGATGTAAAATGTTTCTTGACAAACTGTATGTATAGAGGAGTACAGAATATCTTAAAGTTGAGCACTCTCAGCTTAACGTTTTTATATAACTGCATGGTATGGACTTCATAGTTAAGAAATTCTCAATAATGATTTAAAATTTTCTTTTTTGATTTTCACATTTTAGGTTTGGTTTCAAAACTCACGCGCCAAAGATAAGAAATCTCGTAATCAGCGCCAATACGCCCACATTTCGGATGACAACAACAGTTTTGATGGATCTAGCGGCAAAGATGCCGGTAACAGTAACAGCAATAGCATTAATATTAAATCCCTTCCGCTTACCCAAGAGTCGATGACAGCGTCCGTTTCGGCCTCTGGCTCACTCATTGAAGCTGATTCCGACCAACAGTTGCAGTACTGTCAATTGTGCCAGATGCCGCAGGTGAATATGCATAAGCATGCCTTTAGTGTGGAGCACATTTGCAAGATGAAGGAACTTATTGAGCAAACCAGCGAGTTATATAACCAAAGCAATGGCAGCGGCAGCGATGACAATGATTCGGACAGGGAGAAACGATTTTATAGTCTTTCGAAGGCATTGCTTCTACAGCATGTTGTCTCAAATGCAGCGACTAGCATTGAGACATCAACTGGCACTTACAATCCATCAGAGACAACTACTACGATTGAAGCCATGACAGGTGCGACTATTGGTTCTGGCGATGTGAAGGCCATGGTTGGAACCGGTGTGACCCACCGCCAAATGTCGGGCGATATTGATATATCTGTTAATGATGATAAAGATGATGATGATGATGAGATGAACGAGGTTCGCAGAAAAAATTCAACTGGGAGTCGAGGCCTCATGCAACAGCTATTTAACCGCAATCACGTCACCGGTAAGATTAGCGGAACCTTCCATCAAATGCATCTGTATATTTTAATTTGATTGTTAATCAATAAAATGGACCCGACATTAGCATTTATTATTATTTTTATTATTATTATTTTATTTGATTGATTTAAACGTTTTTACTATGTTTTCATTGATTATCAATATGTTTATACAGTATATATAGTAGTAGATTATACTTATTATTATGCTCACTATATTTGTATTTCGGGAAAGACATGGAACGAGAGCAAAAATATACAGAATTTAAACAAAATTTTTTGATATATGATAAATTCAACAATTGCATATATGCAAATAGTTTATATTCCCAATAATATACTATATATACCAATCGTTATAAGCACTTACAATATTCGCAAAACGATCGTCAAAGACTAAACAAAATATTGTTTTAAACAATAACTAATTACTATTTATTCACTACGATACACGATAATACAAAAGTTAGTAATAATTCACAATATGCCTCGCAATTTATTACTATTTATAATAAATTAACATATTCATATACTTACATATTAAGTAGAAAGCCCTTTTAGGTGAAAGTGTGTTTTACTTGCACATACACATAATGCAAAACAAAAGGATACAAATATTTTAATTTGCACTCAACATTCCAAATGTAATCCAACTCACGGATATACATTTTTATTTACAAGTAATCAAGGCTGCAAGCCAGTTATCAATCAGCCCATCCCAAACCCCGACGAACGGCTCGATGAAAGATAATTTATATTTCTGCAAGTCACAAGATAATAAAATAATTTTAAATAACTCCCCCAATAAAAACATTATTTATGATTAGATCTATGGCCTTGATCTACTGCGAGATATGTTAGTTATATTTATATGGAAGAGTGCATGACTCTTATTTGTTCGTAATCTTACTACGTGGTCAGTGTGACCAATATTAAAGAAGTATTCTCAGGCTTATAAAACAACATTTTTTGAAAATAAGTACAACAGTAAATTTTCTAATCGATATTATAACCAAAAACAGCTGAACAAAAATTACAAATTTATCTGGGGTGCCACAGAAATCTCTTTCGCTTGAATTTCACTTATATTTCATAAAAATTTTAGTGAAATTCAAGCGAAAGCGATTTCTGTGGCACCCCCGTATATGGTTTTCTTTAAAAGTACCAATTATGTTTATCAATGGCACAAATACTCTTAATGTCGTTGCCATAGCATATCTAAATCATTACTCAAATGTTCTTATATTGTTTTATTTGCACACATAAACTTGCAAATGATAAAAACAGACACAAGTGAAAAGAAAGCAATCAAACGAATGTTCATATCTCAGTTATCTCAAGAAAAAGAAAGGCTATTATTTTATTTACATATCATAAAAAACTAAAATAATTTTGATTTAATAGTCGATATAGTAATCGATATAGTAATAATTCGATAAAGTTATATAGTTTAAATATTTCAAGATACAACAAGGTTTTTCATATTAACCCAGATTTTAAGACTAGAGAAAAAGTTTACGGCCATAACAAGGTCGACGCAGCTCCTCCTCCTGATCTAGGAAATAAGTATATATATACACCCCTGGACAAAATAATAAGTACACTCTTTTATTACTATACAGCTATTGTAAGTCAAGTCTTCATACTTAAAAAATAAATTTGGGAAGGTCATTTAAATTCCGAGTGAATGAAGCAAAACTTTCCCTAATCCATTAAGTACCCATTGAAAATTTCAAATTTGTGTAAATGTCTACTTTTTAAACTTTTTTCCTTAATTTTTGAAAAATAAATGTTTTGATGCAGAAAAATTCTTCAATCAATTCTAAGAGTGAAATTTGCTTAAAAGGCTCTTATTCAGGCCTGTTTTCAATTCCGAAAACGAGTCGATTTGCCACAAAACGAGGTGATTGCTGTTCCGAATTCCGCAAATCGACAATAATTGTCGTTTTCAAAACGTGTGCTTTAGAGTCACCGGTTTTAAATGTAAATGCCATTTAAATCATATCATATCATATCATAATAATGTTGAACATTTTTGGAAAAATTTAACTTTAAATAGTTGAAGTTTATTTTAAAAGAATTTTTTTATAAGCATCTATAAAATATTGCATGAAAACAAAGCCGAGCATCAATGACTAAACCGAGCTGTTTTGATTTCCACTTTCATTTTTGTTATCGATACCAACATCGCAATTGAAAGCTGCTAGAGTTGCTTCAATTGAATAACAAAATTGGACAACAAACTTTTATTCAACCTGAAATAATTTTAATAAATTTTTAAAAAGAGTTTTAAATAAATCTAATCGTATTTAAGATACAAATTGAAGCTTGAATGCGTTTATTTTTGAATTGTTGACAGCTCTGGTTCTCCATAATTTTATCATCTGCTTCGTGTCAATTTGAATAAGCACATTCACAGATCAATCAGCTAGGCCGGCAAGCAACAAATATCCATAGCTGATGGCATTTTGAAAAATTAGTTTAGCTTGCTGTTATTTGAGCAATTTCTTCCCTTTCATGACAGCTGATACGGTCGATGAATTACTGCTATCGAAACGTTTTCGAAACCGAGTTCGAAAAGTAAAAACAAGCTAATTTCGTTCGGAGTTCGGAACAGCAAATAGTAAAACGTTCGTTTTCGTTTCGTTTTTACTTTTTGAAAACGTTCGGAATTCAGAACAGGCCTGATTGTATGAAAATGACGAATAAGTGCCCACTTATTGTATGAAAATGACGAATAGGTGCCTTTTAAGCCATTTTCAAAAAAATTATAAAAAATACTAGCAAAGAGATATTTGATATACTATTTAAATTGTTCAAAGAAACTTTCTGCATAAAAACATTTTTTATAAAAAATCCAAATTTCCAATGGGTACTTATTGGTTAAGTTAAGTTTTGTATCATTTAATCGGAATTTAAATGACCTTTTGAAATTTATGTTTTAAATATGAAAACTTGTCTCACAATAGCTGTTAGTAAAAAAAAGAGTGTACCTATTATTTTGTCTATATATATATATATATCTTTGGTACATCTGGTAACAATAAAAATAATAATAAAAATACTAAAATCGAAACGATGAGCTATTTGCAGCCTTGATTTGTAAATAATAATGTATTTATTTTAATTATATCTTTTGTTGTGCGACTGCTTAATGGAAACTGTATTGTTAATACGCCAGTTCCATATATTGATGTATATGTATGTAAATATCAGTATATACGCTGAAAATACTATTATTGGGTATTTTATTATATATATACATATACAGATATTCTAAGCATTGTTCGAACAATTATATAGTCCATACCTCAACCTTTTATTTGAGTATTATTTTATCACTAACAATAAAATTATATTTCAATTTGTATTAGTTTTTGTATTTTTTAAAAGCGTGTACAAAAATAAACAATTATTTATGGTAAACGCGATGTTTTTTATTTTTTTTTTTAGCTTTGGTTCTACTTTGTGGTGTCATTCATATGACCTAATTTTGTTCCGCATTAAGGGTCAATAATCATTATTCTGCCTTTATCATTCATAAATCAGACTTTCAAAACACATTTCAATATTGAATATTGTAATATTCGCATTCTTTTAAATATAATCCATGAATTCATCATAATTTATAAACACTAAATTATTAAATTTAAATATAGTAGAAAGTTTAATTTTTTTTATTATATTCGGTTGTGTTTTTAAATTTTAAAACCACATTACTCAATGTTAATTTTGCAAGTATCAGTATATCAATTCACCATACTCTTTTTTAAATATTTAATTCTTTAGTTTAAAGTGATTTACTTTCCTTACAAGCAGTCCGCAAAAAATAAATTATTTTAATTGCTGTTAATTAAAGTGATAAATAAAAAATTCTTCAATAGTTATAGGTGGAAAATAAATTGGAGCTTCGTTATCTGGTTAAATGCGAATTTTAATCGCATGGTGAGTACAGTTACATTATTTATATTATTTTATTTATTAAATTTCAAAAATTATAATCTTTGCTCTTATTACAGATTATGGCTCCTAAATCGATCAAATCTGGCATAACCATGTAACGATGATGTAGGAGAGCCTACGTGAACATTAATATATAAATAAAAATTTTAGAATATATGCGTCGTTTACATAAACGCCATTTATATATATACTTATATTTAATCATACTATGAAAACTTGAAAGTTCCTATTTTAAAAAAAAAATTGAAAGCATGACATTTCATTATACTTACTAAATATATACATACGAAGATAAACGTAAAAGTAAATTAACGAAATGGAGAATTCTAATTTAGTATTAATTTTAAATTGTACGGAATTGTTCCTAACTATTCAAAATATATATGTAGCAATAATCTTAACAAAATATTATATATATAACAATATGATGAAGATCTAAGATGATAGAGTTCATGTTAAATCAAATAGAAATTCGTTTGTTTAGCGAATGCAGCACCCTTTACCTATTATTTTGAGCAAGGAATATGTAATTTCCCCAAACGCTCCAAAATACGTACTAATTCACTTACAAGTACATAAATACACATGCAATATAATGTGCATTATTTTGTTTTGAGACAGATACAGACAGAAAGACAGATTTAAACTAAGAGAGAGAGAGAGAGAGAAAAAGAGAGATGCAAACTGAGTTCCTAGCATATTATTGCTTTCTGCCTTTGTTTTTTTCTATTTAAGTATTAAATGATAAATAAAAACGTTAACAAACACTGCTAATAATTAAGTACATAAACAAGAGACCTATGATTTAAGATTGTAATATTCTTACACACATACTTTTCAAATAGAGGATGAATTTAAGTCCAGTAAATAAAATACGAATGTGACCAGTTCCGGATCCCAAAGCTCAGTAGACATGTTTTACATTTCTTATATGTATTTATGTATGTGAGATTTAATATATAAACTGTCTACATGACTTAAAAGTTTAATTTTAACTATCCCGTATGACTAGTATGCTTATAGAGACATATTGATTCACATATGTATTTAAAAAATAAAATAATAATTAAAATAAATGTGCCAATATACTACTTTGTATGTACATACATGCATTCGTACATATGCAAATACACGCTAATTTAGGGTAAAATTATTCGATCTTTTCCTCAATATATAAATTTTTCCCATCAATTGTAAGAAAGGGAAGTTAAGTCTACTGAATCGGTCAAGTCCCATAAAACTCTGTTGAATCTAATGGTACAGTTATGTTAATTGTATGCTTTATGGACATAGAAGTGTCGAGTATCATAAATCACATTGACATTTTGTGAGTGCTGTATCTTTTTTCATAGACAATCGTATGCTTTTAATTTTAATGCTGGATTCTTAATCAAAGTCTGGTATGGAAAATTTCTTATGCATAATGCGTTCGAAGGTATCTCAGCTTTGACCGATCACCGAATCAATTCTTTCATTGCCGTCTTTTTGTCCGCTCAATGCAATTCAACAATTGAACAATTGTAGATAGTCGTGAAACAAATCTCGATCATCAGCTTTGGTTCAGATATAGTATGTGGTCCCCAATCATGATATTAGCAGTTTTTTTTTATTTTGATCACTAACAATTACCACTAATTTTCAGGCGACTATTTCATAATTAAAAAATATTCGTAGAATGAAGCTTCCAATGCCGTACCAAGCATCTGAAGAGGTACTGATGCTAACGGAACGAATATAATACTGTTATAATATAGATGAATTTCTAGACATGTATTTTGGGTGTGTAAAAATAAAAGTTATTTTGAACAGATATGTATGTCATCATTAAAATGTCGCACGAGAGCGTCATATAGTACTTCACTGTTGACGGTTATTGGTTATAACTATTACAAATTTCTTGGTTGTTTTTATCATTTAAGTTGGTTAAACAGAAACTGATGATAAATTGTATTTTTGTTACTCTTATCCATATATATACACACATAATTTAATAATATTTCTGAATCTGACATACGTTTACGCTTTATTTTCGATTACAAAAATTGTGAAACCTAATCAGGGTGGACAATTAATGCATGAACTCTTGATACAACAATGAAAATAAAAAAACAATATTAAGCAACACTTAATTAATAAATAAGAAAAAACTTTAATTAAAAGTTCCTATAGTATTAAATATATCAAATTTGCACTTAAAGAAAGAATATACATAGTACATGTATTTAATATACAATTAAATATAAATATTCATTGATAAAAAATGTCATTCTGAGTAAAATGGTAATTGCACATTAATAATGTTAATGGTAACTATGATGAAATGAAATGAAAACCTCGCAGCAAATTGAATAGTTGTAATGTATGCATAGATACATGATTACATATATACATATACATATATACATTTGCTTATGCATATGCACATACATATACAAATAATTATACATACATATAGACATACAATACAAATATTTTAACGATACATAAGTCCAATTATTGTGCTTTCATACACTTAGGCAAATAAATGTCCCAAAACTCCCATTATACACATATAATTGTACATGTAAGTGTACGCACATAGATATGTATGTATGTACATCTCATGGAGACACTTGGCTGATTTTGACCTATATAATATCGAGTTATACATATTCGACCATTGTATATGTATGCATAGCTATGATTGTGTGTATGGAAACAGATCGAAACAGATCGATTTAACGCGTTAAATGGATCAAAATAATACGAGTTGAATGCAAGTATACCAATAACAAGAAATAATTGCTTGATTTCAATATTAGTTCGCCCGTTATACATTCACAAAGTCAAATCCATATATACTTATACACACTTGCCCATGCTTACGTTCCTCTTCTCATACTTCATCTATTTGCATTATAATTTATATATATTATAAAAAGAAGAAAAAAAAATTATTTATGTATGTATGCATAAGTACATTATAATCATAATGTTAATCAGAGTTGCTGCAAGAATTGTGTAGAATTTACAACATAAGTATAAATATTTATAAAGTTCCTATACTGTAACGAATGGCAAAAGATGTGCAGATATTATAAAATTACAAATAAAGACATTGAAAATACATACCTATATACTTATTACTTTGCCGTTTCTTGAAATTTTCAGCAGAATAACATATAGACGATACTACAGTCGAGCATACTCGAGCATACTCGACTGTCGGAGACCCCGCACTTACTATGGAAAGCTAACACTGCTTAAAATAAAATAATAAAAATCGGACAAATGGTAACATAGTTATTTACTAAATGTACTATTTGCCCAAAAAGGGGGCTTCATTGGGCTACAGCGGAGTGTGCTCAACTGTAAGATACATTGTGCCCTGGAACACCTATAGCTTAATACTTATTTTTTTCTCTCTCTCTCCTCTGCTGTCGTTCCCTTGCGCTCTGCTCCCCGGTGCTCGCGGCTCGACTCGCTGATTGTATGCAACTGCGACTGCGACCGCGACGGCGACAGAGACTCGGACACGGCCCTCAACACTGCCAGCCAAATGTCCGAGCTGCTGCTCGTCTCAGTTTCGCACCTCTCACTCACTCACATATAGATTGTTGTTATTGCTGTTGCTTCTGCTGCTGCTAGTTGTTAGATTGCTCCTGCTTATTTGCCTCGATCCAAGATTAGGAGCGAGAGCGAGAGCGGGAGCGGGAGAGCGGCAGAGCGACGGGCGAACACACAGGCAGAGAGTGCATATATTTTCACAAATGTATGTATGTGTATAATTAAAATTTCTGTCTGTGTTTGTGTGTTTGTAAGTGTAGTGTATACGGCACGTAGGCCATGTTATGACTTTTTGTATGATTATTAAGCATTTCTAATTCCTCGTCACTTTTTTACAGAGTATTTACATAATTTTGTAGTGACTATGTGGGAGGAGATTAGTTTAAATGGGAACAGAAAGGGAAGAGTACAGATTTTTGGTTTACGAGAAGTTTGTTTATTGACTATCTTATATATGCGCGTTTTTGGTTAAATTCAGCAAGTATGCATTTTTTACAATTGTTTTAGTATTTTAGTGTGTGTTGCATTTAAATGCAGTTTTGATTGTAGTGTAGTTGTATGCGAAGGGCGTGCAGGACAGGCATGGCCAATTATTATGCAGCTGCCTGCACGCTCTTTTGATACATATTCGTGCATACTCTTTTTTGCTCTTATAATTATATAATTTAGTATAATTTTTGTAAATAAATTGTGCCTTGTCTAGAATTAAGCGCATATTAAATAAGGGATGGTGGGGGGGGGGGGGGAGTCTGTGAAGCGCCAGCGAATCTATATTATTCGCCATAAGCCATCAGGTGTGATACGAGTCGTCAAATTGACATTGACCGGAGGGAATGTGTGGAAAATTAGTATTATATCAGTTGTAGATTTGATTAATTACTTAATTCTAAATATTTGTATTTGTAGCAGCGTGAAAATGGCTGCGAAAAGCCATTTAAAAAAGGTGGGCAGGAATTATAAATTTAAATGCTAAAAGAGACTTTTAAAAATCCCACCATTGGCATTATTCTCGCAGACAGTTTCCGCTGCCAGTTTTGATTTTCTATTGTTTGTTTTGTTTAATGTTTTTTTTTTAGGGGAAATATTACTCATGTTGAATGCTGCCATTTTAGATTTGTGCCTTCCCTCACTGTCTTGAAAACACAAATGGCAGCAAACAAATGGAATCGGCCTTGAAAGGGAGTTTTTGTTTTTGTTTTGATTGTGTGTGTATTAAATATACGTATTTTAGTTTTTATGCAACTTTTAGTTGCGTTTTGGCAAAGTGTGATCTTAAAAATTATTATTCTAATTAGAATGTACAATAAATTGTAGGTATGATAGTTAGATTTAATACTTAAATATATTATTTATATGTATGTATGTGTGTGTGTGTAGGTGTAGTGTATTAAAAAAAAAAATAGTTTTGATAAAAGTTGTGCAGCAGCCAGAGGAAAAGCTGCAGCTGGATACGCCGTATAGATGACGCTGCTGCTGCCGTTGCCTGTTGACTGCCGTTGACTGCCGTGTAGATGGCGCTTTGGTCTCGTTGCCGCATATTGCATGGCAACTGATAAGCGGATGATAGTGTTGATGTTGATTGCCTGCTCGCTTAGCAGCAAGCATTGTGAGGCAGCCAGAGGAGTTTGCAGCTGGATGCGCCCATAGATGGCGCTGTAGCTGTCACTGCCGTTGACTGCCGATGGATGGCGCTATATCATGCTGCCGTATTGCATGGCAAGCAGATAAGCAGATTTGAGTTGTTGTTGTTGTTGTTGTTTGCTGTTGTTGTTGCTGCCGAAGATAGCTACTATTTGTTGATTTTCGTAGCGTGTGTGCCAGCACATGGACGAAGACAAGCATTTAACTTGCCCATCTAACTGGCTGGATGGCTGGCTGGCCGGAACTGCCGAAGAGCTATTACTTTTTGATTTTCATAGCGTTTGCCAGCACATTGATGGCTGGCTGGCTGATCTGGCCTGGCCTGTCTGGCCTGTCTGGCCTGGCTGAAGCGACGAGATTTCACAGCATTATTGATTGTGTTGCTGTTCGATGTGTGCCAGCACATTGAAGGTCTCAATGCATTAAGAAATGCAGAGCGTACATATTGAAAGCACATACTGGCAGGCGTAGTTTTTTTTTTTTTTTTTTTTTCACAATATATGCCTGCCTGTTGCATGGGCATATATATTCAGGCGAAACAAAATACATACATTAGGCACCCATGGTAGCCAGTATTATTTTGAATCAGTCCGCAAACGCCCTCGAGGGGACCACGCGGAAAAGGATGTTATTTGCAATTAATTGCAGACAAGGAGGCATAGAGAAACAATGGAGGCAAGATATGGAGAACATAGGGGTATCGCAAAGGTAGTGCATGTGGTGCAAATCATTGAGAGTAAGGGTGAGTGCAATGAGTTGGAGACAATGTTAATATTGAGGGGTTAGTTCGCCTAGGCTGCTCGTGACCTTAATAGGGCAAGGCTCCCAGTACTCGAAGTTAAAGCACCCTCTTCTCTTCAGCCGCATGAGCCTGCCTCTCGCAGGAACACACACAGCTAAAAAGAATTAAAAAACAATGCCACAATGAGGTAGCTTTGTAGCTTTAGAGGTTGTTCATAGGTGGGTATGTAGTTGGTTAGTTGCTTAGGAGTTTGGGACAGACGGAGAAAAGTGATATTTTAGAAGATAGGTTAGATTCGCCTAAGCTGCTCATGACATTGCAGGAACACATAGAGTTGTGGATTAGAAGACTAACATAGGTGACCAGGTAGTATTTATAGTATTGGTATTGGTTTTGGGTATTTTAGATTGTTTTGTTTTATATTATACTGCTGGATTAAATCTTAGTTATCAACAGCATCAGAGTTACTAACAGGAAGTGATGTCTTGTTCGACATAATGTTAGAAAATTCATCATTGCTGCAGGTGTCTGGGTGGGGATTAGGTGGAGACATCAGATGGATATGTTCTTAGTTAGAGGAGTATGAGGCAAAGGGTAATTGTAGTTAGTTTAAATCAAGGAGGCCTGATGGAGCATTGGAATCAAGATACAGGAAACTTAGGGGTATAATAAGGACAGTGTTTATGGTGTAAGTCAGGGGCTGCACGGGTAGGTGCTTATGCATTTGAGACAATGTTAATATTGAGGGGTTAGTTCGCCTAGGCTGCTCGTGACCTTAATAGGGCAAGGCTCCCAGTACCCGAAGTTAAAGCACCCTTTTCTCCTCAGCCGCATAAGCCTGCCTCTTGCAGAAACACACACAGCTAAAGGGAATACAAAACAATGCCACAATGAGGTTGCTTTGTAGCTTTAGATGTTGTTCATAGGTGGGTATGTAGTTGATTAGTTGCTTCAGAATTTGGGACAGACGGGGTTAAATTCGCCTAGGCTGCTCGTGACCTTAAGAGGGCAAGGCTACTAGTATCCGAATTCAAAAGCGCCCTCGCACTGTTGAGGGGTATCAGAAAAATGTCATAGGTGGTTGCTTTTAGATCGGGTGGAGTACAATATGTTGATTTAAAATGTTATAAGAGCCGTAAAGGAGTTATACAGGTTTTGCTTTATTTTAAGTAGGGCTTAGCTCAGGAAATTGTGGTAGGGTAGGTTTACAGGGTGAAATTTTTGTATCACGATTTGTTTTTGTATGTGTCTGAATATTCTTTTATTTGTTTTTTTTTTTTTTTTAATTGATTTGCCAGTTTTATTTGGATATTTTGATTGGTTTATATTTAGGTCAGCTTTGGTAGTAGGCAGTATCTTTGTTGGAAGGGAGCCTTTAGATAGATGTGAGGACTGTGCTGTTTTGATTCAATTTGGCAGAAACTTATTAGAGTAGATGAGGCAATAGGAGCTATAGAGGTTAGTCTTGATTTGATTTAATTTATTTAAACCTTTGCAATAAGCTTAATTTCAGGAAACTATGATAGGATAGTTTTAATAGAGAGAAAAGATTGTATCAATTTTTTAATAGAGAGAAAAGATTGTATCAATTTTTGCTTTGGTAGAGAGGGAGTAAATTGTTTCTGATGTTGTTTAGAATTGTATAATAAGCTTAATTTCAGGAAACTATGATAGGATAGTTTTAATAGAGAGAAAAGATTGTATCAATTTTTTAATAGAGAGAAAAGATTGTATCAATTTTTGCTTTGGTAGAGAGGGAGTAAATTGTTTCTGATGTTGTTTAGAATTGTATAATTCTTGATTTCATTTTATTTATTTGTTAGTTTCGTTTAGATCACTTCATTGATTCAGATTTATGTCAGGTTTGGTAGGAAGAAGTACCTTAATATGAAGGACAGCTTAGATAGTTGTGAAGACAGTGGTGTTTGAATTAATTTGGCAGGAGTTTATTAGAGTAGGTGAAGCATTAGATAACTATAGGGGTTAGTCTTGATTTGTTTTAGTTAAATTAAACCTTTGCAATAAGCTAAATTTCAGGAAACTTTGATAGGATATTTTTAATAGAGAGAATAGATTGTATCAATTTTTGGTTTGGTAGAGAGGGAGTAAATTGTTTCTGATATAGTTTAGAATTATATAATTCTGGATTTCATTTTATTTATTTGTTAGTTTCATTTAGATCGTCTGATTGATTCAGATTTAGGTCGGGTTTGGTAGGAAGAAGTACCTTAATATGAGGGACAGCTTAGATAGTTGTGAAGAAAGTGATGTTTTAATTAATTTGGCAGAAGTTTATTAGAGGAGATGAAGCATTAGATAGCTACAGAGGTTAGTCTTGATTTGTTTTAATTAATTTAAACCTTTGCAATAAGCTAAATTTCAGGAAACTTTGATAGGATATTTGTAATAGAGAGAATAGATTGTATCAATTTTTGGTTTGGTAGAGAGGGAGTGAATTGTTTCTGATGTTGTTTAGAATTATAATTCTGGATTTAATTTAATTTATTTTATTTGTTAATTTTATTTTGATCATTTGATTGATTCAGATTTAGGTCAGGTAAGCTAGGAAGAAGTACCTTAATATGAAGGACAGCTTAGATAGTTGTGAAGACAGTGATGTTTTAATTAATTTGGCAGGAGTTTATTAGAGTAGAAGAAGCATTAGGTAGGTATAGAGGTTAGTCTTGATTTGTTTTAATTAAATTAAGCCTTTTAAATAAGCTGAATTTCAGGAAACTTTGATAGGATATTTTTAATAGAGAGAATAAATGGTATCAATTTTTGCTTTGGTAGAGAGGGAGTAAATTGTTTTTGATGTTGTTTAGAATTATAATTCTGGATTTAAATTAATTTATTTTATTTGTTAATTTTATTTTGATCATTTGATTGATTCAGATTTAGGTCAGGTAAGCTAGGAAGAAGTACCTTAATATGAAGGACAGCTTAGATAGTTGTGAAGACAGTGATGTTTTAATTAATTTGGCAGGAGTTTATTAGAGTAGAAGAAGCATTAGGTAGGTATAGAGGTTAGTCTTGATTTGTTTTAATTAAATTAAGCCTTTTCAATAAGCTGAATTTCAGGAAACTTTGATAGGATATTTTTAATAGAGAGAATAGATGGTATCAATTTTTGCTTTGGTAGAGAGGGAGTAAATTGTTTTTGATGTTGTTTAGAATTATAATTCTGGATTTAAATTAATTTATTTTATTTGTTAATTTTATTTTGATCATTTGATTGATTCAG
Organism: Drosophila quinaria; assembly: GCA_035047525.1. Lineage (NCBI taxonomy): Eukaryota > Metazoa > Arthropoda > Insecta > Diptera > Drosophilidae > Drosophila > Drosophila quinaria. The sequence goes on along the minus strand of JAWNPO010000488.1, from coordinate 82,234 downwards.
ATTTAGGTCAGGTAAGCTAGGAAGAAGTACCTTAATATAAAGGACAGCTTAGATAATTGTGAAGACAGTGATGTTTTAATTAATTTGGCAGAAGTTTATTAGAGGAGATGAAGCATTAGATAGCTACAGAGGTTAGTCTTGATTTGTTTTAATTAATTAAAACTTTTGCAATAAGCTTAATTTCAGGAAACTTTGATAGAATACTTTTAGTAGAGAAAAAAGATTGTAACAATTTTTGGTTTGGTAGAGAGGGAGTGAATTGTTTCTGATGTTGTTTAGAATTATAATTCTGGATTTAATTTAATTCATTTTATTTGTTAATTTTATTTTGATCATTTGATTGATTCAGATTTAGGTCAGGTAAGCTAGGAAGAAGTACCTTAATATGAAGGACAGCTTAGATAGTTGTGAAGACAGTGATGTTTTAATTAATTTGGCAGAAGTTTATTAGAGTAGAGGAAGCATTAGGTAGCAATAGAGGTTAGTCTTGATTTGTTTTAATTAAATTAAGCCCTTGCAATAAGCTGAATTTCAGGTAACTTTGATAGGATATTTTTAATAGAGAGAATAGATGGTATCAATTTTTGCTTTGGTAGAGAGGGAGTAAATTGTTTTTGATGTAGTTTAGAATTATAATTCCAGATTTAAATTAATTTATTTTATTTGTTAATTTTATTTTGATCATTTGATTGATTTAGATTTAGGTCAGGTGAGCTAGGAAGAAGTACCTTAATATAAAGGACAGCTTAGATAATTGTGAAGACAGTGATGTTTTAATTAATTTGGTAGAAGTTTATTAGAGAAGAAGAAGCATTTGGTAGCTATAAAGGTTAGTCTTGATTTGTTTTAATTTATTTAAACTTTTGCAATAAGCTTAATTTCAGGAAACTTTGATAGAATACTTTTAATAGAGAAAAAGATTGTATCAATTTTTGCTTTGGTAGAGAGGGAGTAAATAGTTTCTGATAATGTTTGGAATTATATAATTCTGGGTTTCATTTTATTTATTTGTTAATTTTATTTTGATCATTTGATTGATTCAGATTTAGGTCAGGCAAGCTAGGAATTTTTTTTTTTTTTTTTTATTAATATGTGCCAGCCTGTTGCATGAACACATATAGACAAAATGGACTCAGTGCACACCAATTAATGGTCTAAGGACCGTGGCACTGAATCCTAGATCACTTGCGCCCTCGAGGGGACCACGTGATTCCTTCAGTTTTTAAACAGTGTGTTACAATTTGCTGATAAGTAATTTCAAATAGTTTTCTAACAGGTAATTTCCAGGTAGCACAAATAGGTTGAGGTGAGCCTGTTCGCCTGAGGCAGAGCACGAGTTGAGTCCAGAGGGATGTAGCAATGGTGGTTATTGGCCTGTTCGCCTGAGGATCTCAACCATTAAGGTAGAGCCCCCAGTCCCCGAACAGACAATCGGGCTGATACTATCAGTTCACAAGTTGGGTCCAGAGGGATGTAGCAATCGTGGTAATGGGCCTGTTCGCCTGAGGCTGCACATGCCATTTTAAGGCAGGGCCCCCAGTACCCGAACAGGCAATCGGGCTGATATTATCAGTTCACAAGTTGAGTCCAGAGGGATGTAGCAATCGTGGTAATGGGCCTGTTCGCCTGAGGCTGCACATGCCATTTTAAGGCAGGGCCCCCAGTACCCGAACAGGCAATCGGGCTGATACTATCAGTTCACAAGTTGAGTCTAGAGGGATGTAGCAATCGTGGTTATTGGCCTGTTCGCCTGAGGATCTCAACCATTAAGGTTGAGCCCCCAGTCCCCGAACAGGCAATCGGGCTGATACTATCAGTTCACAAGTTGAGTCCAGAGGAATGTAGCAATAGTGGTAATGGGCCTGTTCGCCTGAGGCTGCACATGCCATTTTAAGGCAGGGCCCCCAGTACCCGAACAGGCAATCGGGCTGATATTATCAGTTCACAAGTTGAGTCCAGAGGGATGTAGCAATCGTGGTAATGGGCCTGTTCGCCTGAGGCTGCACATGCCATTTTAAGGCAGGGCCCCCAGTCCCCGAACAGGCAAGCGGATTGATCATTTGGCAAGTTTACTTAGAAATTGTAACACTCTGGGTAAAACCATAGATATATAGTGGCTGTCCATGAAATTTGGAAAAAGTTTAGAATACAATCTGGGGGTATTCAGAACTATAAATGATCCAACATTTGCTGCAAGGATTGGGGAAAACCCCAGAAAAACCCAATCAGATCAGTAAACAAGTTAGTAGATGTATATATTTAGAAAACATTTAAATTTGGAAGTAGTTAAGAACAGTTAAGAATACAATCTGGGGGTATTCAGAACTTAAATGATCCAACATTTGTTGCAAAGGATTGGGGAAAACCCCAGAAAAACCCAATCAGATCAATAAACAGGCCAAAAGATGTTAAAATTTGGAAAATGGAAATCAGCCAAACGTTGAGTACAAATCGGTAGGTAGCAAGCATAAAGCTAGTTGTAACACATAGTCCATTTCAGGAGGTAAACATTGTTCTTTTTTCAGTTAGTGCCCTGGGCGGACATTAACCAAAGATTTATTGTTTAATTTTTATAGTTTAATGCATAATAATAACTTAGGTGGCTAAATTAAGATTATTAATATATTAAACTATATTTAGATGGTGCGGCTTCAGCGCGTGACGTTGGTGCGCCTTGAGCCTGCAGGTATCGGAGATTTGGCGTATGGTGTGTTGATCAGCCGTATTGTGTGATGGGGGATGAAGATGGTGATGGCGATGGTGATGTGGTAGTCCAGCGATGCTGCTGCTGCTGATGATGGTGATGGGGATGCGGATGATGATGTGGAGTCCAACGACGATTGAAGACGCTGCTGGTGATGATGATGGTGATGGTGATGAGGAAGCGGATGATGATGTGGAGTCCAGCGACGCGTGAAAGACGCTGCTGGTGATGATGATGGTGATGGGGATGCGGGTGTGGAGTCCAGCGACGATTGAAGACGCTGCTGGTGATGGGGATGCGGATGCGGATGCGGAGTCCAGCGACGATTGTAGTTGCCGCCGCTGCTGCTGGTGAAAGCTGCTGGAGATTGCTGCTGGTGGTGACTGGTGATGATGTAGTACTAGTTATCGGTAGCAAGTCCAGGTATTTGATTTGATTGGCTCATTCTCAATTCCAGATGACATTGTTCGTTTTGTTTATATGCCATCTATGGGGAATATAAGAAATTGAGATTTTTTAGAATAAAATTATTTAAAAAGTAAAATATAAATATATTAAATAATTATATTTGTGATTGTTGTTGATTGCGTGTCCAGGTTATTGCCAGTTTTATTGCCAGAAGATGGTGACGGTGGGGCGGAGAGATGATCGGGTGATGTGATGGTGATGATGTCAGGTGTGATTAAAATTCTCTGTCTGGTGGTTCACGTTTCCGAAGCTCAATTGGCCAAGTCCGTTTGAGGCGACGTCCAGTGTTTCGATGAAGCGGAAGCGTCAATCTATTTGTATGATCATGTAGACGAGCCCAATATCTCAAAGAAATAGTTTTAAGACTGTCCCAGATAGAAGAAATTGTCAAGTCCGTGTGTATTGTCCTGTTTGAAACGTAATATGGTGATGCTAACACAAGTCGAAGTGCCTTACTTTGGCACACTTGAATGTGACGTAAATTTGAGTCGGACGCACAGCCATACAGCTCAATGCCATATTGCCAGGAGGGGGCGATTATTTGATTATAAATCAATAATTTATTAGATTGGGATAGGCGGGATCGGGAATTGAGGAGCCAATGATATTTTTTAATTTTTGAAAGTATTGAATTCTTTGTAATCTGTATGTATATTAATATGATTATTATGATTTAAGTGTGTCTCACTTAATAACATAATATCAATATGATTTAATGCTAAAAATTGTATTAATTCATCGGTTTTTCTAGAAATGCCATTCGCATTCCATATACCTATTCGGATGCCAATCATTTAGTTATATTATGACTTGAATTTGAATTTGAAGGCAGCGACTGCTGCAATCTATTTGCTGTATTAGCTGTAATTGAAGCATACGTAGGAGGCACGTTAGCTTCTCGCTGCACTTGCTGACCGGGCATAAGGTGATTATGTAATTCATTTAAATGTGCCTGAATTTCAGCAATAATAGCCGAATGTTTTTCCAACATACGAACTATAATTGGAATAGGATTAAAAGCCTCGGCTGATTGTTGTTGTTGTTGTTGGTGTTGTTGTTGTTGATTATTAGCTGTAGTTTGTAATAATTGTTGCATTTCATTTTGAATATGAATATTATTATTGTTGTTGTTGTTGTTGTTATTATTACGAATATTATTATTACTAATAATATTGGTAGTGACTGTCTGCCGCGGACGGGCTGAAAATTGAATATTTTGAGGCTGTGCTCGATTCTGTGTGGAATGGCTACGTTGAGAATTTAAATTTCGATTTGACGCGTTTTGCGTTTTAGATTTTTGCAAAGAAATATTTTTGCTATTTAACATTTTCAAAAAGTACGGACATCCACGAAAATTGGCTGTATGTATACCCTGACAATTTCCGCATTTAGCAGGAGACGTTATTGGTTTTGTGCATTCTATGGTTAAATGACCAAGGCCGCACTTGACGCATACCGGAGATCGATGGCAATATTTTGCGGTATGATTGAAATTTTGGCAACGCCGGCATTGAACCAAAGATTCACCTGTCCGACGATACTCGACTTTAATTGCAAAATGGCAAATTGTTTTTACATCAAAGATTTTCGAATTATTTAAATTATTCGGATCGAGCTCAATAAAAAATAAATTTGGTGAGAATGTACCTTGTCCATGATGATTTTTGAGTGTCGGATTATGTATGTTGCGTATGTTAAAACCTAATTTGGTTAATTCATTTTTAATCACATCAATTGGCGTCGAATGATGTATGCCACGTATGACGATACGAAGAGATCGCTCTGATCGCTGCTGGTATGTGTGATATTCAATTTTTTCTTTAGCAAAGAAACTCACTAATGCACGATATGTATCGCTGCATTGAGAATTGAAACGTATTAAATTGGGCCCACCCAATTTAATAATGTATGTATCATTTTTGATATGGCTATTATTCAATTTTTTGATTAATTCATCAAAATTACCCATATATTTTATCCAAATTTGTGGAGCTTTTGGATTAGTGGCTCTATTGTTATTATGATTATTACCTAATGTTGCATTTGCTCTAACAACAGGGGTGGCAATATTATTTCCATCATTTATATTTGAATTTGAATTTAAATCGGTTTCATTGACTATTGGCGTCTCAACTGTATAAACAATATCCTCGTCATCGTCGTCGTTGTCGTTATCGTCAGTATCTGGTATATCTATTTCCATACTATTTTGATTATCATTTGATTGACTTGAATCATTTGATTGATTCATAATTCTGGCCGCATCTTGTTGTTCGCTACGCGATATCGATGAATTTGAACGTATTTGGGCACGAGCTATTTTCCGACGCGCATCTCTTACAGACTCACGTCCTGGATAGTTTTGTTTAAAATTTGATGCTGATATTTGTGAATTTGAATTTGAAATTGAATTTGAAACTTTGACTGATTCGTTTTGAGTGTTTGATTTAGGTAGACTATGTTTTGGCCTAGCTATGATTGGAATAAAATTATCATTTTCATTTTCATTTGAATTTTCATTTACATTTTTATTTTCATTGGCATTGGCATTGGCATTGGCCAATTGGCGAAAGCCAGATGCATCACAAGAGTTTGATGTATCAGAGATTAAAATCGGTTCATTTGCCGTCGGTAATTCAGTATTGTTATTATTATGCTCATTTTGTTGTTGTTGTTGTTGTTGTTGAACATTAGCTTGAATCAAGGGATGAGAAACAGTTTGACTTTGTGAAATTACATTGGCCGTAGTTGTAGCGGCAATAGCAGGTACCGATAATTCAGTACAAGCAGGTATGGAAAGAGTTTGGGATGCTATTTGGGAGACTCCTGGCAATATGACGCTAGAGTCTAGAGACTCAGAAGGCAATTGCGAACGTTCAAGAATATTAATAATTCTATTTGATTCGTCTTCAGATTCACTTTGTGATAGCATTTGTATTATTTTATTAATGGCACTTTGCCCTTTTGGCGATAATCTTCTAATTGTCGTTGCCGTCGATGACGAAGAAGAAGTAGTAGCAGCAGCAACATCAGCATCTGATAGCGAATTGGTTGAGGATTCGCTATCAGATTTATTGCTATTTTTCTTATTGTTGCTAGCATTTTCGCTAGCTATTTTATTGGAACGCTTCTTTTTCGTCATTTTTTCCGTTCCGTTCGTCCAAAAATGTCAGGTATGTCAGTATAGGAAAAATTTAAGGCGAAAAATTAATAGATGTAGAAAAAGTGAGTAAGGGTTAGATAGAGAGTGAAAGTGGAAAAAATAATTTGAGAATATTGGTACGTCACCAGATTTTCTTCTTAAATAGATGATGATGCTCCTTGTCCTTGTCGTCTTATTTAAAGTTGAATATTGAATGGTGAATGTTGAATTGTTAAATTGTTGAATTGTTGAATTTTGGATGTTGAATATTGTCTACGTGATAGTCTTTTAATTCAATTTTTTATTTTGCACAGTTATTGAATTTAAATATTTATTGAATATACACACATCACAAAGTATATATATTTTTAATATACTATTCGTTTTTGCAATTAACTGTGTCGTCGTTTACACTGCATGTGTATTCACTGTATCACTGTTCTTTGTACTTTTTAATATTGATTTTCATTGTTTAAATTTTTTGGTACTTTATTAGTACAGTACAGTACACACGGTCACACGGTCACACGGTATATTAAATACGGCGAAGAAATGTTTCACAGCAAAATTACTTTTTACTTTTTACTTTTTATGAAAAAACTTTGACACGCGTAACACGTTTAAACCGCTTAACCGACTGATCTCAACTCAACTGAAACTAACTCAAACACCCACCCACAAAGGCCGTATATCAAAAATCTGAATATCAAATAGAAGGGCACGCTATTACCAATACAACAATACACACATATGCACATGCATTTCATTTCTAGCTGTAAATTACACAAAAAACTTGTAAACAAAAACCAGATCATACCAGATACATTTGGTCCACATAACAGTTATTCATTCTTTTTTTTTTTAAATTACGTCGTAGACATATCTGTCCATCTGTCCATCACCGCAAAAAACAACCAATCGCAAGCCAATAGCCGAAAATCCATACAAAACAGAAAAAACACCAAAAAAAAAGGCTTATTGCTAAATATTCTGATCTCCTGATTCCCCTGAATGCCTGACACAACAAGCTAGCCAACCCACACATTCATATACATACATGTACATACATAAAGCCTACCCTCTTACACATACATACATACATGTACATACATGTACATACATACATTCAATAGAAAATGTTGGCCCAACTTTAATTTTCTCCTTTTTTTGGCTGAAATAAAAATCCACATATAAAAACAACAACCAAAATAAAAAGACAATATTTCATTTCATTTTTCTAACATATTTCAACATATTTATTTTCATTTCCATTTTTATCCATTCTGTTAACTAACTTAATTATCTATAACATTATTATTATTATTTACACATCATTATTTAAATAACGTGGAATATCAGCTGGATGAAGACGAAGACGGCGAAGCAATCCAGGTAGCATAAATACTGTCATGTGCGAAAGTCCAGTCAATGAATTGTATATTATTATGATGTTCATATCCATATTAAACGGACGCTCAATTATGGTGATAATGACAAACGGACGATAGATGACGGTGATGATAATAACTACCAGATGACCATTCGGACGCAATATACGCAAATGACGATGACGACGATGAATTGCGTTATACAGGATTGTGCATATATTCCCATCTGACCAGTGTTGAACATAATTATAGTTGTAATTGTTGTTGTTGTTGTCGCCATTGATATTATTATTATTGATGTCAGCCATATTATCCAATAAATTTGTACGCCTGTGTACATTGATGAACCGTGACATTACAAATGTAGTAATCAATCTTGATATTGGATTATTTAATATCAAATTGGCAGACCGCATATGCCGACGGCGACGAATCACAGTTATCCGGACAATTGTTATGCTCATATTAACTGCAACCGATGCTGCATTCCGTATCAATTCAAACATTCGAGATAATAAATGCAATATTAATAAAGTTGATGGACGATATCTATGACGACGACGACGACGACGATGATGATGATGACGATGATTTTCCTCTTCTTGTTCTTCATTTCGTGAATTTTTAACCATTTTTTCTTCGTTATTAATTATTTAATACGCACGTATTACCATTTACTTTCAATACAACACATCAACTGACCCATGCTCAAAACTAAACAAAAAAAAAAAAAAAGGGAGAGAGAGAGAGAGAGCAAATAAACCAAAATATGAGATCAGTGCATATTTCATTGCATACTTTTTTTCTGACATCCCGACATTCTGTCTAAGTGTATATGTAAATGTGTGTGCGCGCGCTAAACTTTATTGCCATACTTAATGCGAGTGCGAATGGGACAGCCAGCAGGTAGTACCAGTACCATATATACATTTCACTCTCTCTCACACTCTCAACGCAATTGTATTTCTACGTCACACCACAAAAACCATTTTTCTATGCCTGGTTTGTGAATATGATAGACAACACAATCATGGACAGCAACCACAAAACGCTTTAGTTCCAGCGACGGCCGCAATATAATACACCAAATTAATCTACTTTCATACAAAACTTTAACTATGAATATTTAATTAAATATTAACTAAATTACAATTATTTAAACGACATCGCCAAGATATACCCTACATCTAACTAAATAACCAAAAACATATACCCTACCATTTACCATCTATGAGAAAAACCTATGCGCCAAATCACTATTTTGTATACAACATACGCACATACTACACAACACATTTAGTATGCATATTTTATTAAATATTAACTAAATTCTAATTATTTTTACACAATTGCCAAGATATTTGATACAACTTTCAATAGACCTAATAATATATTACAATTTATTTACACATTTTCTAAAAAAATGATCCTTCAAATGCTAAATTCTGTTCAAAATCTCATACAAAACGACGACCTACTGTCGACTGTGCTAAAAACCGTGTACATTTATATTGACAATTTTCTATATCATTTTCCTATTTATATGTATATGTATATGTAGTATGTATATTGACAATCCATATACAAGTTCAAGTAAAAATTACAATTAATATCTATCTGAAATAAACAATAATTATATCAATTTTCCTAACAATTCAAATAAAAAGTCAAATATTGTTTCGTTTTTCAATGTTAACAATACTAGTTTATTAAACATAATTTTAAAAATAACAAAGTAAAATATTTCAAATTAAAAACAAACTTATAAATTAATTATTATAATATTTTCTAACATATATAATAGAAGTGTGTGTTTTTTTTTCTTTTTTCAGTTAGTGCCCTGGGCGGACATTAACCAAAGATTTATTGTTTAATTTTTATAGTTTAATGCATAATAATAACTTAGGTGGCTAAATTAAGATTATTAATATATTAAACTATATGTAGATGGTGCGGCTTCAGCGCGTGACGTTGGTGCGCCTTGAGCCTGCAGGTATCGGAGATTTGGCGTTTGGTGTGTTGATCAGCCGTATTGTGTGATGGGGGATGAAGATGGTGATGGCGATGGTGATGTGGTAGTCCAGCGATGCTGCTGCTGCTGATGATGGTGATGGGGATGCGGATGATGATGTGGAGTCCAACGACGATTGAAGACGCTGCTGGTGATGATGATGGTGATGGTGATGAGGAAGCGGATGATGATGTGGAGTCCAGCGACGCGTGAAAGACGCTGCTGGTGATGATGATGGTGATGGGGATGCGGGTGTGGAGTCCAGCGACGATTGAAGACGCTGCTGGTGATGGGGATGCGGATGCGGATGCGGAGTCCAGCGACGATTGTAGTTGCCGCCGCTGCTGCTGGTGAAAGCTGCTGGAGATTGCTGCTGGTGGTGACTGGTGATGATGTAGTACTAGTTATCGGTAGCAAGTCCAGGTATTTGATTTGATTGGCTCATTCTCAATTCCAGATGACATTGTTCGTTTTGTTTATATGCCATCTATGGGGAATATAAGAAATTGAGATTTTTAGAATAAAATTATTTAAAAAGTAAAATATAAATATATTAAATAATTATATTTGTGATTGTTGTTGATTGCGTGTCCAGGTTATTGCCAGTTTTATTGCCAGAAGATGGTGACGGTGGGGCGGAGAGATGATCGGGTGATGTGATGGTGATGATGTCAGGTGTGATTAAAATTCTCTGTCTGGTGGTTCACGTTTCCGAAGCTCAATTGGCCAAGTCCGTTTGAGGCGACGTCCAGTGTTTCGATGAAGCGGAAGCGTCAATCTATTTGTATGATCATGTAGACGAGCCCAATATCTCAAAGAAATAGTTTTAAGACTGTCCCAGATAGAAGGAATTGTCAAGTCCGTGTGTATTGTCCTGTTTGAAACGTAATATGGTGATGCTAACACAAGTCGAAGTGCCTTACTTTGGCACACTTGAATGTGACGTAAATTTGAGTCGGACGCACAGCCATACAGCTCAATGCCATATTGCCAGGAGGGGGCGATTATTTGATTATAAATCAATAATTTATTAGATTGGGATAGGCGGGATCGGGAATTGAGGAGCCAATGATATTTTTTAATTTTTGAAAGTATTGAATTCTTTGTAATCTGTATGTATATTAATATGATTATTATGATTTAAGTGTGTCTCACTTAATAACATAATATCAATATGATTTAATGCTAAAAATTGTATTAATTCATCGGTTTTTCTAGAAATGCCATTCGCATTCCATATACCTATTCGGATGCCAATCATTTAGTTATATTATGACTTGAATTTGAATTTGAAGGCAGCGACTGCTGCAATCTATTTGCTGTATTAGCTGTAATTGAAGCATACGTAGGAGGCACGTTAGCTTCTCGCTGCACTTGCTGACCGGGCATAAGGTGATTATGTAATTCATTTAAATGTGCCTGAATTTCAGCAATAATAGCCGAATGTTTTTCCAACATACGAACTATAATTGGAATAGGATTAAAAGCCTCGGCTGATTGTTGTTGTTGTTGTTGGTGTTGTTGTTGTTGATTATTAGCTGTAGTTTGTAATAATTGTTGCATTTCATTTTGAATATGAATATTATTATTGTTGTTGTTGTTGTTGTTGTTGTTATTATTACGAATATTATTATTACTAATAATATTGGTAGTGACTGTCTGCCGCGGACGGGCTGAAAATTGAATATTTTGAGGCTGTGCTCGATTCTGTGTGGAATGGCTACGTTGAGAATTTAAATTTCGATTTGACGCGTTTTGCGTTTTAGATTTTTGCAAAGAAATATTTTTGCTATTTAACATTTTCAAAAAGTACGGACATCCACGAAAATTGGCTGTATGTATACCCTGACAATTTCCGCATTTAGCAGGAGACGTTATTGGTTTTGTGCATTCTATGGTTAAATGACCAAGGCCGCACTTGACGCATACCGGAGATCGATGGCAATATTTTGCGGTATGATTGAAATTTTGGCAACGCCGGCATTGAACCAAAGATTCACCTGTCCGACGATACTCGACTTTAATTGCAAAATGGCAAATTGTTTTTACATCAAAGATTTTCGAATTATTTAAATTATTCGGATCGAGCTCAATAAAAAATAAATTTGGTGAGAATGTACCTTGTCCATGATGATTTTTGAGTGTCGGATTATGTATGTTGCGTATGTTAAAACCTAATTTGGTTAATTCATTTTTAATCACATCAATTGGCGTCGAATGATGTATGCCACGTATGACGATACGAAGAGATCGCTCTGATCGCTGCTGGTATGTGTGATATTCAATTTTTTCTTTAGCAAAGAAACTCACTAATGCACGATATGTATCGCTGCATTGAGAATTGAAACGTATTAAATTGGGCCCACCCAATTTAATAATGTATGTATCATTTTTGATATGGCTATTATTCAATTTTTTGATTAATTCATCAAAATTACCCATATATTTTATCCAAATTTGTGGAGCTTTTGGATTAGTGGCTCTATTGTTATTATGATTATTACCTAATGTTGCATTTGCTCTAACAACAGGGGTGGCAATATTATTTCCATCATTTATATTTGAATTTGAATTTAAATCGGTTTCATTGACTATTGGCGTCTCAACTGTATAAACAATATCCTCGTCATCGTCGTCGTTGTCGTTATCGTCAGTATCTGGTATATCTATTTCCATACTATTTTGATTATCATTTGATTGACTTGAATCATTTGAATCATTTGATTGATTCATAATTCTGGCCGCATCTTGTTGTTCGCTACGCGATATCGATGAATTTGAACGTATTTGGGCACGAGCTATTTTCCGACGCGCATCTCTTACAGACTCACGTCCTGGATAGTTTTGTTTAAAATTTGATGCTGATATTTGTGAATTTGAATTTGAAATTGAATTTGAAACTTTGACTGATTCGTTTTGAGTGTTTGATTTAGGTAGACTATGTTTTGGCCTAGCTATGATTGGAATAAAATTATCATTTTCATTTTCATTTGAATTTTCATTTACATTTTTATTTTCATTGGCATTGGCATTGGCATTGGCCAATTGGCGAAAGCCAGATGCATCACAAGAGTTTGATGTATCAGAGATTAAAATCGGTTCATTTGCAGTCGGTAATTCAGTATTGTTATTATTATGCTCATTTTGTTGTTGTTGTTGTTGTTGTTGAACATTAGCTTGAATCAAGGGATGAGCAACAGTTTGACTTTGTGAAATTACATTGGCCGTAGTTGTAGCGGCAATAGCAGGTACCGATAATTCAGTACAAGCAGGTATGGAAAGAGTTTGGGATGCTATTTGGGAGACTCCTGGCAATATGACGCTAGAGTCTAGAGACTCAGAAGGCAATTGCGAACGTTCAAGAATATTAATAATTCTATTTGATTCGTCTTCAGATTCACTTTGTGATAGCATTTGTATTATTTTATTAATGGCACTTTGCCCTTTTGGCGATAATCTTCTAATTGTCGTTGCCGTCGATGACGAAGAAGAAGTAGTAGCAGCAGCAACATCAGCATCTGATAGCGAATTGGTTGAGGATTCGCTATCAGATTTATTGCTATTTTTCTTATTGTTGCTAGCATTTTCGCTAGCTATTTTATTGGAACGCTTCTTTTTCGTCATTTTTTCCGTTCCGTTCGTCCAAAAATGTCAGGTATGTCAGTATAGGAAAAATTTAAGGCGAAAAATTAATAGATGTAGAAAAAGTGAGTAAGGGTTAGATAGAGAGTGAAAGTGGAAAAAATAATTTGAGAATATTGGTACGTCACCAGATTTTCTTCTTAAATAGATGATGATGCTCCTTGTCGTCTTATTTAAAGTTGAATATTGAATGGTGAATGTTGAATTGTTGAATTGTTGAATTGTTGAATTGTTGAATTTTGGATGTTGAATATTGTCTACGTGATAGTCTTTTAATTCAATTTTTTATTTTGCACAGTTATTGAATTTAAATATTTATTGAATATACACACATCACAAAGTATATATATTTTTAATATACTATTCGTTTTTGCAATTAACTGTGTCGTCGTTTACACTGCATGTGTATTCACTGTATCACTGTTCTTTGTACTTTTTAATATTGATTTTCATTGTTTAAATTTTTTGGTACTTTATTAGTACAGTACAGTACACACGGTCACACGGTCACACGGTATATTAAATACGGCGAAGAAATGTTTCACAGCAAAATTACTTTTTACTTTTTACTTTTTATGAAAAAACTTTGACACGCGTAACACGTTTAAACCGCTTAACCGACTGATCTCAACTCAACTGAAACTAACTCAAACACCCACCCACAAAGGCCGTATATCAAAAATCTGAATATCAAATAGAAGGGCACGCTATTACCAATACAACAATACACACATATGCACATGCATTTCATTTCTAGCTGTAAATTACACAAAAAACTTGTAAACAAAAACCAGATCATACCAGATACATTTGGTCCACATAACAGTTATTCATTCTTTTTTTTTTTAAATTACGTCGTAGACATATCTGTCCATCTGTCCATCACCGCAAAAAACAACCAATCGCAAGCCAATAGCCGAAAATCCATACAAAACAGAAAAAACACCAAAAAAAAAAAGGCTTATTGCTAAATATTCTGATCTCCTGATTCCCCTGAATGCCTGACACAACAAGCTAGCCAACCCACACATTCATATACATACATGTACATACATAAAGCCTACCCTCTTACACATACATACATACATGTACATACATGTACATACATACATTCAATAGAAAATGTTGGCCCAACTTTAATTTTCTCCTTTTTTTTGGCTGAAATAAAAATCCACATATAAAAACAACAACCAAAATAAAAAGACAATATTTCATTTCATTTTTCTAACATATTTCAACATATTTATTTTCATTTCCATTTTTATCCATTCTGTTAACTAACTTAATTATCTATAACATTATTATTATTATTTACACATCATTATTTAAATAACGTGGAATATCAGCTGGATGAAGACGAAGACGGCGAAGCAATCCAGGTAGCATAAATACTGTCATGTGCGAAAGTCCAGTCAATGAATTGTATATTATTATGATGTTCATATCCATATTAAACGGACGCTCAATTATGGTGATAATGACAAACGGACGATAGATGACGGTGATGATAATAACTACCAGATGACCATTCGGACGCAATATACGCAAATGACGATGACGACGATGAATTGCGTTATACAGGATTGTGCATATATTCCCATCTGACCAGTGTTGAACATAATTATAGTTGTAATTGTTGTTGTTGTTGTCGCCATTGATATTATTATTATTGATGTCAGCCATATTATCCAATAAATTTGTACGCCTGTGTACATTGATGAACCGTGACATTACAAATGTAGTAATCAATCTTGATATTGGATTATTTAATATCAAATTGGCAGACCGCATATGCCGACGGCGACGAATCACAGTTATCCGGACAATTGTTATGCTCATATTAACTGCAACCGATGCTGCATTCCGTATCAATTCAAACATTCGAGATAATAAATGCAATATTAATAAAGTTGATGGACGATATCTATGACGACGACGACGACGACGATGATGATGATGACGATGATTTTCCTCTTCTTGTTCTTCATTTCGTGAATTTTTAACCATTTTTTCTTCGTTATTAATTATTTAATACGCACGTATTACCATTTACTTTCAATACAACACATCAACTGACCCATGCTCAAAACTAAACAAAAAAAAAAAAAAAGGGAGAGAGAGAGAGAGAGCAAATAAACCAAAATATGAGATCAGTGCATATTTCATTGCATACTTTTTTTCTGACATCCCGACATTCTGTCTAAGTGTATATGTAAATGTGTGTGCGCGCGCTAAACTTTATTGCCATACTTAATGCGAGTGCGAATGGGACAGCCAGCAGGTAGTACCAGTACCATATATACATTTCACTCTCTCTCACACTCTCAACGCAATTGTATTTCTACGTCACACCACAAAAACCATTTTTCTATGCCTGGTTTGTGAATATGATAGACAACACAATCATGGACAGCAACCACAAAACGCTTTAGTTCCAGCGACGGCCGCAATATAATACACCAAATTAATCTACTTTCATACAAAACTTTAACTATGAATATTTAATTAAATATTAACTAAATTACAATTATTTAAACGACATCGCCAAGATATACCCTACATCTAACTAAATAACCAAAAACATATACCCTACCATTTACCATCTATGAGAAAAAACTATGCGCCAAATCACTATTTTCTACAACATACGCACATACTACACAACACATTTAGTATGCATATTTTATTAAATATTAACTAAATTCTAGTTATTTTTACACAATTGCCAAGATATTTGATACAACTTTCAATAGACCTAATAATATATTACAATTTATTTACACATTTTCTAAAAAAATGATCCTTCAAATGCTAAATTCTGTTCAAAATCTCATACAAAACGACGACCTACTGTCGACTGTGCTAAAAACCGTGTACATTTATATTGACAATTTTCTATATCATTTTCCTATTTATATGTATATGTAGTATGTATATTGACAATCCATATACAAGTTCAAGTAAAAATTACAATTAATATCTATCTGAAATGAACAATAATTATATCAATTTTCCTAACAATTCAAATAAAAAGTCAAATATTGTTTCGTTTTTCAATGTTAACAATACTAGTTTATTAAACATAATTTTAAAAATAACAAAGTAAAATATTTCAAACTAAAAACAAACTTATAAATTAATTATTATAATATTTTCTAACATATATAATAGAAGTGTGTGTTTTTTTTTCTTTTTTCAGTTAGTGCCCTGGGCGGACATTAACCAAAGATTTATTGTTTAATTTTTATAGTTTAATGCATAATAATAACTTAGTTTTTTTTTTTTTTTATTAATATGTGCCAGCCTGTTGCATGAACACATATAGACAAAATGGACTCAGTGCACACCAATTAGTGGTCTAAGGACCGTGGCACTGAATCCTAGATCACTTGCGCCCTCGAGGGGACCACGTGATTCCTTCAGTTTTTAAACAGTGTGTTACAATTTGCTGATAAGTAATTTCAAATAGTTTTCTAACAGGTAATTTCCAGGTAGCACAAATAGGTTGAGGTGAGCCTGTTCGCCTGAGGCAGAGCACGAGTTGAGTCCAGAGGGATGTAGCAATGGTGGTTATTGGCCTGTTCGCCTGAGGATCTCAACCATTAAGGTAGAGCCCCCAGTCCCCGAACAGACAATCGGGCTGATACTATCAGTTCACAAGTTGGGTCCAGAGGGATGTAGCAATCGTGGTAATGGGCCTGTTCGCCTGAGGCTGCACATGCCATTTTAAGGCAGGGCCCCCAGTACCCGAACAGGCAATCGGGCTGATATTATCAGTTCACAAGTTGAGTCCAGAGGGATGTAGCAATCGTGGTAATGGGCCTGTTCGCCTGAGGCTGCACATGCCATTTTAAGGCAGGGCCCCCAGTACCCGAACAGGCAAGCGGATTGATCATTTGGCAAGTTTACTTAGAAATTGTAACACTCTGGGTAAAACCATAGATATATAGTGGCTGTCCATGAAATTTGGAAAAAGTTTAGAATGCAATCTGGGGGTATTCAGAACTATAAATGATCCAACATTTGCTGCAAGGATTGGGGAAAACCCCAGAAAAACCCAATCAGATCAGTAAACAAGTTAGTAGATGTATATATTTAGAAAACATTTAAATTTGGAAGTAGTTAAGAACAGTTAAGAATACAATCTGGGGGTATTCAGAACTTAAATGATCCAACATTTGTTGCAAAGGATTGGGGAAAACCCCAGAAAAACCCAATCAGATCAATAAACAGGCCAAAAGATGTTAAAATTTGGAAAATGGAAATCAGCCAAACGTTGAGTACAAATCGGTAGGTAGCAAGCATAAAGCTAGTTGTAACACATAGTCCATTTCAGGAGGTAAACATTGGCAGTAGCATCAGTGATACTAGCAGAGTGTGGGTGCAAAGTTTTAACACAGCCGAAAGGGCAGTTGACCAAGCAGGCCTAAGACATTAGTAATTTGTGCTATTGATTAAATAAGTAAAAGTAATGAAAAGAAGGAAAGGAAAATAAACTTGGGAAAAACTTAGAAAAAGCCCAAACTAACCAGATAAAGTATTGAAAAAGAAATTTAGATTAATTAAAATTAACAAACTTGTAAAGCATAAAGTTGGACATTAAGTAGACGTTAAATGATTAATTATCAGACAGATTGATTGCTTGGAAAGAAACAAGAATAGTTGAAATTAAGCAAATTAGAAAAAAGGAGAGTTTGACATGAAGCGAACAATGTAACGGACCAATAATTTGGACCATTTAATTAAAACCGGGGCATCACAGTTGAACAGAAGGTTAGCTCGTGAAGCACAGGATCAGATTTTAGCATTAATAAATGCTGATTAGTGTTGAGTACAAAACGGTAGGTAGCAAGCATAAAGCTAGTTGTAACACATAGTCCATTTCAGGAGGTAAACATTGGCAGTAGCATCAGTGATACTAGCAGAGTGTGGGTGCAAAGTTTTAACACAGCCGAAAGGGCAGTTGACCAAGCAGGCTTAAGACATTAGTAATTTGTGCTATTGATTAAATAAGTAAAAGTAATGAAAAGAAGGAAAGGAAAATAAACTTGGGAAAAACTTAGAAAAATCCCAAACTAACCAGATAAAGTATTGAAAAAGAAATTTAGATTAATTAAAATTAACAAACTTGTAAACTATAAAGTTGGACATTAAGTAGACGTTAAATGATTAATTATCAGACAGATTGATTGCTTGGAAAGAAACAAGAACCGTTGAGATTAAGCAAATTAGAAAAAAGGAGAGTTTGACATGAAGCGAACAATGTAACGGACCAATAATTTGGACCATTTAATTAAAACCGGGGCATTACAGTTGAAGAGAAGGTTAGCTCGTGAAGCACAGGATCAGATTTTAGCATTACTAATTGCTGATTGGCTGGAGGTAGCTCATATTGGTAGTGGTGACACATTGTCCATTTCAGGAGGTAAACATTGGCAGCAGCATCGGTGATACTAGCAGAGTGTGGGTGCAAAGTTTTAATATAGCCGAAAGGGCAGCTGACGAAGCAGGCTTAAGACATAAGCATTTGTGCTATTGATTAAATAAGTAAAAGTAATGAAGAGAAGGAAATGAAAATAAGCTTGGGAAAAACTTAGAAAAATACCCAAACTAACCAGCAAAAGTATTGAAAAAGAAATTTAGATTAATTAAAATTAACAAACTTGTAAAGTATAAAGTTGGACATTAAGTAGACGTGAAATGATTAATTATCAGACAGATTGATTGCTTGGAAAGAAACAAGAACCGTTGAAATTAAGCAAATTAGAAAAGAGGAGAGTTTGACATGAAGCGAACAATGTAACGGACCAATAATTTGGACCATTTAATTAAAACCGGGGCATCACAGTTGAACAGAAGGTTAGCTCGTGAAGCACAGGATCAGATTTTAGCATTAATAAATGCTGATTAGCTTGAGGTAGCTCATATTGGTAGTGGTGACACATTGTCAATTCAGGTGGTGATCGTTGGCAGCAACATTAGTAGAAAAAATTGCTAAGGTAGTAAAAAAGGTTTTTTTTTTTTTTTTTATTAATATGTGCCAGCCTGTTGCATGAACACATATAGACAAGATGGACTCAGTGCACACCAAATAAGGGTCTAAGGACCGTGGCACTGAATCCTAGATCACTTGCGCCCTCGAGGGGACCACGTGATTCCTTCAGTTTTTAAACAGTGTGTTACAATTTGCTGATAAGTAATTTCAATTAGTTTTCTAACAGGTAATTTCCAGGTAGCACAAATAGGTTGAGGTGAGCCTGTTCGCCTGAGGCAGAGTACGAGTTGAGTCCAGAGGGATGTAGCAATGGTGGTTATTGGCCTGTTCGCCTGAGGATCTCAACCATTAAGGTAGAGCCCCCAGTCCCCGAACAGACAATCGGGCTGATACTATCAGTTCACAAGTTGAGTCCAGAGGGATGTAGCAATTGTGGTAATGGGCCTGTTCGCCTGAGGCTGCACATGCCATTTTAAGGCAGGGCCCCCAGTACCCGAACAGGCAATCGGGCTGATATTATCAGTTCACAAGTTGAGTCCAGAGGGATGTAGCAATCGTGGTAATGGGCCTGTTCGCCTGAGGCTGCGCATGCCATTTTAAGGCAGGGCCCTCAGTACCCGAACAGGCAATCGGGCTGATACTATCAGTTCACAAGTTGAGTCTAGAGGGATGTAGCAATCGTGGTTATTGGCCTGTTCGCCTGAGGATCTCAACCATTAAGGTTGAGCCCCCAGTCCCCGAACAGGCAATCGGGCTGATACTATCAGTTCACAAGTTGAGTCCAGAGGGATGTAGCAATAGTGGTAATGGGCCTGTTCGCCTGAGGCTGCACATGCCATTTTAAGGCAGGGCCCCCAGTACCCGAACAGGCAATCGGGCTGATATTATCAGTTCACAAGTTGAGTCCAGAGGGATGTAGCAATCGTGGTAATGGGCCTGTTCGCCTGAGGCTGCACATGCCATTTTAAGGCAGGGCCCCCAGTCCCCGAACAGGCAAGCGGATTGATCATTTGGCAAGTTTACTTAGAAATTGTAACACTCTGGGTAAAACCATAGATATATAGTGGCTGTCCATGAAATTTGGAAAAAGTTTAGAATACAATCTGGGGGTATTCAGAACTATAAATGATCCAACATTTGCTGCAAGGATTGGGGAAAACCCCAGAAAAACCCAATCAGATCAGTAAACAAGTTAGTAGATGTACATATTTAGAAAACATTTAAATTTGGAAGTAATTAAGAACAGTTTAGAATACAATCTGGGGGTATTCAGAACTTAAATGATCCAACATTTGTTGCAAAGGATTGGGAAAAACCCCAGAAAAACCCAATCAGATCAATAAATAGGCCAAAAGATGTTAAAATTTGGAAAATGGAAATCAGCCAAACGTTAAGTACAAATCGGTAGGTAGCAAGCATAATGCAAGTTGTAACACATAGTCCATTTCAGGAGGTAAACAAATTTTTTTTTTTTTTTATTAATATGTGCCAGCCTGTTGCATGAACACATATAGACAAAATGGACTCAGTGCACACCAAATAAGGGTCTAAGGACCGTGGCACTGAATCCTAGATCACTTGCGCCCTCGAGGGGACCACGTGATTCCTTCAGTTTTTAAACAGTGTGTTACAATTTGCTGATAGGTAATTTCAAATAGTTTTCTAACAGGTAATTTCCAGGTAGCACAAATAGGTTGAGGTGAGCCTGTTCGCCTGAGGCAGAGTACGAGTTGAGTCCAGAGGGATGTAGCAATGGTGGTTATTGGCCTGTTCGCCTGAGGATCTCAACCATTAAGGTAGAGCCCCCAGTCCCCGAACAGACAATCGGGCTGATACTATCAGTTCACAAGTTGAGTCCAGAGGGATGTAGCAATTGTGGTAATGGGCCTGTTCGCCTGAGGCTGCACATGCCATTTTAAGGCAGGGCCCCCAGTACCCGAACAGGCAATCGGGCTGATATTATCAGTTCACAAGTTGAGTCCAGAGGGATGTAGCAATCGTGGTAATGGGCCTGTTCGCCTGAGGCTGCACATGCCATTTTAAGGCAGGGCCCCCAGTACCCGAACAGGCAATCGGGCTGATACTATCAGTTCACAAGTTGAGTCTAGAGGGATGTAGCAATCGTGGTTATTGGCCTGTTCGCCTGAGGATCTCAACCATTAAGGTTGAGCCCCCAGTCCCCGAACAGGCAATCGGGCTGATACTATCAGTTCACAAGTTGAGTCCAGAGGGATGTAGCAATAGTGGTAATGGGCCTGTTCGCCTGAGGCTGCACATGCCATTTTAAGGCAGGGCCCCCAGTACCCGAACAGGCAATCGGGCTGATATTATCAGTTCACAAGTTGAGTCCAGAGGGATGTAGCAATCGTGGTAATGGGCCTGTTCGCCTGAGGCTGCACATGCCATTTTAAGGCAGGGCCCCCAGTCCCCGAACAGGCAAGCGGATTGATCATTTGGCAAGTTTACTTAGAAATTGTAACACTCTGGGTAAAACCATAGATATATAGTGGCTGTCCATGAAATTTGGAAAAAGTTTAGAATACAATCTGGGGGTATTCAGAACTATAAATGATCCAACATTTGCTGCAAGGATTGGGGAAAACCCCAGAAAAACCCAATCAGATCAGTAAACAAGTTAGTAGATGTATATATTTAGAAAACATTTAAATTTGGAAGTAGTTAAGAACAGTTAAGAATACAATCTGGGGGTATTCAGAACTTAAATGATCCAACATTTGTTGCAAAGGATTGGGGAAAACCCCAGAAAAACCCAATCAGATCAATAAACAGGCCAAAAGATGTTAAAATTTGGAAAATGGAAATCAGCCAAACGTTGAGTACAAATCGGTAGGTAGCAAGCATAAAGCTAGTTGTAACACATAGTCCATTTCAGGAGGTAAACATTGGCAGTAGCATCAGTGATACTAGCAGAGTGTGGGTGCAAAGTTTTAACACAGCCGAAAGGGCAGTTGACCAAGCAGGCTTAAGACATTAGTAATTTGTGCTATTGATTAAATAAGTAAAAGTAATGAAAAGAAGGAAAGGAAAATAAACTTGGGAAAAACTTAGAAAAAGCCCAAACTAACCAGATAAAGTATTGAAAAAGAAATTTAGATTAATTAAAATTAACAAACTTGTAAAGCATAAAGTTGGACATTAAGTAGACGTTAAATGATTAATTATCAGACAGATTGATTGCTTGGAAAGAAACAAGAATAGTTGAAATTAAGCAAATTAGAAAAAAGGAGAGTTTGACATGAAGCGAACAATGTAACGGACCAATAATTTGGACCATTTAATTAAAACCGGGGCATCACAGTTGAACAGAAGGTTAGCTCGTGAAGCACAGGATCAGATTTTAGCATTAATAAATGCTGATTAGTGTTGAGTACAAAACGGTAGGTAGCAAGCATAAAGCTAGTTGTAACACATAGTCCATTTCAGGAGGTAAACATTGGCAGTAGCATCAGTGATACTAGCAGAGTGTGGGTGCAAAGTTTTAACACAGCCGAAAGGGCAGTTGACCAAGCAGGCTTAAGACATTAGTAATTTGTGCTATTGATTAAATAAGTAAAAGTAATGAAAAGAAGGAAAGGAAAATAAACTTGGGAAAAACTTAGAAAAATCCCAAACTAACCAGATAAAGTATTGAAAAAGAAATTTAGATTAATTAAAATTAACAAACTTGTAAACTATAAAGTTGGACATTAAGTAGACGTTAAATGATTAATTATCAGACAGATTGATTGCTTGGAAAGAAACAAGAACCGTTGAGATTAAGCAAATTAGAAAAAAGGAGAGTTTGACATGAAGCGAACAATGTAACGGACCAATAATTTGGACCATTTAATTAAAACCGGGGCATTACAGTTGAACAGAAGGTTAGCTCGTGAAGCACAGGATCAGATTTTAGCATTACTAATTGCTGATTGGCTGGAGGTAGCTCATATTGGTAGTGGTGACACATTGTCCATTTCAGGAGGTAAACATTGGCAGCAGCATCGGTGATACTAGCAGAGTGTGGGTGCAAAGTTTTAATATAGCCGAAAGGGCAGCTGACGAAGCAGGCTTAAGACATAAGCATTTGTGCTATTGATTAAATAAGTAAAAGTAATGAAGAGAAGGAAATGAAAATAAGCTTGGGAAAAACTTAGAAAAATACCCAAACTAACCAGCAAAAGTATTGAAAAAGAAATTTAGATTAATTAAAATTAACAAACTTGTAAAGTATAAAGTTGGACATTAAGTAGACGTGAAATGATTAATTATCAGACAGATTGATTGCTTGGAAAGAAACAAGAACCGTTGAAATTAAGCAAATTAGAAAAGAGGAGAGTTTGACATGAAGCGAACAATGTAACGGACCAATAATTTGGACCATTTAATTAAAACCGGGGCATCACAGTTGAACAGAAGGTTAGCTCGTGAAGCACAGGATCAGATTTTAGCATTAATAAATGCTGATTAGCTTGAGGTAGCTCATATTGGTAGTGGTGACACATTGTCAATTCAGGTGGTGATCGTTGGCAGCAACATTAGTAGAAAAAATTGCTAAGGTAGTAAAAAAGGTGACAGATAAATCAGGGTGATCTAAGCTAGCCAAAAATACTCAGGGTGACAGGAAAATCAAAGTACTGTAAAGAGACATGCTAAGGTAAGTTGATTAGAGAAAAACAAGGAATCACACTGCAAAGACAGGGCGTCTAACACCCAATATTGTTGTGGAAAAGTCCTAGACCAGAGGAAAAATGCAGAAATTATGGCTGTAAATTTGTAGATCTTATTAATGAAATAAAGGGATGGCAAAGGGGGCAACCAGAGAAGTCGGACGCACTAATTCATAAATTAGCTTACCAATAAATTATTATTGCTATAATTAAACAAAAAGGAAGGCGGCGATGGCGGAAAACGGCACAGAAATTACAATATCTTGAAAAGAAAAGAAATAATTTTGATTTAGATTTAGGCCGGACAACTGCAAATACCAATACAGCATAAAATGCAGTATTGATATTTAACAGAATATTTTAATTTAGAAGTTCACTTTTCGAAAAGAAAAAATAAAAGCGATTTTTAGAAACCCGAAAACTGCAATCAATTAAACACAAAAAATAAAGCTGTTTCACCTTTGGGCTTCTGAATTGAAGTGAACTATTTCAATGAAAAAATTGCTAAGGTAGTAAAAAAGGTGACAGATAAATCAGGGTGATCTAAGCTAGCCAAAAATACTCAGGGTGACAGGAAAATCAAAGTACTGTAAAGAGACATGCTAAGGTAAGTTGATTAGAGAAAAACAAGGAATCACACTGCAAAGACAGGGCGTCTAACACCCAATATTGTTGTGGAAAAGTCCTAGACCAGAGGAAAAATGCAGAAATTATGGCTGTAAATTTGTAGATCTTATTAATGAAATAAAGGGATGGCAAAGGGGGCAACCAGAGAAGTCGGACGCACTAATTCATAAATTAGCTTACCAATAAATTATTATTGCTATAATTAAACAAAAAGGAAGGCGGCGATGGCGGAAAACGGCACAGAAATTACAATATCTTGAAAAGAAAAGAAATAATTTTGATTTAGATTTAGGCCGGACAACTGCAAATACCAATACAGCATAAAATGCAGTATTGATATTTAACAGAATATTTTAATTTAGAAGTTCACTTTTCGAAAAAGAAAAAATAAAAGCGATTTTTAGAAACCCGAAAACTGCAAACAATTAAACACAAAACACAAAAAATAAAGCTGTTTCACCTTTGGGCTCTGAATTGAAGTGAACTATTTCAATGAAAAAATTGCTAAGATAGTAAAAAAGGTGACAGAAAATCAGGGTGATCAAGCTAGCCAAAAATACTAAAAAAAATCAGGAAAGAAATTAGTTTGATAGAGAAACCAAGGAAATCAAAAAGCGTCTACACTAAATGATGGAAAAAACAGGGAAAAAAAGAAGTTATATTCTATGCCGAATTTTTTTTTTTTTTTTTATTAATATGTGCCAGCCTGTTGCATGAACACATATAGACAAAATGGACTCAGTGCACACCAAATAATGGTCTAAGGACCGTGGCACTGAATCCTAGATCACTTGCGCCCTCGAGGGGACCACGTGATTCCTTCAGTTTTTAAACAGTGTGTTACAATTTGCAGATAAGTAATTTCAAATAGTTTTCTAACAGGTAATTTCCAGGTAGCACAAATAGGTTGAGGTGAGCCTGTTCGCCTGAGGCAGAGCACGAGTTGAGTCCAGAGGGATGTAGCAATGGTGGTTATTGGCCTGTTCGCCTGAGGATCTCAACCATTAAGGTAGAGCCCCCAGTCCCCGAACAGACAATCGGGCTGATACTATCAGTTCACAAGTTGGGTCCAGAGGGATGTAGCAATCGTGGTAATGGGCCTGTTCGCCTGAGGCTGCACATGCCATTTTAAGGCAGGGCCCCCAGTACCCGAACAGGCAATCGGGCTGATATTATCAGTTCACAAGTTGAGTCCAGAGGGATGTAGCAATCGTGGTAATGGGCCTGTTCGCCTGAGGCTGCACATGCCATTTTAAGGCAGGGCCCCCAGTACCCGAACAGGCAATCGGGCTGATACTATCAGTTCACAAGTTGAGTCTAGAGGGATGTAGCAATCGTGGTTATTGGCCTGATCGCCTGAGGATCTCAACCATTAAGGTTGAGCCCCCAGTCCCCGAACAGGCAATCGGGCTGATACTATCAGTTCACAAGTTGAGTCCAGAGGGATGTAGCAATAGTGGTAATGGGCCTGTTCGCCTGAGGCTGCACATGCCATTTTAAGGCAGGGCCCCCAGTACCCGAACAGGCAATCGGGCTGATATTATCAGTTCACAAGTTGAGTCCAGAGGGATGTAGCAATCGTGGTAATGGGCCTGTTCGCCTGAGGCTGCACATGCCATTTTAAGGCAGGGCCCCCAGTCCCCGAACAGGCAAGCGGATTGATCATTTGGCAAGTTTACTTAGAAATTGTAACACTCTGGGTAAAACCATAGATATATAGTGGCTGTCCATGAAATTTGGAAAAAGTTTAGAATACAATCTGGGGGTATTCAGAACTATAAATGATCCAACATTTGCTGCAAGGATTGGGGAAAACCCCAGAAAAACCCAATCAGATCAGTAAACAAGTTAGTAGATGTACGTATTTAGAAAACATTTAAATTTGGAAGTAATTAAGAACAGTTTAGAATACAATCTGGGGGTATTCAGAACTTAAATGATCCAACATTTGTTGCAAAGGATTGGGAAAAACCCCAGAAAAACCCAATCAGATCAATAAATAGGCCAAAAGATGTTAAAATTTGGAAAATGGAAATCAGCCAAACGTTAAGTACAAATCGGTAGGTAGCAAGCATAATGCTAGTTGTAACACATAGTCCATTTCAGGAGGTAAACAAAGGCATAGCATCAGTGATACTAGCAGAGTGTGGGTGCAAAGTTTTAATACAGCCGAAAGGGCAGTTGACCAAGCAGGCTTAAGACATTAGTAATTTGTGCTATTGATTAAATAAGTAAAAGTAATGAAAAGAAGGAAAGGAAAATAAACTTGGGAAAAACTTAGAAAAATCCCAGATTAACCAGATAAAGTATTGAAAAAGAAATTTAGATTAATTAAAATTAACAAACTTGTAAAGTATAAAGTTGGACATTAAGTAGACGTTAAATGATTAATTATCAGACAGATTAATTGCTTGGAAAGAAACAAGAACCGTTGAGATTAAGCAAATTAGAAAAAGGAGAGTTTGACATGAAGCGAACAATGAAACGGACCAATAATTTGGACCATTTAATTAAAACCGGGGCATTACAGTTGAACAGAAGGTTAGCTCGTGAAGCACAGGATCAGATTTTAGCATTAATAAATGCTGATTAGTGTAGAGTACAAATCGGTAGGTAGCAAGCATAAAGCTAGTTGTAACACAAAGTCCATTTCAGGAGGTAAACAAAGGCATAGCATCAGTGATACTAGCAGAGTGTGGGTGCAAAGTTTTAACACAGCCGAAAGGGCAGTTGACCAAGCAGGCTTAAGACATTAGTAATTTGTGCTATTGATTAAATAAGTAAAAGTAATGAAAAGAAGGAAAGGAAAATAAACTTGGGAAAAACTTAGAAAAATCCCAGATTAACCAGATGAAGTATTGAAAAAGAAATTTAGATTAATTAAAATTAACAAACTTGTAAAGTATAAAGTTGGACATTAAGTAGACGTTAAATGATTAATTATCAGACAGATTAATTGCTTGGAAAGAAACAAGAACCGTTGAGATTAAGCAATTTTTTTTTTTTATTAATATGTGCCAGCCTGTTGCTTGAACACATATAGACAAAATGGACTCAGTGCACACCAAATAATGGTCTAAGGACCGTGGCACTGAATCCTAGATCACTTGCGCCCTCGAGGGGACCACGTGATTCCTTCAGTTTTTAAACAGTGTGTTACAATTTGCAGATAAGTAATTTCAAATAGTTTTCTAACAGGTAATTTCCAGGTAGCACAAATAGGTTGAGGTGAGCCTGTTCGCCTGAGGCAGAGCACGAGTTGAGTCCAGAGGGATGTAGCAATAGTGGTAATGGGCCTGTTCGCCTGAGGATGCACATGCCATTTTAAGGCAGGGCCCCCAGTACCCGAACAGACAATCGGGCTGATATTATCAGTTCACAAGTTGAGTCCAGAGGGATGTAGCAATCGTGGTAATGGGCCTGTTCGCCTGAGGCTGCACATGCCATTTTAAGGCAGGGCCCCCAGTACCCGAACAGGCAATCGGGCTGATATTATCAGTTCACAAGTTGAGTCCAGAGGGATGTAGCAATCGTGGTAATGGGCCTGTTCGCCTGAGGCTGCACATGCCATTTTAAGGCAGGGCCCCCAGTACCCGAACAGGCAATCGGGCTGATACTATCAGTTCACAAGTTGAGTCCAGAGGGAAGTAGCAAATGTGGTAATGGGCCTGTTCGCCTGAGGCTGCACATGCCATTTTAAGGCAGGGCCCCCAGTACCCGAACAGGCAATCGGGCTGATATTATCAGTTCACAAGTTGAGTCCAGAGGGATGTAGCAATCGTGGTAATGGGCCTGTTCGCCTGAGGCTGCACATGCCATTTTAAGGCAGGGCCCCCAGTACCCGAACAGGCAATCGGGCTGATACTATCAGTTCACAAGTTGAGTCTAGAGGGATGTAGCAATCGTGGTTATTGGCCTGTTCGCCTGAGGATCTCAACCATTAAGGTTGAGCCCCCAGTCCCCGAACAGGCAATCGGGCTGATACTATCAGTTCACAAGTTGAGTCCAGAGGGATGTAGCAATAGTGGTAATGGGCCTGTTCGCCTGAGGCTGCACATGCCATTTTAAGGCAGGGCCCCCAGTACCCGAACAGGCAATCGGGCTGATATTATCAGTTCACAAGTTGAGTCCAGAGGGATGTAGCAATCGTGGTAATGGGCCTGTTCGCCTGAGGCTGCACATGCCATTTTAAGGCAGGGCCCCCAGTCCCCGAACAGGCAAGCGGATTGATCATTTGGCAAGTTTACTTAGAAATTGTAACACTCTGGGTAAAACCATAGATATATAGTGGCTGTCCATGAAATTTGGAAAAAGTTTAGAATACAATCTGGGGGTATTCAGAACTATAAATGATCCAACATTTGCTGCAAGGATTGGGGAAAACCCCAGAAAAACCCAATCAGATCAGTAAACAAGTTAGTAGATGTATATATTTAGAAAACATTTAAATTTGGAAGTAGTTAAGAACAGTTAAGAATACAATCTGGGGGTATTCAGAACTTAAATGATCCAACATTTGTTGCAAAGGATTGGGAAAAACCCCAGAAAAACCCAATCAGATCAATAAATAGGCCAAAAGATGTTAAAATTTGGAAAATGGAAATCAGCCAAACGTTAAGTACAAATCGGTAGGTAGCAAGCATAATGCAAGTTGTAACACATAGTCCATTTCAGGAGGTAAACAAAGGCATAGCATCAGTGATACTAGCAGAGTGTGGGTGCAAAGTTTTAATACAGCCGAAAGGGCAGTTGACCAAGCAGGCTTAAGACATTAGTAATTTGTGCTATTGATTAAATAAGTAAAAGTAATGAAAAGAAGGAAAGGAAAATAAACTTGGGAAAAACTTAGAAAAAGCCCAAACTAACCAGATAAAGTATTGAAAAATAAATTTAGATTAATTAAAATTAACAAACTTGTAAAGCATAAAGTTGGACATTAAGTAGACGTTAAATGATTAATTATCAGCCAGATTGATTGCTTGGAAAGAAACAAGAACCGTTGAAATTAAGCAAATTAGAAAAAGGAGAGTTTGACATGAAGCGAACAATGTAACGGACCAATAATTTGGACCATTTAATTAAAACCGGGGCATCACAGTTGAACAGAAGGTTAGCTCGTGAAGCACAGGATCAGATTTTAGCATTAATAAATGCTGATTAGTGTAGAGTACAAATCGGTAGGTAGCAAGCATAAAGCTAGTTGTAACACATAGTCCATTTCAGGAGGTAAACAAAGGCATAGCATCAGTGATACTAGCAGAGTGTGGGTGCAAAGTTTTAACACAGCCGAAAGGGCAGTTGACCAAGCAGGCTTAAGACATTAGTAATTTGTGCTATTGATTAAATAAGTAAAAGTAATGAAAAGAAGGAAAGGAAAATAAACTTGGGAAAAACTTAGAAAAATCCCAGATTAACCAGATAAAGTATTGAAAAAGAAATTTAGATTAATTAAAATTAACAAACTTGTAAAGTATAAAGTTGGACATTAAGTAGACGTTAAATGATTAATTATCAGACAGATTAATTGCTTGGAAAGAAACAAGAACCGTTGAGATTAAGCAAATTAGAAAAAAAGGAGAGTTTGACATGAAGCGAACAAAGTAACGGACCAATAATTTGGACCATTTAATTAAAACCGGGGCATTACAGTTGAACAGAAGGTTAGCTCGTGAAGCACAGGATCAGATTTTAGCATTAATAAATGCTGATTGGCTGGAGGTAGCTCATATTGGTAGTGGTGACACATTGTCCATTTCAGGAGGTAAACATTGGCAGCAGCATCGGTGATACTAGCAGAGTGTGGGTGCAAAGTTTTAATATAGCCGAAAGGGCAGCTGACGAAGCAGGCTTAAGACATAAGTATTTGTGCAATTGATTAAATAAGTAAAAGTAATGAAGAGAAGGAAATGAAAATAAGCTTGGGAAAAACTTAGAAAAGACCCAAACTAACCAGCAAAAGTATTGAAAAAGAAATTTAGATTAATTAAAATTAACAAACTTGTAAAGTATAAAGTTGGACATTAAGTAGACGTTAAATGATTAATTATCAGACAGATTAATTGCTTGGAAAGAAACAAGAACCGTTGAAATTAAGCAAATTAGAAAAGAGGAGAGTTTGACATGAAGCGAACAATGTAACGGACCAATAATTTGGACCATTTAATTAAAACCGGGGCATCACAGTTGAACAGAAGGTTAGCTCGTGAAGCACAGGATCAGATTTTAGCATTAATAAATGCTGATTAGCTGGAGGTAGCTCATATTGGTAGTGATGACACATTGTCAATTCAGGTGCTGATCGTTGGCAGCAACATTAGTAGAAAAAATTGCTAAGGTAGTAAAAAAGGTGACAGATAAATCAGGGTGATCTAAGCTAGCCAAAAATACTCAGGGTGACAGGAAAATCAAATACTGTAAAGAACATCTAAGGTAAGTTGATTAGAGAAAAACAAGGAATCACATGCAAAACAGGGCGTCTACCCAAATTGTGGAAAAGTCCTAGACCAGAGGAAAAATCAGAAATTATCTGTAAATTTAGATCTTATTAATGAAAAAAGGGAGGCAAAGCAACCAGAAAGCGACCACTAATTCATAAATAGCTTACCAATAAATTATTATTCTATAATAAACAAAGCGCATGGCGAAAACGCACAGAAATACAAATCTTGAAAAGAAAATAATTATTAATTCCGAAACTCAAAACCAAACAGCATAATCAGTATATATTAAAAATAGAAGCACTTTTCGAAAAAAAAAAAGCATTTTTAGAAACCTTTTTTTTTTTTTATTTATTCCCCTGTTGCATGACCACATAAGACAAGAGGACTCAGTGCGCTCTAAAAAGGTCAAGTAAAAGACCGCGGCACCGAGTCAGGAAATCACTTGCGCCCTCGAGGGACCACGTGACAAGATGATAGTTTCAATCAGTGTGTTACAATAGAAAAGTGACAATGAGTTGTGTAGGAATAACAATAAGTAGTGTGGAAAACCCAATGCTTTGTGTTAGGAGTCAAACAGAGGGGTCCTTTGATTGTTAAGGTTGATCCAGCAGGTAGTATGGGCCTTTCGCCTGGGGCAGCTCATGACATAAGGCAGGGCCCCCATCCCCGAACAAGCAAGGATAGTCATCTCTTTTGATGATAAAAAGTGGGTTGAATTATCTCGGTTGATGTCCAAAATGCAGTAAACGAGAAGACGGGCCTGTTCGCCTGGGCAGCTCAGAAAAGGCAGGCCCCCAGTCCCCGAACAAGCAAGATATCACTCGGTTGATAAAAAAGTAGGTTGAATTATCTCGGTTGATCCAAATGCATGTAGACAAGAAGTAGCGGGCCTGTTCGCCTGGGGCAGCTCATACATTTTAAGGCAGGGCCCCCAGTCCCCGAACAAGCAAGGAAGTCACTCGGTTGATGATAAAAAGTAGGTTGAATTACATCGGTTAATGTCCAAAATGCATGTAAACGATGAAGTACGCCTGTTCGCCTGGGGCAGCTCATGACATTTAAGGCAGGGCCCCCAGTCCCCGAACAAGCAAGGATATCACTCGGTTGAGATAAAAAGAGGTTGAAATCTCGGTTAAATCCAAAATGCATGTAGACGATGAAGTAGCGGGCCTGTTCGCCTGGGGCAGCTCATACATTTTAAGGCAGGGCCCCCAGTCCCCGAACAAGCAAGGAAGTCACTCGGTTGATGATAAAAAGTAGGTTGAATTATCTCGGCTTACAAGGATTACAGTTTGACAAGGTTGTTTTAAAAAATTGTAACACACTGAGTAAACTACAGGTATCTGGAGACTTCCATATTTATTAAGAAACATAAAATTTTGAAATAGTTAAGAATACAGTCTGGGGGTACTCAAAACATTAATGATCCAACATTTGTTGCAAGGATTGGGGAAAACCCCAGAAAAACCCAATCAGATCAGTATGCTAGTAACTAGGTATCAATTTTGGAAAATGGAAATCAGTCAACCAACACGGGTAAAATACTAGGATTAGGATTTAAAATGGGAGTCAGCAATTGGTGGTGGTGGTAGTCTTAATGGTAGTTATCATTGGTAGCAGCAAAGTGATCCATATAGTGTGGGTGCAAAGTTTTATTACTGCCAAGCACTACCAACAGGTCATAATAACGGTATTATTTAAATAACTTTAAATCAAGCGCAAAGGAAAATTTAATGAAAAACACAATTGATTCAGAACCACAAGAGTGCTGAAAAAGAAATGTAGATTATTTAAATTAGCAAACTTGAAACATATAAGATTGGACTTAAAGCAACGTTAAATGATTAAATAAGGAACCAGTAAATTCTAAAATTTTGAACAAAAAGTAGAAATAAAAGACCAAGCAAAATAATTAGGGAAAACTTAGAAAAACCCCAACTTGGTCAAGAATCAGCTAGAGTACTGAAAAATAAATTTAGCAAATTTGAAAAAAAAAGTTGGACTTTAAACATACGTTAAATAAATAAATTTGAAACCAGCAAAAACTGGGGAAGAAAAAGATTCTTTAAATTTAGCAAATTTGGAAAACGGACAACGAGATGGACCAAGAATCAGGGCCATTGGTACACAATCCGGGGCATCACAGTTGACCAGAAGGGGAACACGTGAAGCGCAGGATCGGATGTTTAGCATTAAAAAATGCTGTTTTAGTGGAAGCATTCACAGTGCGAGTGGGATGACGACTTCGTCAACAGGTGTTAATCATAAAAAAATTATTTAAAATAGTTAAATAAATAAATTTGAAACCAGAAAAACTGGAGAAGAAAAATCTTTAAATTTAGCAAAGAAACGGACAACGAGATGGACCAAGAATCAGGGCCATTGGTACACAATCCGGGGCATCACAGTTGACCAGAAGGGGAACACGTGAAGCGCAGGATCGGATGTTTAGCATTAAAAAATGCTGTTTTAGTGGAAGCATTCACAGTGCGAGTGGGATGACGACTTCGTCAACAGGTGTTAATCAATAATGATAATCGTTTATAGTGGTAATCATTTATAGTGGTAATCATTGGTAGTGGCAACAGTGGTGCCATTAGAGTGTGAGTGCAAAGTTTATAACTACCAAAAGGGCAGTTGACCAAGCAGGCTTTAAAAATTATAACAATAAATAAATAAAATTTGGACAAAAAGAAAGGAGAAATTTAATAAAAGTCCGAGGATATTAAAGCAAAATAATTGGGGAAAACTTAGAAAAACCCCAATTTGGTCAGGAACCAGCTAAGTACTGAAAAATAAATTTAGCAAACTTGAAAAATAAAAGTTGGACTTTAAACAACGTTAAATAAATAAATTTGGAACCAGTAAAAACTGGAGAAGAAAAAGATTCTTTAAATTTAGCAAATTTGGGAAAAGGACAACGAGATGGACCAAAAATCAGGGCCATTGACACAACCGGGGCATCACATTGACCAGAAGGGGAACACGTGAAGCGCAGATCGGATGTTAGCATAAAGAATGCTGTTTTAGTGGAAGCATACACAGTGCGAGTGGGATGACGACTTCGTCAACAGGTGTTAGTCAATAATGGTAATCGTTTATAGTTGGTAATCATTATAGTGGAATCATTGGTAGTGACAACAGTGGTGCCATAGAGTGTGAGTGCAAAGTTTTATAACTACCAAAAGGGCAGTTGACCAAGCAGGTTTTTAAAAATTATGAAAATTAAATAAATTAAAATTTGGACAAAAAGAAAGGAGAAATTTAATAAAGGTCCGAGGATATTCAAAGAAAAATAATTGGGGAAAACTTAGAAAAACCCCAATTTGGTCAGGAACCAGCTAGAGTACTGAAAAATAAATTTAGCAAACTTGAAAAATATAAAGTTTGACTTTAAACAACGTTAAATAATAAATTTGGAACCAGTAAAAACTGGAGAAGAAAAAGATTCTTTAAATTTAGGAAATTTGGGAAAAGAACAACGAGATGGACCAAGAATCAGGGCCATTGGTACACAATCCGGGGCATCACAGTTGACCAGAAGGGGAACACGTGAAGCGCAGGATCGGATGTTTAGCATTAAAGAATGCTGATTTAGTGAAAGCATACACAGTGCGAGTGGGATGACGACTTCGTCAACAGGTGTTAATCATAAATGGTAATCGTTTAAGCGGTAATATTATAGTGGAATCATTGGTAGTGGCAACAGTGGCGCCATTAGAGTGTGAGTGCAAAGTTTTATAACTACCAAAAGGGCAGTTGACCAAGCAGGTTTTTTTTAAAAATTATGATATAATTTAAATGAATTAAAATTTGGACAAAAAGAAAGGAGAAATTTAATAAAAGTCCGAGGATATTCAAAGCAAAATAAATGGGGAAAACTTAGAAAAACCCCAATTTGGTCAGGAACCAGCTAGAGTACTGAAAAATAAATTTAGCAAAATTGAAAAATATAAAGTTGGACTTTAAACATACGTTAAATGATCAAATTTGGAACCAGTAAGAGCTGGTGAAGAAAAAGACTCTTTAAATTTAGCAGAGTTGTAGGATGACAACTTCGTCAACAGGTGGTAATTATTTACAGTGGTAATCATTGGTAGCAACAGTGGTGCCAATAGAGTGCGGGTGCTAAGTTTAATTACTGTCAAAAGGGCAGTTGACCAAGCAGGTTTATGAATTGTGATATTATTTAGAGAAATTCATGTTTTTAACAAAAGGGAAAGAAAAATAAAGTGGAAGTCCGAAGATCAGTAAAGCAGAGTTTGATAATTGGGGAAAACTTAGAAAACACCAATTAAATCAAAAACCAGTTAGAGATTGAAAAAGAAATGTAGATTATTTAAATTAAAGATCAGCGGTCAGCGATTAGGCGCTCAGTTTCCCGAAGATCGTCTTCAACAGAACGAAGTATGCGAATGATACTATTCATTCTCGTTATATCAATTGGTTTTTTTTTTTTTTTTTTTTATTAATATGTGCCAGCCTGTTGCATGAACACATATAGACAAAATGGACTCAGTGCACACCAAATAAGGGTCTAAGGACCGTGGCACTGAATCCTAGATCACTTGCGCCCTCGAGGGGACCACGTGATTCCTTCAGTTTTTAAACAGTGTGTTACAATTTGCAGATAAGTAATTTCAAATAGTTTTCTAACAGGTAATTTCCAGGTAGCACAAATAGGTTGAGGTGAGCCTGTTCGCCTGAGGCAGAGCACGAGTTGAGTCCAGAGGGATGTAGCAATGGTGGTTATTGGCCTGTTCGCCTGAGGATCTCAACCATTTTAAGGTAGAGCCCCCAGTCCCCGAACAGGCAATCGGGCTGATACTATCAGTTCACAAGTTGAGTCCAGAGGGATGTAGCAATCGTGGTAATGGGCCTGTTCGCCTGAGGCTGCACATGCCATTTTAAGGCAGGGCCCCCAGTACCCGAACAGGCAATCGGGCTGATATTATCAGTTCACAAGTTGAGTCCAGAGGGATGTAGCAATCGTGGTAATGGGCCTGTTCGCCTGAGGCTGCACATGCCATTTTAAGGCAGGGCCCCCAGTACCCGAACAGGCAATCGGGCTGATACTATCAGTTCACAAGTTGAGTCCAGAGGGAAGTAGCAAATGTGGTAATGGGCCTGTTCGCCTGAGGCTGCACATGCCATTTTAAGGCAGGGCCCCCAGTACCCGAACAGGCAATCGGGCTGATATTATCAGTTCACAAGTTGAGTCCAGAGGGATGTAGCAATCGTGGTAATGGGCCTGTTCGCCTGAGGCTGCACATGCCATTTTAAGGCAGGGCCCCCAGTACCCGAACAGGCAATCGGGCTGATACTATCAGTTCACAAGTTGAGTCTAGAGGGATGTAGCAATCGTGGTTATTGGCCTGTTCGCCTGAGGATCTCAACCATTAAGGTTGAGCCCCCAGTCCCCGAACAGGCAATCGGGCTGATACTATCAGTTCACAAGTTGAGTCCAGAGGGATGTAGCAATAGTGGTAATGGGCCTGTTCGCCTGAGGCTGCACATGCCATTTTAAGGCAGGGCCCCCAGTACCCGAACAGGCAATCGGGCTGATATTATCAGTTCACAAGTTGAGTCCAGAGGGATGTAGCAATCGTGGTAATGGGCCTGTTCGCCTGAGGCTGCACATGCCATTTTAAGGCAGGGCCCCCAGTCCCCGAACAGGCAAGCGGATTGATCATTTGGCAAGTTTACTTAGAAATTGTAACACTCTGGGTAAAACCATAGATATATAGTGGCTGTCCATGAAATTTGGAAAAAGTTTAGAATACAATCTGGGGGTATTCAGAACTATAAATGATCCAACATTTGCTGCAAGGATTGGGGAAAACCCCAGAAAAACCCAATCAGATCAGTAAACAAGTTAGTAGATGTATATATTTAGAAAACATTTAAATTTGGAAGTAGTTAAGAACAGTTAAGAATACAATCTGGGGGTATTCAGAACTTAAATGATCCAACATTTGTTGCAAAGGATTGGGAAAAACCCCAGAAAAACCCAATCAGATCAATAAATAGGCCAAAAGATGTTAAAATTTGGAAAATGGAAATCAGCCAAACGTTAAGTACAAATCGGTAGGTAGCAAGCATAATGCAAGTTGTAACACATAGTCCATTTCAGGAGGTAAACAAAGGCATAGCATCAGTGATACTAGCAGAGTGTGGGTGCAAAGTTTTAATACAGCCGAAAGGGCAGTTGACCAAGCAGGCTTAAGACATTAGTAATTTGTGCTATTGATTAAATAAGTAAAAGTAATGAAAAGAAGGAAAGGAAAATAAACTTGGGAAAAACTTAGAAAAAGCCCAAACTAACCAGATAAAGTATTGAAAAAGAAATTTAGATTAATTAAAATTAACAAACTTGTAAAGCATAAAGTTGGACATTAAGTAGACGTTAAATGATTAATTATCAGCCAGATTGATTGCTTGGAAAGAAACAAGAACCGTTGAAATTAAGCAAATTAGAAAAAAGGAGAGTTTGACATGAAGCGAACAATGTAACGGACCAATAATTTGGGCCATTTAATTAAAACCGAGGCATCACAGTTGAACAGAAGGTTAGCTCGTGAAGCACAGGATCAGATTTTAGCATTAATAAATGCTGATTAGTGTAGAGTACAAATCGGTAGGTAGCAAGCATAAAGCTAGTTGTAACACATAGTCCATTTCAGGAGGTAAACAAAGGCATAGCATCAGTGATACTAGCAGAGTGTGGGTGCAAAGTTTTAACACAGCCGAAAGGGCAGTTGACCAAGCAGGCTTAAGACATTAGTAATTTGTGCTATTGATTAAATAAGTAAAAGTAATGAAAAGAAGGAAAGGAAAATAAACTTGGGAAAAACTTAGAAAAATCCCAAACTAACCAGATAAAGTATTGAAAAAGAAATTTAGATTAATTAAAATTAACAAACTTGTAAAGTATAAAGTTGGACATTAAGTAGACGTTAAATGATTAATTATCAGACAGATTAATTGCTTGGAAAGAAACAAGAACCGTTGAGATTAAGCAAATTAGAAAAAAAGGAGAGTTTGACATGAAGCGAACAATGTAACGGACCAATAATTTGGACCATTTAATTAAAACCGGGGCATTACAGTTGAACAGAAGGTTAGCTCGTGAAGCACAGGATCAGATTTTAGCATTAATAAATGCTGATTGGCTGGAGGTAGCTCATATTGGTAGTGGTGACACATTGTCCATTTCAGGAGGTAAACATTGGCAGCAGCATCGGTGATACTAGCAGAGTGTGGGTGCAAAGTTTTAATATAGCCGAAAGGGCAGCTGACGAAGCAGGCTTAAGACATAAGCATTTGTGCTATTGATTAAATAAGTAAAAGTAATGAAGAGAAGGAAATGAAAATAAGCTTGGGAAAAACTTAGAAAAAACCCAAACTAACCAGCAAAAGTATTGAAAAAGAAATTTAGATTAATTAAAATTAACAAACTTGTAAAGTATAAAGTTGGACATTAAGTAGACGTTAAATGATTAATTATCAGACAGATTAATTGCTTGGAAAGAAACAAGAACCGTTGAAATTAAGCAAATTAGAAAAGAGGAGAGTTTGACATGA
Organism: Drosophila quinaria; assembly: GCA_035047525.1. NCBI lineage: Eukaryota > Metazoa > Arthropoda > Insecta > Diptera > Drosophilidae > Drosophila > Drosophila quinaria. The sequence goes on along the minus strand of JAWNPO010000488.1, from coordinate 43,566 downwards.
AGCGAACAATGAAACGGACCAATAATTTGGACCATTTAATTAAAACCGGGGCATCACAGTTGAACAGAAGGTTAGCTCGTGAAGCACAGGATCAGATTTTAGCATTAATAAATGCTGATTAGCTGGAGGTAGCTCATATTGGTAGTGATGACACATTGTCAATTCAGGTGCTGATCGTTGGCAGCAACATTAGTAGAAAAAATTGCTAAGGTAGTAAAAAAGGTGACAGATAAATCAGGGTGATCTAAGCTAGCCAAAAATACTCAGGGTGACAGGAAAATCAAAGTACTGTAAAGAGACATGCTAAGGTAAGTTGATTAGAGAAAAACAAGGAATCACACTGCAAAGACAGGGCGTCTAACACCCAATATTGTTGTGGAAAAGTCCTAGACCAGAGGAAAAATGCAGAAATTATGGCTGTAAATTTGTAGATCTTATTAATGAAATAAAGGGATGGCAAAGGGGGCAACCAGAGAAGTCGGACGCACTAATTCATAAATTAGCTTACCAATAAATTATTATTGCTATAATTAAACAAAAAGGAAGGCGGCGATGGCGGAAAACGGCACAGAAATTACAATATCTTGAAAAGAAAAGAAATAATTTTGATTTAGATTTAGGCCGGACAACTGCAAATACCAATACAGCATAAAATGCAGTATTGATATTTAACAGAATATTTTAATTTAGAAGTTCACTTTTCGAAAAAGAAAAAATAAAAGCGATTTTTAGAAACCCGAAAACTGCAAACAATTAAACACAAAACACAAAAAATAAAGCTGTTTCACCTTTGGGCTTCTGAATTGAAGTGAACTATTTCAATGAAAAAATTGCTAAGGTAGTAAAAAAGGTGACAGATAAATCAGGGTGATCTAAGCTAGCCAAAAATACTCAGGGTGACAGGAAAATCAAAGTACTGTAAAGAGACATGCTAAGGTAAGTTGATTAGAGAAAAACAAGGAATCACACTGCAAAGACAGGGCGTCTAACACCCAATATTGTTGTGGAAAAGTCCTAGACCAGAGGAAAAATGCAGAAATTATGGCTGTAAATTTGTAGATCTTATTAATGAAATAAAGGGATGGCAAAGGGGGCAACCAGAGAAGTCGGACGCACTAATTCATAAATTAGCTTACCAATAAATTATTATTGCTATAATTAAACAAAAAGGAAGGCGGCGATGGCGGAAAACGGCACAGAAATTACAATATCTTGAAAAGAAAAGAAATAATTTTGATTTAGATTTAGGCCGGACAACTGCAAATACCAATACAGCATAAAATGCAGTATTGATATTTAACAGAATATTTTAATTTAGAAGTTCACTTTTCGAAAAAGAAAAAATAAAAGCGATTTTTAGAAACCCGAAAACTGCAAACAATTAAACACAAAACACAAAAAATAAAGCTGTTTCACCTTTGGGCTTCTGAATTGAAGTGAACTATTTCAATGAAAAAATTGCTAAGGTAGTAAAAAAGGTGACAGATAAATCAGGGTGATCTAAGCTAGCCAAAAATACTCAGGGTGACAGGAAAATCAAAGTACTGTAAAGAGACATGCTAAGGTAAGTTGATTAGAGAAAAACAAGGAATCACACTGCAAAGACAGGGCGTCTAACACCCAATATTGTTGTGGAAAAGTCCTAGACCAGAGGAAAAATGCAGAAATTATGGCTGTAAATTTGTAGATCTTATTAATGAAATAAAGGGATGGCAAAGGGGGCAACCAGAGAAGTCGGACGCACTAATTCATAAATTAGCTTACCAATAAATTATTATTGCTATAATTAAACAAAAAGGAAGGCGGCGATGGCGGAAAACGGCACAGAAATTACAATATCTTGAAAAGAAAAGAAATAATTTTGATTTAGATTTAGGCCGGACAACTGCAAATACCAATACAGCATAAAATGCAGTATTGATATTTAACAGAATATTTTAATTTAGAAGTTCATTTTTTTTTTTTTTTTATTAATATGTGCCAGCCTGTTGCATGAACACATATAGACAAAATGGACTCAGTGCACACCAAATAATGGTCTAAGGACCGTGGCACTGAATCCTAGATCACTTGCGCCCTCGAGGGGACCACGTGATTCCTTCAGTTTTTAAACAGTGTGTTACAATTTGCAGATAAGTAATTTCAAATAGTTTTCTAACAGGTAATTTCCAGGTAGCACAAATAGGTTGAGGTGAGCCTGTTCGCCTGAGGCAGAGCACGAGTTGAGTCCAGAGGGATGTAGCAATGGTGGTTATTGGGCCTGTTCGCCTGAGGATCTCAACCATTTTTTTTTTTTTTTTTTTATTAATATGTGCCAGCCTGTTGCATGAACACATATAGACAAAATGGACTCAGTGCACACCAAATAATGGTCTAAGGACCGTGGCACTGAATCCTAGATCACTTGCGCCCTCGAGGGGACCACGTGATTCCTTCAGTTTTTAAACAGTGTGTTACAATTTGCAGATAAGTAATTTCAAATAGTTTTCTAACAGGTAATTTCCAGGTAGCACAAATAGGTTGAGGTGAGCCTGTTCGCCTGAGGCAGAGCACGAGTTGAGTCCAGAGGGATGTAGCAATGGTGGTTATTGGGCCTGTTCGCCTGAGGATCTCAACCATTAAGGTAGAGCCCCCAGTCCCCGAACAGACAATCGGGCTGATACTATCAGTTCACAAGTTGGGTCCAGAGGGATGTAGCAATCGTGGTAATGGGCCTGTTCGCCTGAGGCTGCACATGCCATTTTAAGGCAGGGCCCCCAGTACCCGAACAGGCAATCGGGCTGATATTATCAGTTCACAAGTTGAGTCCAGAGGGATGTAGCAATCGTGGTAATGGGCCTGTTCGCCTGAGGATCTCAACCATTAAGGTTGAGCCCCCAGTCCCCGAACAGGCAATCGGGCTGATACTATCAGTTCACAAGTTGAGTCCAGAGGGATGTAGCAATAGTGGTAATGGGCCTGTTCGCCTGAGGCTGCACATGCCATTTTAAGGCAGGGCCCCCAGTACCCGAACAGGCAATCGGGCTGATATTATCAGTTCACAAGTTGAGTCCAGAGGGATGTAGCAATCGTGGTAATGGGCCTGTTCGCCTGAGGATCTCAACCATTAAGGTTGAGCCCCCAGTCCCCGAACAGGCAATCGGGCTGATACTATCAGTTCACAAGTTGAGTCCAGAGGGATGTAGCAATAGTGGTAATGGGCCTGTTCGCCTGAGGCTGCACATGCCATTTTAAGGCAGGGCCCCCAGTACCCGAACAGGCAATCGGGCTGATATTATCAGTTCACAAGTTGAGTCCAGAGGGATGTAGCAATCGTGGTAATGGGCCTGTTCGCCTGAGGCTGCACATGCCATTTTAAGGCAGGGCCCCCAGTCCCCGAACAGGCAAGCGGATTGATCATTTGGCAAGTTTACTTAGAAATTGTAACACTCTGGGTAAAACCATAGATATATAGTGGCTGTCCATGAAATTTGGAAAAAGTTTAGAATACAATCTGGGGGTATTCAGAACTATAAATGATCCAACATTTGCTGCAAGGATTGGGGAAAACCCCAGAAAAACCCAATCAGATCAGTAAACAAGTTAGTAGATGTATATATTTAGAAAACATTTAAATTTGGAAGTAGTTAAGAACAGTTAAGAATACAATCTGGGGGTATTCAGAACTTAAATGATCCAACATTTGTTGCAACGGATTGGGAAAAACCCCAGAAAAACCCAATCAGATCAATAAATAGGCCAAAAGATGTTAAAATTTGGAAAATGGAAATCAGCCAAACGTTAAGTACAAATCGGTAGGTAGCAAGCATAATGCAAGTTGTAACACATAGTCCATTTCAGGAGGTAAACAAAGGCATAGCATCAGTGATACTAGCAGAGTGTGGGTGCAAAGTTTTAATACAGCCGAAAGGGCAGTTGACCAAGCAGGCTTAAGACATTAGTAATTTGTGCTATTGATTAAATAAGTAAAAGTAATGAAAAGAAGGAAAGGAAAATAAACTTGGGAAAAACTTAGAAAAAGCCCAAACTAACCAGATAAAGTATTGAAAAAGAAATTTAGATTAATTAAAATTAACAAACTTGTAAAGCATAAAGTTGGACATTAAGTAGACGTTAAATGATTAATTATCAGACAGATTAATTGCTTGGAAAGAAACAAGAACCGTTGAGATTAAGCAAATTAGAAAAAAGGAGAGTTTGACATGAAGCGAACAATGTAACGGACCAATAATTTGGGCCATTTAATTAAAACCGGGGCATCACAGTTGAACAGAAGGTTAGCTCGTGAAGCACAGGATCAGATTTTAGCATTAATAAATGCTGATTAGTGTAGAGTACAAATCGGTAGGTAGCAAGCATAAAGCTAGTTGTAACACAAAGTCCATTTCAGGAGGTAAACATTGGCAGTAGCATCAGTGATACTAGCAGAGTGTGGGTGCAAAGTTTTAACACAGCCGAAAGGGCAGTTGACCAAGCAGGCTTAAGACATTAGTAATTTGTGCTATTGATTAAATAAGTAAAAGTAATGAAAAGAAGGAAAGGAAAATAAACTTGGGAAAAACTTAGAAAAATCCCAGATTAACCAGATAAAGTATTGAAAAAGAAATTTAGATTAATTAAAATTAACAAACTTGTACAGCATAAAGTTGGACATTAAGTAGACGTTAAATGATTAATTATCAGACAGATTGATTGCTTGGAAAGAAACAAGAATAGTTGAAATTAAGCAAATTAGAAAAGAGGAGAGTTTGACATGAAGCGAACAATGTAACGGACCAATAATTTGGACCATTTAATTAAAACCGGGGCATCACAGTTGAACAGAAGGTTAGCTCGTGAAGCACAGGATCAGATTTTAGCATTAATAAATGCTGATTAGCTTGAGGTAGCTCATATTGGTAGTGGTGACACATTGTCAATTCAGGTGGTGATCGTTGGCAGCAACATTAGTAGAAAAAATTGCTAAGGTAGTAAAAAAGGTGACAGATAAATCAGGGTGATCTAAGCTAGCCAAAAATACTCAGGGTGACAGGAAAATCAAAGTACTGTAAAGAGACATGCTAAGGTAAGTTGATTAGAGAAAAACAAGGAATCACACTGCAAAGACAGGGCGTCTAACACCCAATATTGTTGTGGAAAAGTCCTAGACCAGAGGAAAAATGCAGAAATTATGGCTGTAAATTTGTAGATCTTATTAATGAAATAAAGGGATGGCAAAGGGGGCAACCAGAGAAGTCGGACGCACTAATTCATAAATTAGCTTACCAATAAATTATTATTGCTATAATTAAACAAAAAGGAAGGCGGCGATGGCGGAAAACGGCACAGAAATTACAATATCTTGAAAAGAAAAGAAATAATTTTGATTTAGATTTAGGCCGGACAACTGCAAATACCAATACAGCATAAAATGCAGTATTGATATTTAACAGAATATTTTAATTTAGAAGTTCACTTTTCGAAAAAGAAAAAATAAAAGCGATTTTTAGAAACCCGAAAACTGCAAACAATTAAACACAAAACACAAAAAATAAAGCTGTTTCACCTTTGGGCTTCTGAATTGAAGTGAACTATTTCAATGAAAAAATTGCTAAGGTAGTAAAAAAGGTGACAGATAAATCAGGGTGATCTAAGCTAGCCAAAAATACTCAGGGTGACAGGAAAATCAAAGTACTGTAAAGAGACATGCTAAGGTAAGTTGATTAGAGAAAAACAAGGAATCACACTGCAAAGACAGGGCGTCTAACACCCAATATTGTTGTGGAAAAGTCCTAGACCAGAGGAAAAATGCAGAAATTATGGCTGTAAATTTGTAGATCTTATTAATGAAATAAAGGGATGGCAAAGGGGGCAACCAGAGAAGTCGGACGCACTAATTCATAAATTAGCTTACCAATAAATTATTATTGCTATAATTAAACAAAAAGGAAGGCGGCGATGGCGGAAAACGGCACAGAAATTACAATATCTTGAAAAGAAAAGAAATAATTTTGATTTAGATTTAGGCCGGACAACTGCAAATACCAATACAGCATAAAATGCAGTATTGATATTTAACAGAATATTTTAATTTAGAAGTTCACTTTTCGAAAAAGAAAAAATAAAAGCGATTTTTAGAAACCCGAAAACTGCAAACAATTAAACACAAAACACAAAAAATAAAGCTGTTTCACCTTTGGGCTTCTGAATTGAAGTGAACTATTTCAATGAAAAAATTGCTAAGGTAGTAAAAAAGGTGACAGATAAATCAGGGTGATCTAAGCTAGCCAAAAATACTCAGGGTGACAGGAAAATCAAAGTACTGTAAAGAGACATGCTAAGGTAAGTTGATTAGAGAAAAACAAGGAATCACACTGCAAAGACAGGGCGTCTAACACCCAATATTGTTGTGGAAAAGTCCTAGACCAGAGGAAAAATGCAGAAATTATGGCTGTAAATTTGTAGATCTTATTAATGAAATAAAGGGATGGCAAAGGGGGCAACCAGAGAAGTCGGACGCACTAATTCATAAATTAGCTTACCAATAAATTATTATTGCTATAATTAAACAAAAAGGAAGGCGGCGATGGCGGAAAACGGCACAGAAATTACAATATCTTGAAAAGAAAAGAAATAATTTTGATTTAGATTTAGGCCGGACAACTGCAAATTTTTTTTTTTTTTTTTTTATTAATATGTGCCAGCCTGTTGCATGAACACATATAGACAAAATGGACTCAGTGCACACCAAATAAGGGTCTAAGGACCGTGGCACTGAATCCTAGATCACTTGCGCCCTCGAGGGGACCACGTGATTCCTTCAGTTTTTAAACAGTGTGTTACAATTTGCTGATAGGTAATTTCAAATAGTTTTCTAACAGGTAATTTCCAGGTAGCACAAATAGGTTGAGGTGAGCCTGTTCGCCTGAGGCAGAGTACGAGTTGAGTCCAGAGGGATGTAGCAATGGTGGTTATTGGCCTGTTCGCCTGAGGATCTCAACCATTAAGGTAGAGCCCCCAGTCCCCGAACAGACAATCGGGCTGATACTATCAGTTCACAAGTTGAGTCCAGAGGGATGTAGCAATTGTGGTAATGGGCCTGTTCGCCTGAGGCTGCACATGCCATTTTAAGGCAGGGCCCCCAGTACCCGAACAGGCAATCGGGCTGATATTATCAGTTCACAAGTTGAGTCCAGAGGGATGTAGCAATCGTGGTAATGGGCCTGTTCGCCTGAGGCTGCACATGCCATTTTAAGGCAGGGCCCCCAGTACCCGAACAGGCAATCGGGCTGATACTATCAGTTCACAAGTTGAGTCTAGAGGGATGTAGCAATCGTGGTTATTGGCCTGTTCGCCTGAGGATCTCAACCATTAAGGTTGAGCCCCCAGTCCCCGAACAGGCAATCGGGCTGATACTATCAGTTCACAAGTTGAGTCCAGAGGGATGTAGCAATAGTGGTAATGGGCCTGTTCGCCTGAGGCTGCACATGCCATTTTAAGGCAGGGCCCCCAGTACCCGAACAGGCAATCGGGCTGATATTATCAGTTCACAAGTTGAGTCCAGAGGGATGTAGCAATCGTGGTAATGGGCCTGTTCGCCTGAGGCTGCACATGCCATTTTAAGGCAGGGCCCCCAGTCCCCGAACAGGCAAGCGGATTGATCATTTGGCAAGTTTACTTAGAAATTGTAACACTCTGGGTAAAACCATAGATATATAGTGGCTGTCCATGAAATTTGGAAAAAGTTTAGAATACAATCTGGGGGTATTCAGAACTATAAATGATCCAACATTTGCTGCAAGGATTGGGGAAAACCCCAGAAAAACCCAATCAGATCAGTAAACAAGTTAGTAGATGTATATATTTAGAAAACATTTAAATTTGGAAGTAGTTAAGAACAGTTAAGAATACAATCTGGGGGTATTCAGAACTTAAATGATCCAACATTTGTTGCAAAGGATTGGGAAAAACCCCAGAAAAACCCAATCAGATCAATAAATAGGCCAAAAGATGTTAAAATTTGGAAAATGGAAATCAGCCAAACGTTGAGTACAAATCGGTAGGTAGCAAGCATAAAGCTAGTTGTAACACATAGTCCATTTCAGGAGGTAAACATTGGCAGTAGCATCAGTGATACTAGCAGAGTGTGGGTGCAAAGTTTTAACACAGCCGAAAGGGCAGTTGACCAAGCAGGCTTAAGACATTAGTAATTTGTGCTATTGATTAAATAAGTAAAAGTAATGAAAAGAAGGAAAGGAAAATAAACTTGGGAAAAACTTAGAAAAAGCCCAAACTAACCAGATAAAGTATTGAAAAAGAAATTTAGATTAATTAAAATTAACAAACTTGTAAAGCATAAAGTTGGACATTAAGTAGACGTTAAATGATTAATTATCAGACAGATTGATTGCTTGGAAAGAAACAAGAATAGTTGAAATTAAGCAAATTAGAAAAAAGGAGAGTTTGACATGAAGCGAACAATGTAACGGACCAATAATTTGGACCATTTAATTAAAACCGGGGCATCACAGTTGAACAGAAGGTTAGCTCGTGAAGCACAGGATCAGATTTTAGCATTAATAAATGCTGATTAGTGTTGAGTACAAAACGGTAGGTAGCAAGCATAAAGCTAGTTGTAACACATAGTCCATTTCAGGAGGTAAACATTGGCAGTAGCATCAGTGATACTAGCAGAGTGTGGGTGCAAAGTTTTAACACAGCCGAAAGGGCAGTTGACCAAGCAGGCTTAAGACATTAGTAATTTGTGCTATTGATTAAATAAGTAAAAGTAATGAAAAGAAGGAAAGGAAAATAAACTTGGGAAAAACTTAGAAAAATCCCAAACTAACCAGATAAAGTATTGAAAAAGAAATTTAGATTAATTAAAATTAACAAACTTGTAAACTATAAAGTTGGACATTAAGTAGACGTTAAATGATTAATTATCAGACAGATTGATTGCTTGGAAAGAAACAAGAACCGTTGAGATTAAGCAAATTAGAAAAAAGGAGAGTTTGACATGAAGCGAACAATGTAACGGACCAATAATTTGGACCATTTAATTAAAACCGGGGCATTACAGTTGAAGAGAAGGTTAGCTCGTGAAGCACAGGATCAGATTTTAGCATTACTAATTGCTGATTGGCTGGAGGTAGCTCATATTGGTAGTGGTGACACATTGTCCATTTCAGGAGGTAAACATTGGCAGCAGCATCGGTGATACTAGCAGAGTGTGGGTGCAAAGTTTTAATATAGCCGAAAGGGCAGCTGACGAAGCAGGCTTAAGACATAAGCATTTGTGCTATTGATTAAATAAGTAAAAGTAATGAAGAGAAGGAAATGAAAATAAGCTTGGGAAAAACTTAGAAAAATACCCAAACTAACCAGCAAAAGTATTGAAAAAGAAATTTAGATTAATTAAAATTAACAAACTTGTAAAGTATAAAGTTGGACATTAAGTAGACGTGAAATGATTAATTATCAGACAGATTGATTGCTTGGAAAGAAACAAGAACCGTTGAAATTAAGCAAATTAGAAAAGAGGAGAGTTTGACATGAAGCGAACAATGTAACGGACCAATAATTTGGACCATTTAATTAAAACCGGGGCATCACAGTTGAACAGAAGGTTAGCTCGTGAAGCACAGGATCAGATTTTAGCATTAATAAATGCTGATTAGCTTGAGGTAGCTCATATTGGTAGTTTTTTTTTTTTTCACAATATATGCCTGCCTGTTGCATGGGCATATATATTCAGGCGAAACAAAATATATACTTTAGGCATCCGTGGTAACCAGTATTATTTTGAATCAGTCCGCAAACGCCCTCGAGGGGACCACGCGGAAAAGGCTGTTGATTGCAATCAAGGAGACATAGAGGAGCAAAGGAGGCTAGACATAGAGAACATAGGGGTATTGTAAGGGTAGTGCGTGAGGTGTAAATCAGGGGGAGTGAAGGTGAGTGCAATTGAGTTGAAGACAATGTTAGTATTGAGGGGTTAATTCGCCTAGGCTGCTCTTGACCTTAATAGGGCAAGGCTCTCAGTACCCGAAGTTAAAGCACCCTCTTCTCCACAGCCGCGTGAGCCTGCCTCTCGCAGGAGCACACACAGCTGAAGAGAGTTTTACAAACAATGTTACAAGGATGTTAGTTTGTAGTTTTAGAGGTTGTTCTTATGTAGTTGATTGATTGTTCAGGAGTAAGGCTTAAGATAGCTTTCAGATTTGGATTTACGGAGCAAAAGTTTTTCATATTGATTAAAATATTTTTAATTTTGTTAGATCAGATTGATTATAGACGTTCAAAGCTAGCGTCTTTGGTTAGGGGATAGTTGGTTTAACAACTGTATCAGGGATTTTGACTGGTGGTGACATAATATTAATTTAGATTTGAGATGGATCTTAGTAAATTGATTTTTGGTGGCATGGATTAAGTAAAATAGGATAAAAAGATTGTTTCAAGCATTGTATTGGAAGGGTATTTGTAAACTGGTTAGTTGAATATATATTTTGTAATTATAATAGCGTTATTTTAGATTACTTAATTTAGTTTGGCCGCAGGATTGCACCTTGGTTTGGGGAGTTGTGATAGCAGGTAGTTTATTAAAATGGCAGATGTCTTAAGGTGGTTTTATTGTGTTTGATTAATTCATTTCTTATGAGTAGGCTTGATTAATTTGGCAGATGGTTTTATTTACAACTGTGGAGAAAAAGTAGATTAACATAGGCGACCAGATATTATTTAGAATATTATTTATGATATTTCAGATTGTTTTAAATTAGACCGTTGAATTGAACCTTGGTTTGGGGAGTTTTTATTAGATAGAAGTATATTGTTTTGGCAGATAGCTTTAGATAGTTTTGTTGATGGATTATTTTCATTTGTTGATTAACTTAAATCAGCTTTCAGATTTGGATTATGGTGCAAAAATTTCATATTGATCAAATATATTTTTGTTTGTTATTGTTGAATCAGAATGATGAGTTTAAAGCTAGGGTATTTGATTATAGGATAGTTGGTTTACCAACTGCATCAGGGATTTTGACTGGAGGTGACATAATATTAATTTAGATTTAAGATGGATCTTAGTAAGTTGATTTCTGGTAGCATGGATTAAGTAAAATAGGATGAAAAGATTGTTTCAAGCATTGTATTGGTAGGGTATTTGTAAACTGGTTAGTTGAACATGAATTTTATAATTATAATTACGTTATTTTATATTGTTTTGAGTTGCGATAACAGGTAGTATATTGAAATGGCAGATGTCTTAGGGTGGTATTATTGTGTTTGATTAATTCATTTCTTATAAGTAAGCTGGATTGATTTGGCAGATGGCAATTGTGGAGAAACGGAAGACTAACATAGACAACCAGGTAGTATTTAAAAATTTTTTTTATGGTATTTCAGATTGTTTTATTTAACTTAGACCGATTTGAATTTATGATGCAAAAATTTCATATTGATCTAATATATTTTGTTTGTTATTGTTTAATCAGATTGATGAGTTTAAAGCTAGAGTACTTGATTATAGGATAGTTGCTTCAGGGATTTTGACTGGAGGTGACATAATATTAATTTAGATTTAAGATGGATCTTAATCAGTTGTTCTTTGGTTAGATTGCGTTATTTCATTTAAGCCCTTATATTAAAATTAAGTTTGCGGACCTTTCTTAGCAAGAAAAATATTGATTGTTTAGGCAGATAGTTTTGATGTTCTGGTTTGTTCATTTATTTGTTTGTTTTGGTTTATTTAATATTGATAATAGGCGTATAGTCTCTGGAATGGATTCTTGCTTGAGAGGCATAATCAGATTACCAGCTTACCAGCAGCATCAGGGTTTCTAACAGGAATTGATGTCTTGTCAGACGTCATGTTAGAAAATTCATCATTGCTGCTGGTCTCTAGGTGGAAATGAGGTGGAGAAATCAGGTGGATAGATTCTTAGTTGGAGAAGTACGGGGGAAGAAGTGATAAGTTAGCGAGCTTTTGGTAAGGTAGAAGTGCTTAGTGTTGTGCAAAGATTTGTTTTGAGAAAATGGGAGACGTATATGAGACGAGATGGGTATTATTTGATGACGTAGAAGGGAGTGGTTGAGGGGAGGCTTAGGTTTCTCAAGAGTTCCTGATTTGGCGTTCTATTTCTCGAAGATCGTTTTCAAGGGTGCGTAGGTTACGGGTAATATTATTTATTCTTGTAGAATCCATTGGAAATCGAGGTACAATAATGTCATCGGTTGAGTCAGGATCATAAGGAAGGGCAGCACGTAGTTCACCGATTCTTTGTCGCAAGTTATCTCTCCTGGACCCAAGGAGGTAGAAGGAAAAAATTCCTCTTTCATTTGAGGCAGACTTAGGAGGCAACGGCGTATTGATATTGGAATTAACCGGGGTTTGTTGTGTAGAAGGAGTGGACTGAAGATTGAGATTAGAGCTGGAAGCTATTTGGCGTTCGGTTTCATGAAGTTCTTTGTCTAGACGGAGAAGAATACGGTTGAGATTAGTCATGTCTACCGCAGTCATTGGAAACCGAAGGTGAAAGGATCGGTCACTGGAGTCAGAGTCATATGGAAGTCTTAGACGCAATTCTTTGATATTTTGTAGCAGTAATTGTTTTTTATTATTAAGTTCTTGAAGGTTAGGAAGTAAGTGAGTTGTTGGAATCGTTACTGATATGGGAACATTCGTAGGAGGAGGCAGCGAATTTAGTTGGGTTTGCTGAGGTCTGGGAATCGGAAGTACAAAAGGAGTTGACTGAAGATTGGGATTAGTAATGGGAATGATTTGGCGTTCAATATCGTGAAGTTCGTTGCTTAGAGAGAGAAGTGAACAGAAGTTAGTCAAGTCAGCAGTCGACAAAGGGAAGCGAAGATGGAAAGTGCGGTCAGTGGAGTCAGGATCATATGGCAGCTTAAGGCGTAATTCTTCAATTCGTTGTAGAAGTGATTGTTTTTTGTTGCGTAAGTCTTGGAGGTTAGGGAGTGAGCGAGTAGTTGGTACAGGGACAGTATATTGTTGAAGCGGCTTAATGTATTTATCAACTTGCTGAATGTATCTAGGTCGGCTTTGTGCTAAACGGAATGGAGTGTATGGGGCAGTAATAATTCTTCTGGCTTCAATGTTGAAGTGGTGGCTTAGCCTTACAGCGTAGTTTTTAGAAGATTTGTCATATGTTTCTTCAAGTGTTCTTATTTTAAGATCATTGTGGATTGTGGTATTTGTGGTATCGCATGGTGAGTTACTGATTGTTCTGAGGGTTATGCTTTGGAATCTGGAGATTTTTTCTATATTTGATTGACTGGATAGGGAGCCCCAGACAGGAAGGGCATAGTGCCATAGAGGGGCGATAAGCTGCTTATAGAGTAAAGACTTGCATTCAACGGTGAGTTTGCTTTCTTTGTTAATTAGCCAGTGGAGCTGAGATCGGCGTGATTTGAGTTTATTGACCAGGGAGTCGACGTGTTTGATAAAGTTGAGTTTCTTATCTAGCTTAACACCTAGGTAAGTGTGAAAGTCTGTTGTTCCAATAGATTGACCCAAAAGTTTGGGTGAAAGTCTAGGAAAGCCAAGTTCGCTGTCATCCTTAAGGGAGTAGAGAACATGAGCTGTTTTACTGGCGTTGATTTTAATACACCATTTGTTGGTCCAGGAGGAAAGAGAGCTTAGGATGGTTTCAACTTGACGGATAGCAGTAGTGGCAGACTCAGCGGCCGACATAATAACTGTGTCATCAGCATATGTGGCTAGAAGAGCATCGGTGTCTCGAGGAGGGTTAGTAAGAATGGACTCAGGGGTTGGAAGGTCAGCAGTGTAAATAGTGTATAGGATAGGACCCAATACACTGCCTTGCGGGACACCGGCCATTATATTTTTTGGGGTGGATCTGGCACCTTTATGAGACTCAACCATGAAAGTACGGTCAGTAAGATAGTGACGGATGACAGCGTATAGTGTAGGTGACAAGATGGGTCTAAGTTTATAGAAAAGGCCTGGGTGCCATACTCGGTCAAAGGCTTCTTGAATGTCTATGTAGACTGCTGAGCAGAAACGATTTTTTTCATAAGCTTTGAGAATGAATTGTGTTACACGAGCTAATTGCTGATCAGTACTGTGTTGGTAACGAAATCCGAACTGGTGGTTTGGAATAGCATTAGCAAAGGGTTGTGATTCGAACATTCGAGTTAATAGGAGACGCTCAAGAATTTTAGAGAATCCAGATAGTAAGCTTATTGGTCTGTAGGATGCTAGTTGTTCAGTTGGCTTGCCAGGTTTGGGAATCATTGTCACTAGAGCCATTTTCCACTGTTGTGGAAAGTGTCTGTAACGCAGTACGTTGTTGAAGATTAGGATAAGATACAGAAGTGCAGAGTCTGGGAGGGATTTAATGGTACGATTGTCTATTTTATCTATTCCAGGAGTTTTGTTGTTTTCAAGGTTTTTGATTTGGCTCTTAACTTCAGTAAGGGTAATAGGTCTGAAACGCGATTGGCTTGAAATTTCTGGCATTTCTATTTGGTGAGTGATTTCAAGGCGTTCGCTAGGAGTGTTTAGTAAGACAGGTTTAAATCTAGACTCAAGATGTTCAGCGAAGGCTTCAGCTTTTTCTAAGGTGGTTTTGCACCAGGCGTATTCATTAGTGCTAGAGTTAGGGTCATTGGAACTTGTATGGCGTTTAACAGGAAGACTTGGGGTGGGTTGTCTCTTGATTTGCTTAGTGAATTTCCATAACTTTTGCATACTGTATCTGTCCCTTTGGTCGATGGCAGTTAGCGTTCTATCGAGACGCCTGGCTTTGTTGGCTTCAAGAGCTTTCTTGAGTCTCTTAGAGGCAATTCTATGAAGTCTTCTGGCATCATTATTGCGAAGACAGAGGTGGTTGTACTTAAAGCAGCGTTTAGCAATGAGCATATTCTGTATGCGTCGATTTGGTGTATAATGAATTCGAAATCTACTGTTCAAAGGTAGATAAGAGGACATATTTGAGGCAAAGTTGGCAGCTTGATGAATATTTCTCGTGAGTATGTCTACGCAGTCTTCAATGTCTTGTCCTGATGATATTTCTGTATTAAGGTGGATGTTTTGATTGAGCCAGAGGTGGAATTTTTTAATGTCAGCGTTAGCTGAAAGAATGGGTTTTTTGAAGGGTATGATTTTTGGTTTGTGTGAGAGACTGATGAGGAGTGGGAGATGATCCGAGCCCAAATCAAGCGAGGACTCAATGTGAAGGCGGTCATTATGAATACCATAATAAATTGCAAAGTCGATAGCTGAGGGACTTTTATTCTGATCGTAGGGGAAGTGGGTCGGGGAACCAGTAGCTAAGATGTCGTAATTTTGGGATCTTAAGCATTTAATCAATTCATTACCACAGTTACAGGCACGAACATTTCCCCACCAGCGATGTTTAGCATTCCAATCACCGGCAAAAAGGAATCGGGGTTCAAAAAGCTTAAAGATAATTTTAAAAGCTTCACATGAAAGTCTTCTAGTTGGAGGGCAATAGATGGCTGAAACGTTTATACTTGGTTGATCAGGGAGGGAGATGCAGACAGGTGCACATTGTATAGTTGGAGTAACTATGGTGGGGAGGGCCATATGTTCAATATTTTGATTAATAATCGTGGCAGAGCCTCCTCGTCTGCGGTTAGATGGATGGTTTGCAGTGTATATGTGATATCCTTTGATTTCAATAGGATCTGCTTCTACTAGATGAGTTTCTGAAATTAGAGCGATGTCAATGTTATGTTGGTAGATATGGGATTCTAATTCAGAGAGCTTATTCAATATTCCGGCTGCATTCCAGACAATGATCCTAAGGTCGTCGACTTGGTTAAAGTTTGGATTATTTGGAGGCATGATGACAAGAAATTCCTTTTTAGTACCTTGATGCGGGTGGAAAGAAATGAGTTAACATTTTAGTTAAGGTAGTCGTGTTAGCAAGAAATTGTAGTTATATATGGTTGGTCAATTTTGAGGAGAATAGATTATGTTTGGGTGGCAATATGTATCGTAGATAGAATGAATATTAGAAAGTTTTAACTAGCTCAGTTCGATAGTTTGAGAGAGGGTATGCTATATAAAGGGCTTATGTGTTGGTATTATATCTGATTGTATAAGAAGAAGAAGAAAGATGGCTCGTAGATAAAATATCCCCCTTTTTTTTTTTAGTTTTTCAATCTCTTTATTATTCATTTAATGTTGTAAAGAGTCTTAGTATATGAGACAGATGGGAGCTTAAATTTAATAAGAATTTCATAAGGCCTCCATGGTTTTAATTATATTTAAAACTTATATAAAATATAATTTTTTTTTTTTTTTTTTTTTTTTGTTTTTGTTTTTTTGTTTTATATTAATTGCCTTAAGTTTAAGTAGAAAATTAATTTCTTATATATTGTAAGGCTTATTGGCCAGTAAAATAAAATGAGTGTTATTAGTGTGAATAACGCCTTCTTGGCTTCAAGTGGATAAAAATAACAGAATAAAGATAAAGAGAAAAACAAATGTAAGAGTATAACAATAATAGGATTGGACCTCCATGGTTTTGCTTATATTTAAAGCTTATAAAGACTATACATTTTTTGCTTATGTATTATTTTTTTTTTTTGTTTTTATTTATTTTAAAGTAACATGTTTCATTACTGTTTCCTTCTTTGTATTTTCATTCATTCTTTTTCCTCGTCCTTCCCACCATTCTACTTTATTTGCCTTAAGATTAAGTTATTTAATTTTAATTTTTTTTTTTTAATTTTTTTTTTTTAATTTTTTTTTTTTTTTTTTATGTATTGTATGCCTGATTGGCCAGTAAAATTAAATGAATGTTATTTGGGTAAATAACGCCTTCTTGGCTTTTAGAGGATACAATTTAAAATAAAAGAGAAAGGAAAAGAAACGATTATAATGTAATGTGTAACAAATTCAATGTTGCTTAATTAATATTCATAGTTTGGTGGAGGGGGTCGAGCAAAGGGCTGATCACGAGATTGTGCAGGCTGGTAGATCTGCCTTTGCATGGGGCGATACTGGGCTCTTAGCATGTCGATTTGGTTGGGAAGGAAGTTTGGAGTGGGAAAAAGGGGAGCTCGGACGGGGGGTGGATTCATCACATTTTGTAGGGTTCCTTTAAATGCCGGATCCTCAGTCCAATTTAAGGCAGCGAGTGATTGTTCAGCTCGCCGGGCTGGGGCATTAGCAGGTAGGTCATTTAATGCCTTCTTCATATAGACGCAGCCACCATGATTGGCCACGTGGTTTCCTCCACAATTGATGCATTTGCCTGGGAGGCTCCTTGATTTAGTACAGGACTTATAATAATGATTCCCAGCGCATTTGGAGCAGGTTGTATACGGTTGCTTACACTCATATTGTGTGTGTCCGAATTTCTGGCACTTGAAACACTGCTTTATGGGTTTGGGTGGTGCTGGCTCTGTTATGTTTACAATGAACTGCCCGATTTTGGTGATGGTTAAAATGTTTATGTTGATGGGGCTTGGGTGTAGCTCAAGTCTCCATTTTTTAGTCGGAAAGCCAGATATATTCCCAATAATGTTCTCAATGTGGAAGACATTGAAGCCTAGTTCATTTATCTTATCAGTAATCCAGTTCGTGGAAACAGTGTGATAGATTCCGTCGATTATTGCTTTAAATTTGGGCTGTTTGTTAGATTCTGAGTAAAGATTGAGGTCCTGGAAGTGTTTGACCAAAATTCCATGCGTCTCTAAAGTTTTTGGTTGGATGAGAATGCCACCGCTTACAGTAAATGTGGCGGTGAAAGTATCCTTGCCAGTGACGTCAGCAGCTTTCTCCATAAGGCTTACCGGATCATCAGGGTTTGGTATAAAGAGCGATTTGGGCACTATTTGGTCACGTGTTGGGATTGAGTTTGGATTGGGCATGATCTGGCCATCTGATTTTTCCATAAGACTTGCCGCATTATTTAAGTTAGGGATAGAGAGCGGTTTGGGCGAAATCTGGTCACTTGAGGGACATGGGATAGTCTGTGCATCCTCCGTTTCAATCACACTATCAATGTCATCAGGATCTTGTAGGTTCTCCTCATCTTCATCACTTTTTGTGGTGTCAGCCTTAAATGCTTCTACTTCTGTGTCTGCTTCTTCCGTAGTTAAGTCAATGTCTGGAAAAATTTTGACTTGAGCTGGCTCTGCATCTCTGTATTTCTGGACTTGTTCTTGGATTTCAGCAAGAGCTATATCTTTAGGGGCCGAGCTTGGGGGGCAGATTTGTATATTGGAGATAATTACTGCTTTTTTCTGCGGTGGACTCGAGCTGTTATCGAGGTTGGGCTTGGATTTTGTAGACATTGGTGTAGACATTCTCTTGCTGGGTGTTGGCATGTTGCGTGGAGCTAAAATTGAGAGGAGTTAAATAAACATTAGGTGGCGTAGGTAAACTTTGTAGTTAGGTTGGTTTGTTTTTTGTATTGTATTTGTACTTAATTTATAAGCAAGAGATAGATGTGAGTGTAGAAAGTTAGTTGTCTGAGAAAAGAAGCAGGAAGATAACAGTTTTATTCAGGGTTCAGATTAAAAATTAGGGTTTATTGTCAGGTATAGAAATGATTAGGTGAGAATTTTCGTGTATGATGATGTTTCCTACATTATTGTAGTTAAGTTGATACATTTATCTATTTATTTATCATTTTATTTTGCAATTTTGTTGAACCTATATTATTAATTTATTTTGAATTGGGTCAATAGAATTTTAAGCAATCAAGCAGACAAAGCATAGAAAATTGTATAAATGATGTAGAAAGACATGTAGCAGGGGTGGCAAAGGTATTACTTATGACTAGGGTATATTCATTTTCCCTGTTCTGAGCAGCGAGTAAATGAATGTGTGGATTGCAGAGTAGACATAGGTAGTACTTAATAACTAAATATCTAAATATACAGTAGCAGTGGTAGCATAGGTAGGACTTAATAATTAATTATTTCCAGTGAAAGGTGAGATGAGAAAGGGAGAGACAACAGGCAGTTTATTTCTATGTACAAAAACAATTGAACATAGTAAGTGCATAAAATAAAAACACACACACACAAGCCAACACATACACGCAAATAAACACAAGCAGCACATAAGAATGAAAAAAGTATAATAATAAACAAAGGTTGAGTTCAAGTAAGCTAATTCTAGCACTAATTAATAGACTCAAAAGTTAACTTCACTTTTGCATTCATATGATTGTGTCTATTAGTGCACATAAGATATCATTTTCAGCTAATTTTGTAAACAAATCGGGAGGCCAAAAAGAAAGAAAGAAATAAACGTGTACGTACGCAAATAAAGGAAATAATTATGAATTCCCATCCTAAGTTTCTCCACTCTTCCAAGCTGAGCCTTTGGTTGTTGACAAGGTTGATGCTGTTGCTGCATTTTAACTTTAAATTTTCAAAGCACTTTTGTTTGCACAATTCGAATGTATGTATGTTTATTTATTGAGATGGTAAGTTGTAAAGAGCACTGGGTTAATAGTTCTTTTTATCGATTTGTGTGAACACAAGTAATCTGTGGTTCCACTAGTGAACGTCAGATATAGAAAAAATAAACATGATTTGTGGAACAATGGAAATGAACACTAAGTTGTTCATTAGATTCCAATATTTTATTCAATATATAGATTGATTAATTTGGAAGCAAATAGAATTATTTTTCCAGGGATATATATGAATATACTTTTATTATATTTTTACGCATAAGCTTTGCACTGTTTTCAGCCAGGTATTGAGTGGGCAAAAAGAAAATTTGTTAGCTGAGGGGGTAGAAGAATTTTTTGCTAGGTGTCAGATTTTGTACCAGAAGTGAATTTTGGTAAGAAAAGACGAATAATTTTATGCATATGAGTGTGCTTCTATATGTATTTCTTTGGATTAATGATTTAATTATTTTATTTTAGCGTTTGAAAGGTAATAGAAGTAGAGAGTTATATCCCATATGGCATATGGAAAGTCTCTATACATTGGAGATGCTTTTATTTGTTTTGAGTAATGGAGAGAAATACAGTTTTATGTGTATGAATAAAGGGCAATTTTATTAAAAGTAGACACGGACGGACAGTTTGTACTTTTACATTAAAGTATTCATTTGGCCAAATAAAAATATAATTTATTATTTGGAAACAAATATAACCTTTTATGAATAAAGTGTAATATAAAAATGGAAAATACGAGAGGCACTTTGAGCCATGGAGTATACACTTATTTATTTAGAGTGGCTAGTGGCCAAATATATTTAGATTATATTAAATAGGAAACAAACGCAATAATTTATGCATTAAGTAGGGTAAAAATTTAAATAGAAAAAGCAAGTACGGACAGACACTTAGGGAGATAAAATCAAAAAGAAGAATTGGCCGAAACCAGTAGCAGTAGCTATTAATGCATGTTCAACTAATGTGAGCATAGAAGCAATTAGTTTATTAAACAAGGGAAGTAATTATGTTTAGAGAAAAACTTCAGGGTATTTGTTTGCTTAGAGTAGAAAAAGTCCACATATATTTAAATAATATTTTAAGGAAACAGACGCAGAGTCAGACGAATGAATAATGTGCAGATTAGGGAAAGGAAATGCAAAAGGAGACCTTAAATGGTGAGAACCAAAAAATAAACTGATCAAATGCAGCAGCAGCAGTCAGTGCATATAAATTCTTACATTCATATGACAGCCAGCCAAGAAGAGAGGGCCCAATCTCAAATTATTAATGAAATTAAATTTATATGATGGGAAGTAAATTAAACTAAAGGCGGCAGTGATAGCAGAGGTGGTGAATTCCTATTTAATATTATTATTGTTGTTATTTCATTTTTATTTTTATATAATCAAAGGGGATTCAAGTGTACGTTCTCTCTGCAATCGCTCTCAAACTGTGTTAGCCAGCGAGAAACAAACGAAAGAGAGGGTGAGTGAGAGAGTCAAGCGTGATTGGCTTGACAGCTCATTTCATGTATACATGGGGAATATTGTGGTAGAACGAGAAGACAAGAGTATGCACAAACAGTCACAAAGAAACATGGCCGCATGCGTTCACACATGCATATACACATTTGTTTGAACAATAGAAAGACATTTTGAGACTTTCTTAGACATATCCAAGGTTAAATTAGAAGTAGAAATCACACGAGGGAATATAATCAAGAAATTATGGTGCCGAATAATGAAGGAAACTAAGTCGTCGGCTATTTAGAGAAATAAAATAGACACTTACCCCAGTTGAAAACGAGATTAGGTTAATTCTTATTATGAAAGTATTCACAAAAGTTGCACGGTATCACTTTTGGCTAAGGTTAAGTAAATTCACCTTCAAAATATCTGCCGACTGAATTATAAAAGTATACACAAGAATTTTGCACTGAGTCACTGTTAAGTAGATGCGCCTTTGAAACGTCTGTTAATTTGTGTTGTCTTTCGCTCGATGTCTAAACGATTCTGATTCAAAGTTAGCTTTGCACGGTCGCAAGAAGAAGGATTAATCGACGCCAGTGTCAATGACCGATAATGAAAGGAGAGTTGCCATACAAATTTAGAAAAGGGCAGAAAAATTCGATAATAGCTTGAGCGAGGAGAAAAATTCGATAGAAACTTGAGCGCGTGTAAGCATAAATTTGAATTTGGAGTTTGAATTTTAACTGATGGTATAATTTGGATATTGAAGTGGGTCAGAAAAATCAAATATGCCACTTGTAGTTTTAATGATAAAAAAAAAAAAAAAAGTCGCTTTGGACAATTTATAAATAAGTATGGATTTATGTAAATATTTATATATTTCGGAGATTAATTGAGAAGAGTTTAGCATTTTGAGATTTGAGATAATAATTAATGGCATGTTGATTAACTAAATGCTAAGTGCTAAGTGATTTCATGCATTACGAAATGCATTGTTAATTTTAAGAAAGGGACAATAATTTTGGCTAGAATAAACACGGACAGACAGTTCGACAACGGCAACGAGCAGGCAGACAGGAGAGAAACATTCTAAACAGCCAATTTTGTGTATATAAAAACAAATTATGTCAATTGAAGTCGAGCAAGTAGCCAACTTATTGAAAAGTATTGTAATGATTTAGACATGCATTTAGCAAAGGTGGCAAAGGTAGTACTTATGACTAGGGTATATTCATTTTCCCTGTTCTGAGCAGCGAGTAAATGAATGTGTGGATTGCAGAGTAGACATAGGTAGTACTTAATAACTAAATATCTAAATATACAGTAGCAGTGGTAGCATAGGTAGGACTTAATAATTAATTATTTCCAGTGAAAGGTGAGATGAGAAAGGGAGAGACAACAGGCAGTTTATTTCTATGTACAAAAACAATTGAACATAGTAAGTGCATAAAATAAAAACACACACACACAAGCCAACACATACACGCAAATAAACACAAGCAGCACATAAGAATGAAAAAAGTATAATAATAAACAAAGGTTGAGTTCAAGTAAGCTAATTCTAGCACTAATTAATAGACTCAAAAGTTAACTTCACTTTTGCATTCATATGATTGTGTCTATTAGTGCACATAAGATATCATTTTCAGCTAATTTTGTAAACAAATCGGGAGGCCAAAAAGAAAGAAAGAAATAAACGTGTACGTACGCAAATAAAGGAAATAATTATGAATTCCCATCCTAAGTTTCTCCACTCTTCCAAGCTGAGCCTTTGGTTGTTGACAAGGTTGATGCTGTTGCTGCATTTTAACTTTAAATTTTCAAAGCACTTTTGTTTGCACAATTCGAATGTATGTATGTTTATTTATTGAGATGGTAAGTTGTAAAGAGCACTGGGTTAATAGTTCTTTTTATCGATTTGTGTGAACACAAGTAATCTGTGGTTCCACTAGTGAACGTCAGATATAGAAAAAATAAACATGATTTGTGGAACAATGGAAATGAACACTAAGTTGTTCATTAGATTCCAATATTTTATTCAATATATAGATTGATTAATTTGGAAGCAAATAGAATTATTTTTCCAGGGATATATATGAATATACTTTTATTATATTTTTACGCATAAGCTTTGCACTGTTTTCAGCCAGGTATTGAGTGGGCAAAAAGAAAATTTGTTAGCTGAGGGGGTAGAAGAATTTTTTGCTAGGTGTCAGATTTTGTACCAGAAGTGAATTTTGGTAAGAAAAGACGAATAATTTTATGCATATGAGTGTGCTTCTATATGTATTTCTTTGGATTAATGATTTAATTATTTTATTTTAGCGTTTGAAAGGTAATAGAAGTAGAGAGTTATATCCCATATGGCATATGGAAAGTCTCTATACATTGGAGATGCTTTTATTTGTTTTGAGTAATGGAGAGAAATACAGTTTTATGTGTATGAATAAAGGGCAATTTTATTAAAAGTAGACACGGACGGACAGTTTGTACTTTTACATTAAAGTATTCATTTGGCCAAATAAAAATATAATTTATTATTTGGAAACAAATATAACCTTTTATGAATAAAGTGTAATATAAAAATGGAAAATACGAGAGGCACTTTGAGCCATGGAGTATACACTTATTTATTTAGAGTGGCTAGTGGCCAAATATATTTAGATTATATTAAATAGGAAACAAACGCAATAATTTATGCATTAAGTAGGGTAAAAATTTAAATAGAAAAAGCAAGTACGGACAGACACTTAGGGAGATAAAATCAAAAAGAAGAATTGGCCGAAACCAGTAGCAGTAGCTATTAATGCATGTTCAACTAATGTGAGCATAGAAGCAATTAGTTTATTAAACAAGGGAAGTAATTATGTTTAGAGAAAAACTTCAGGGTATTTGTTTGCTTAGAGTAGAAAAAGTCCACATATATTTAAATAATATTTTAAGGAAACAGACGCAGAGTCAGACGAATGAATAATGTGCAGATTAGGGAAAGGAAATGCAAAAGGAGACCTTAAATGGTGAGAACCAAAAAATAAACTGATCAAATGCAGCAGCAGCAGTCAGTGCATATAAATTCTTACATTCATATGAAAGCCAGCCAAGAAGAGAGGGCCCAATTTCAAATTATTAATGAAATTAAATTTATATGATGGGAAGTAAATTAAACTAAAGGCGGCAGTGATAGCAGAGGTGGTGAATTCCTATTTAATATTATTATTGTTGTTATTTCATTTTTATTTTTATATAATCAAAGGGGATTCAAGTGTACGTTCTCTCTGCAATCGCTCTCAAACTGTGTTAGCCAGCGAGAAACAAACGAAAGAGAGGGTGAGTGAGAGAGTCAAGCGTGATTGGCTTGACAGCTCATTTCATGTATACATGGGGAATATTGTGGTAGAACGAGAAGACAAGAGTATGCACAAACAGTCACAAAGAAACATGGCCGCATGCGTTCACACATGCATATACACATTTGTTTGAACAATAGAAAGACATTTTGAGACTTTCTTAGACATATCCAAGGTTAAATTAGAAGTAGAAATCACACGAGGGAATATAATCAAGAAATTATGGTGCCGAATAATGAAGGAAACTAAGTCGTCGGCTATTTAGAGAAATAAAATAGACACTTACCCCAGTTGAAAACGAGATTAGGTTAATTCTTATTATGAAAGTATTCACAAAAGTTGCACGGTATCACTTTTGGCTAAGGTTAAGTAAATTCACCTTCAAAATATCTGCCGACTGAATTATAAAAGTATACACAAGAATTTTGCACTGAGTCACTGTTAAGTAGATGCGCCTTTGAAACGTCTGTTAATTTGTGTTGTCTTTCGCTCGATGTCTAAACGATTCTGATTCAAAGTTAGCTTTGCACGGTCGCAAGAAGAAGGATTAATCGACGCCAGTGTCAATGACCGATAATGAAAGGAGAGTTGCCATACAAATTTAGAAAAGGGCAGAAAAATTCGATAATAGCTTGAGCGAGGAGAAAAATTCGATAGAAACTTGAGCGCGTGTAAGCATAAATTTGAATTTGGAGTTTGAATTTTAACTGATGGTATAATTTGGATATTGAAGTGGGTCAGAAAAATCAAATATGCCACTTGTAGTTTTAATGATAAAAAAAAAAAAAAAAGTCGCTTTGGACAATTTATAAATAAGTATGGATTTATGTAAATATTTATATATTTCGGAGATTAATTGAGAAGAGTTTAGCATTTTGAGATTTGAGATAATAATTAATGGCATGTTGATTAACTAAATGCTAAGTGCTAAGTGATTTCATGCATTACGAAATGCATTGTTAATTTTAAGAAAGGGACAATAATTTTGGCTAGAATAAACACGGACAGACAGTTCGACAACGGCAACGAGCAGGCAGACAGGAGAGAAACATTCTAAACAGCCAATTTTGTGTATATAAAAACAAATTATGTCAATTGAAGTCGAGCAAGTAGCCAACTTATTGAAAAGTATTGTAATGATTTAGACATGCATTTAGCAAAGGTGGCAAAGGTAGTACTTATGACTAGGGTATATTCATTTTCCCTGTTCTGAGCAGCGAGTAAATGAATGTGTGGATTGCAGAGTAGACATAGGTAGTACTTAATAACTAAATATCTAAATATACAGTAGCAGTGGTAGCATAGGTAGGACTTAATAATTAATTATTTCCAGTGAAAGGTGAGATGAGAAAGGGAGAGACAACAGGCAGTTTATTTCTATGTACAAAAACAATTGAACATAGTAAGTGCATAAAATAAAAACACACACACACAAGCCAACACATACACGCAAATAAACACAAGCAGCACATAAGAATGAAAAAAGTATAATAATAAACAAAGGTTGAGTTCAAGTAAGCTAATTCTAGCACTAATTAATAGACTCAAAAGTTAACTTCACTTTTGCATTCATATGATTGTGTCTATTAGTGCACATAAGATATCATTTTCAGCTAATTTTGTAAACAAATCGGGAGGCCAAAAAGAAAGAAAGAAATAAACGTGTACGTACGCAAATAAAGGAAATAATTATGAATTCCCATCCTAAGTTTCTCCACTCTTCCAAGCTGAGCCTTTGGTTGTTGACAAGGTTGATGCTGTTGCTGCATTTTAACTTTAAATTTTCAAAGCACTTTTGTTTGCACAATTCGAATGTATGTATGTTTATTTATTGAGATGGTAAGTTGTAAAGAGCACTGGGTTAATAGTTCTTTTTATCGATTTGTGTGAACACAAGTAATCTGTGGTTCCACTAGTGAACGTCAGATATAGAAAAAATAAACATGATTTGTGGAACAATGGAAATGAACACTAAGTTGTTCATTAGATTCCAATATTTTATTCAATATATAGATTGATTAATTTGGAAGCAAATAGAATTATTTTTCCAGGGATATATATGAATATACTTTTATTATATTTTTACGCATAAGCTTTGCACTGTTTTCAGCCAGGTATTGAGTGGGCAAAAAGAAAATTTGTTAGCTGAGGGGGTAGAAGAATTTTTTGCTAGGTGTCAGATTTTGTACCAGAAGTGAATTTTGGTAAGAAAAGACGAATAATTTTATGCATATGAGTGTGCTTCTATATGTATTTCTTTGGATTAATGATTTAATTATTTTATTTTAGCGTTTGAAAGGTAATAGAAGTAGAGAGTTATATCCCATATGGCATATGGAAAGTCTCTATACATTGGAGATGCTTTTATTTGTTTTGAGTAATGGAGAGAAATACAGTTTTATGTGTATGAATAAAGGGCAATTTTATTAAAAGTAGACACGGACGGACAGTTTGTACTTTTACATTAAAGTATTCATTTGGCCAAATAAAAATATAATTTATTATTTGGAAACAAATATAACCTTTTATGAATAAAGTGTAATATAAAAATGGAAAATACGAGAGGCACTTTGAGCCATGGAGTATACACTTATTTATTTAGAGTGGCTAGTGGCCAAATATATTTAGATTATATTAAATAGGAAACAAACGCAATAATTTATGCATTAAGTAGGGTAAAAATTTAAATAGAAAAAGCAAGTACGGACAGACACTTAGGGAGATAAAATCAAAAAGAAGAATTGGCCGAAACCAGTAGCAGTAGCTATTAATGCATGTTCAACTAATGTGAGCATAGAAGCAATTAGTTTATTAAACAAGGGAAGTAATTATGTTTAGAGAAAAACTTCAGGGTATTTGTTTGCTTAGAGTAGAAAAAGTCCACATATATTTAAATAATATTTTAAGGAAACAGACGCAGAGTCAGACGAATGAATAATGTGCAGATTAGGGAAAGGAAATGCAAAAGGAGACCTTAAATGGTGAGAACCAAAAAATAAACTGATCAAATGCAGCAGCAGCAGTCAGTGCATATAAATTCTTACATTCATATGACAGCCAGCCAAGAAGAGAGGGCCCAATCTCAAATTATTAATGAAATTAAATTTATATGATGGGAAGTAAATTAAACTAAAGGCGGCAGTGATAGCAGAGGTAGTGAATTCCTATTTAATATTATTATTGTTGTTATTTCATTTTTATTTTAATATAATCAAAGGGGATTCAAGTGTACGTTCTCTCTGCAATCGCTCTCAAACTGTGTTAGCCAGCGAGAAACAAACGAAAGAGAGGGTGAGTGAGAGAGTCAAGCGTGATTGGCTTGACAGCTCATTTCATGTATACATGGGGAATATTGTGGTAGAACGAGAAGACAAGAGTATGCACAAACAGTCACAAAGAAACATGGCCGCATGCGTTCACACATGCATATACACATTTGTTTGAACAATAGAAAGACATTTTGAGACTTTCTTAGACATATCCAAGGTTAAATTAGAAGTAGAAATCACACGAGGGAATATAATCAAGAAATTATGGTGCCGAATAATGAAGGAAACTAAGTCGTCGGCTATTTAGAGAAATAAAATAGACACTTACCCCAGTTGAAAACGAGATTAGGTTAATTCTTATTATGAAAGTATTCACAAAAGTTGCACGGTATCACTTTTGGCTAAGGTTAAGTAAATTCACCTTCAAAATATCTGCCGACTGAATTATAAAAGTATACACAAGAATTTTGCACTGAGTCACTGTTAAGTAGATGCGCCTTTGAAACGTCTGTTAATTTGTGTTGTCTTTCGCTCGATGTCTAAACGATTCTGATTCAAAGTTAGCTTTGCACGGTCGCAAGAAGAAGGATTAATCGACGCCAGTGTCAATGACCGATAATGAAAGGAGAGTTGCCATACAAATTTAGAAAAGGGCAGAAAAATTCGATAATAGCTTGAGCGAGGAGAAAAATTCGATAGAAACTTGAGCGCGTGTAAGCATAAATTTGAATTTGGAGTTTGAATTTTAACTGATGGTATAATTTGGATATTGAAGTGGGTCAGAAAAATCAAATATGCCACTTGTAGTTTTAATGATAAAAAAAAAAAAAAAGTCGCTTTGGACAATTTATAAATAAGTATGGATTTATGTAAATATTTATATATTTCGGAGATTAATTGAGAAGAGTTTAGCATTTTGAGATTTGAGATAATAATTAATGGCATGTTGATTAACTAAATGCTAAGTGCTAAGTGATTTCATGCATTACGAAATGCATTGTTAATTTTAAGAAAGGGACAATAATTTTGGCTAGAATAAACACGGACAGACAGTTCGACAACGGCAACGAGCAGGCAGACAGGAGAGAAACATTCTAAACAGCCAATTTTGTGTATATAAAAACAAATTATGTCAATTGAAGTCGAGCAAGTAGCCAACTTATTGAAAAGTATTGTAATGATTTAGACATGCATTTAGCAAAGGTGGCAAAGGTAGTACTTATGACTAGGGTATATTCATTTTCCCTGTTCTGAGCAGCGAGTAAATGAATGTGTGGATTGCAGAGTAGACATAGGTAGTACGTAATAACTAAATATCTAAATATACAGTAGCAGTGGTAGCATAGGTAGGACTTAATAATTAATTATTTCCAGTGAAAGGTGAGATGAGAAAGGGAGAGACAACAGGCAGTTTATTTCTATGTACAAAAACAATTGAACATAGTAAGTGCATAAAATAAAAACACACACACACAAGCCAACACATACACGCAAATAAACACAAGCAGCACATAAGAATGAAAAAAGTATAATAATAAACAAAGGTTGAGTTCAAGTAAGCTAATTCTAGCACTAATTAATAGACTCAAAAGTTAACTTCACTTTTGCATTCATATGATTGTGTCTATTAGTGCACATAAGATATCATTTTCAGCTAATTTTGTAAACAAATCGGGAGGCCAAAAAGAAAGAAAGAAATAAACGTGTACGTACGCAAATAAAGGAAATAATTATGAATTCCCATCCTAAGTTTCTCCACTCTTCCAAGCTGAGCCTTTGGTTGTTGACAAGGTTGATGCTGTTGCTGCATTTTAACTTTAAATTTTCAAAGCACTTTTGTTTGCACAATTCGAATGTATGTATGTTTATTTATTGAGATGGTAAGTTGTAAAGAGCACTGGGTTAATAGTTCTTTTTATCGATTTGTGTGAACACAAGTAATCTGTGGTTCCACTAGTGAACGTCAGATATAGAAAAAATAAACATGATTTGTGGAACAATGGAAATGAACACTAAGTTGTTCATTAGATTCCAATATTTTATTCAATATATAGATTGATTAATTTGGAAGCAAATAGAATTATTTTTCCAGGGATATATATGAATATACTTTTATTATATTTTTACGCATAAGCTTTGCACTGTTTTCAGCCAGGTATTGAGTGGGCAAAAAGAAAATTTGTTAGCTGAGGGGGTAGAAGAATTTTTTGCTAGGTGTCAGATTTTGTACCAGAAGTGAATTTTGGTAAGAAAAGACGAATAATTTTATGCATATGAGTGTGCTTCTATATGTATTTCTTTGGATTAATGATTTAATTATTTTATTTTAGCGTTTGAAAGGTAATAGAAGTAGAGAGTTATATCCCATATGGCATATGGAAAGTCTCTATACATTGGAGATGCTTTTATTTGTTTTGAGTAATGGAGAGAAATACAGTTTTATGTGTATGAATAAAGGGCAATTTTATTAAAAGTAGACACGGACGGACAGTTTGTACTTTTACATTAAAGTATTCATTTGGCCAAATAAAAATATAATTTATTATTTGGAAACAAATATAACCTTTTATGAATAAAGTGTAATATAAAAATGGAAAATACGAGAGGCACTTTGAGCCATGGAGTATACACTTATTTATTTAGAGTGGCTAGTGGCCAAATATATTTAGATTATATTAAATAGGAAACAAACGCAATAATTTATGCATTAAGTAGGGTAAAAATTTAAATAGAAAAAGCAAGTACGGACAGACACTTAGGGAGATAAAATCAAAAAGAAGAATTGGCCGAAACCAGTAGCAGTAGCTATTAATGCATGTTCAACTAATGTGAGCATAGAAGCAATTAGTTTATTAAACAAGGGAAGTAATTATGTTTAGAGAAAAAACTTCAGGGTATTTGTTTGCTTAGAGTAGAAAAAGTCCACATATATTTAAATAATATTTTAAGGAAACAGACGCAGAGTCAGACGAATGAATAATGTGCAGATTAGGGAAAGGAAATGCAAAAGGAGACCTTAAATGGTGAGAACCAAAAAATAAACTGATCAAATGCAGCAGCAGCAGTCAGTGCATATAAATTCTTACATTCATATGACAGCCAGCCAAGAAGAGAGGGCCCAATCTCAAATTATTAATGAAATTAAATTTAT
Source organism: Drosophila quinaria (assembly GCA_035047525.1). Classification (NCBI taxonomy): domain Eukaryota; kingdom Metazoa; phylum Arthropoda; class Insecta; order Diptera; family Drosophilidae; genus Drosophila; species Drosophila quinaria. Next base: position 12,927 of record JAWNPO010000488.1, on the reverse strand, counting down.
ATGATGGGAAGTAAATTAAACTAAAGGCGGCAGTGATAGCAGAGGTAGTGAATTCCTATTTAATATTATTATTGTTGTTATTTCATTTTTATTTTAATATAATCAAAGGGGATTCAAGTGTACGTTCTCTCTGCAATCGCTCTCAAACTGTGTTAGCCAGCGAGAAACAAACGAAAGAGAGGGTGAGTGAGAGAGTCAAGCGTGATTGGCTTGACAGCTCATTTCATGTATACATGGGGAATATTGTGGTAGAACGAGAAGACAAGAGTATGCACAAACAGTCACAAAGAAACATGGCCGCATGCGTTCACACATGCATATACACATTTGTTTGAACAATAGAAAGACATTTTGAGACTTTCTTAGACATATCCAAGGTTAAATTAGAAGTAGAAATCACACGAGGGAATATAATCAAGAAATTATGGTGCCGAATAATGAAGGAAACTAAGTCGTCGGCTATTTAGAGAAATAAAATAGACACTTACCCCAGTTGAAAACGAGATTAGGTTAATTCTTATTATGAAAGTATTCACAAAAGTTGCACGGTATCACTTTTGGCTAAGGTTAAGTAAATTCACCTTCAAAATATCTGCCGACTGAATTATAAAAGTATACACAAGAATTTTGCACTGAGTCACTGTTAAGTAGATGCGCCTTTGAAACGTCTGTTAATTTGTGTTGTCTTTCGCTCGATGTCTAAACGATTCTGATTCAAAGTTAGCTTTGCACGGTCGCAAGAAGAAGGATTAATCGACGCCAGTGTCAATGACCGATAATGAAAGGAGAGTTGCCATACAAATTTAGAAAAGGGCAGAAAAATTCGATAATAGCTTGAGCGAGGAGAAAAATTCGATAGAAACTTGAGCGCGTGTAAGCATAAATTTGAATTTGGAGTTTGAATTTTAACTGATGGTATAATTTGGATATTGAAGTGGGTCAGAAAAATCAAATATGCCACTTGTAGTTTTAATGATAAAAAAAAAAAAAAAAAGTCGCTTTGGACAATTTATAAATAAGTATGGATTTATGTAAATATTTATATATTTCGGAGATTAATTGAGAAGAGTTTAGCATTTTGAGATTTGAGATAATAATTAATGGCATGTTGATTAACTAAATGCTAAGTGCTAAGTGATTTCATGCATTACGAAATGCATTGTTAATTTTAAGAAAGGGACAATAATTTTGGCTAGAATAAACACGGACAGACAGTTCGACAACGGCAACGAGCAGGCAGACAGGAGAGAAACATTCTAAACAGCCAATTTTGTGTATATAAAAACAAATTATGTCAATTGAAGTCGAGCAAGTAGCCAACTTATTGAAAAGTATTGTAATGATTTAGACATGCATTTAGCAAAGGTGGCAAAGGTAGTACTTATGACTAGGGTATATTCATTTTCCCTGTTCTGAGCAGCGAGTAAATGAATGTGTGGATTGCAGAGTAGACATAGGTAGTACGTAATAACTAAATATCTAAATATACAGTAGCAGTGGTAGCATAGGTAGGACTTAATAATTAATTATTTCCAGTGAAAGGTGAGATGAGAAAGGGAGAGACAACAGGCAGTTTATTTCTATGTACAAAAACAATTGAACATAGTAAGTGCATAAAATAAAAACACACACACACAAGCCAACACATACACGCAAATAAACACAAGCAGCACATAAGAATGAAAAAAGTATAATAATAAACAAAGGTTGAGTTCAAGTAAGCTAATTCTAGCACTAATTAATAGACTCAAAAGTTAACTTCACTTTTGCATTCATATGATTGTGTCTATTAGTGCACATAAGATATCATTTTCAGCTAATTTTGTAAACAAATCGGGAGGCCAAAAAGAAAGAAAGAAATAAACGTGTACGTACGCAAATAAAGGAAATAATTATGAATTCCCATCCTAAGTTTCTCCACTCTTCCAAGCTGAGCCTTTGGTTGTTGACAAGGTTGATGCTGTTGCTGCATTTTAACTTTAAATTTTCAAAGCACTTTTGTTTGCACAATTCGAATGTATGTATGTTTATTTATTGAGATGGTAAGTTGTAAAGAGCACTGGGTTAATAGTTCTTTTTATCGATTTGTGTGAACACAAGTAATCTGTGGTTCCACTAGTGAACGTCAGATATAGAAAAAATAAACATGATTTGTGGAACAATGGAAATGAACACTAAGTTGTTCATTAGATTCCAATATTTTATTCAATATATAGATTGATTAATTTGGAAGCAAATAGAATTATTTTTCCAGGGATATATATGAATATACTTTTTTTTTTTTTTTTTTTATTAATATGTGCCAGCCTGTTGCATGAACACATATAGACAAAATGGACTCAGTGCACACCAAATAATGGTCTAAGGACCGTGGCACTGAATCCTAGATCACTTGCGCCCTCGAGGGGACCACGTGATTCCTTCAGTTTTTAAACAGTGTGTTACAATTTGCAGATAAGTAATTTCAAATAGTTTTCTAACAGGTAATTTCCAGGTAGCACAAATAGGTTGAGGTGAGCCTGTTCGCCTGAGGCAGAGCACGAGTTGAGTCCAGAGGGATGTAGCAATGGTGGTTATTGGGCCTGTTCGCCTGAGGATCTCAACCATTATGGTAGAGCCCCCAGTCCCCGAACAGACAATCGGGCTGATACTATCAGTTCACAAGTTGGATCCAGAGGGATGTAGCAATCGTGGTAATGGGCCTGTTCGCCTGAGGCTGCACATGCCATTTTAAGGCAGGGCCCCCAGTACCCGAACAGGCAATCGGGCTGATATTATCAGTTCACAAGTTGAGTCCAGAGGGATGTAGCAATCGTGGTAATGGGCCTGTTCGCCTGAGGATCTCAACCATTAAGGTTGAGCCCCCAGTCCCCGAACAGGCAATCGGGCTGATACTATCAGTTCACAAGTTGAGTCCAGAGGGATGTAGCAATAGTGGTAATGGGCCTGTTCGCCTGAGGCTGCACATGCCATTTTAAGGCAGGGCCCCCAGTACCCGAACAGGCAATCGGGCTGATATTATCAGTTCACAAGTTGAGTCCAGAGGGATGTAGCAATCGTGGTAATGGGCCTGTTCGCCTGAGGATCTCAACCATTAAGGTTGAGCCCCCAGTCCCCGAACAGGCAATCGGGCTGATACTATCAGTTCACAAGTTGAGTCCAGAGGGATGTAGTAATAGTGGTAATGGGCCTGTTCGCCTGAGGCTGCACATGCCATTTTAAGGCAGGGCCCCCAGTACCCGAACAGGCAATCGGGCTGATATTATCAGTTCACAAGTTGAGTCCAGAGGGATGTAGCAATCGTGGTAATGGGCCTGTTCGCCTGAGGCTGCACATTTTTTTTTTTTTTTTTTATTAATATGTGCCAGCCTGTTGCATGAACACATATAGACAAAATGGACTCAGTGCACACCAAATAATGGTCTAAGGACCGTGGCACTGAATCCTAGATCACTTGCGCCCTCGAGGGGACCACGTGATTCCTTCAGTTTTTAGACAGTGTGTTACAATTTGCAGATAAGTAATTTCAAATAGTTTTCTAACAGGTAATTTCCAGGTAGCACAAATAGGTTGAGGTGAGCCTGTTCGCCTGAGGCAGAGCACGAGTTGAGTCCAGAGGGATGTAGCAATGGTGGTTATTGGCCTGTTCGCCTGAGGATCTCAACCATTAAGGTAGAGCCCCCAGTCCCCGAACAGACAATCGGGCTGATACTATCAGTTCACAAGTTGGGTCCAGAGGGATGTAGCAATCGTGGTAATGGGCCTGTTCGCCTGAGGCTGCACATGCCATTTTAAGGCAGGGCCCCCAGTACCCGAACAGACAATCGGGCTGATATTATCAGTTCACAAGTTGAGTCCAGAGGGATGTAGCAATCGTGGTAATGGGCCTGTTCGCCTGAGGCTGCACATGCCATTTTAAGGCAGGGCCCCCAGTACCCGAACAGGCAATCGGGCTGATACTATCAGTTCACAAGTTGAGTCTAGAGGGATGTAGCAATCGTGGTTATTGGCCTGTTCGCCTGAGGATCTCAACCATTAAGGTTGAGCCCCCAGTCCCCGAACAGGCAATCGGGCTGATACTATCAGTTCACAAGTTGAGTCCAGAGGGATGTAGCAATAGTGGTAATGGGCCTGTTCGCCTGAGGCTGCACATGCCATTTTAAGGCAGGGCCCCCAGTACCCGAACAGGCAATCGGGCTGATATTATCAGTTCACAAGTTGAGTCCAGAGGGATGTAGCAATCGTGGTAATGGGCCTGTTCGCCTGAGGCTGCACATGCCATTTTAAGGCAGGGCCCCCAGTCCCCGAACAGGCAAGCGGATTGATCATCTGGCAAGTTTACTTAGAAATTGTAACACTCTGGGTAAAACCATAGATATATAGTGGCTGTCCATGAAATTTGGAAAAGTTAAGAATACAATCTGGGGGTATTCAGAACTATAAATGATCCAACATTTGCTGCAAGGATTGGGGAAAACCCCAGAAAGACCCAATCAGATCAGTAAACAAGTTAGTAGATGTACATATTTAGAAAACATTTAAATTTGGAAGTAATTAAGAACAGTTTAGAATACAATCTGGGGGTATTCAGAACTTAAATGATCCAACATTTGTTGCAAAGGATTGGGAAAAACCCCAGAAAAACCCAATCAGATCAATAAATAGGCCAAAAGATGTTAAAATTTGGAAAATGGAAATCAGCCAAACGTTAAGTACAAATCGGTAGGTAGCAAGCATAATGCTAGTTGTAACACATAGTCCATTTCAGGAGGTAAACAAAGGCATAGCATCAGTGATACTAGCAGAGTGTGGGTGCAAAGTTTTAATACAGCCGAAAGGGCAGTTGACCAAGCAGGCTTAAGACATTAGTAATTTGTGCTATTGATTAAATAAGTAAAAGTAATGAAAAGAAGTTTTTTTTTTTTTTTTTTTTTTTTTTTTTATTAATATGTGCCAGCCTGTTGCATGAACACATATAGACAAGGAGGACTCAGTGCGCTCTAAATATAGGTCTAGTAAAAGACCGCGGCACCGAGTCAGGAAATCACTTGCGCCCTCGAGGGGACCACGTGACAAAATGATAGTTTCAATCAGTGTGTTACAATAGAAAAGTGACAATGAGTTGTGTAGGAATAACAATAGGTAGTGTGGAAAACCCAATGCTTTGTGTTAGGAGTCATATATCAGAGGGGTCCTTTGGTTGTTAAGGTTGATCCAGCAGGTAGTATTGGGCCTGTTCGCCTGGGGCAGCTCATGACATTTTAAGGCAGGGCCCCCAGTCCCCGAACAAGCAAGGATAGTCATCTCTTTTGATGATAAAAAGTAGGTTGAATTATCTCGGTTGATGTCCAAAATGCATGTAAACGATGAAGTAGCGGGCCTGTTCGCCTGGGGCAGCTCATGACATTTTAAGGCAGGGCCCCCAGTCCCCGAACAAGCAAGGATAGTCATCTCGGTTGATGATAAAAAGTAGGTTGAATTATCTCGGTTGATGTCCAAAATGCATATAAACAAAGAAGTAGCGGGCCTGTTCGCCTGGGGCAGCTCATGACATTTTAAGGCAGGGCCCCCAGTCCCCGAACAAGCAAGGATAGTCATCTCGGTTGATGATAAAAAGTAGGTTGAATTATCTCGGTTAATGTCCAAAATGCATGTAGACGATGAAGTAGCGGGCCTGTTCGCCTGGGGCAGCTCATGACATTTTAAGGCAGGGCCCCCAGTCCCCGAACAAGCAAGGATAGTCATCTCGGTTGATGATAAAAAGTAGGTTGAATTATCTCGGTTAATGTCCAAAATGCATGTAAACGATGAAGTAGCGGGCCTGTTCGCCTGGGGCAGCTCATGACATTTTAAGGCAGGGCCCCCAGTCCCCGAACAAGCAAGGATAGTCATCTCGGTTGATGATAAAAAGTAGGTTGAATTATCTCGGCTTACAAGGATTACAGTTTGACAAAATTGTTTTAAAAAAAAATTGTAACACACTGAGTAAACTACAGGTATCTGGAGTCTGTCCATATTTATTAAGAAACATTAAAATTTTGAAATAGTTAAGAATACAGGCTGGGGGTACTCAAAACATTAATGATCCAACATTTGTTGCAAGGATTAGGGAAAACCCCAGAAAAACCCAATCAGATCAGTATGCTAGTAACTAGGTATCAATTTTGGAAAATGGAAATCAGTCAACCAGACACGGGTAAAATTACTAGGATTAGGATTTAACAATGGGAGTTAGCCAATTGGTGGTGGTGGTAGTCTTTAATGGTAGTTATCATTGGTAGCAGCAACAGTGATGCCAGTATAGTGTGGGTGCAAAGTTTTATTACTGCCAAGGGCAGCTGACCAAGCAGGTCAATGAATAAGGGAATTATTTAAATAACTTTAAATAAAGCGCAAAGGAGAAATTTAATGAAAAACACAAGTTGATTCAGAAACCAGCAAGGAGAGCTGAAAAAGAAATGTAGATTATTTAAATTTAGCAAACTTGAAACATATAAAATTGGACTTAAAGCATACGTTAAATGATTAAATAAGGAACCAGTAAATTCTAAAATTGTGAACAAAAAGTAGAAATAAAAGACCAAGCAAAATAATTAGGGAAAACTTAGAAAAACCCCAATTTGGTCAAGAATCAGCTAGAGTACTGAAAAATAAATTTAGCAAATTTGAAAAATATAAAGTTGGACTTTAAGTATACGTTAAATAAATAAATTTGAACCAGTAAAAACTGGAGAAGAAGAAGATTCTTTAAATTTAGCAAATTTGGAAAACGGACAACGAGATGGACCAAGAATCAGGGCCATTGGTACACAATCCGGGGCATCACAGTTGACCAGAAGGGGAACACGTGAAGCGCAGGATCGGATGTTTAGCATTAAAAAATGCTGTTTTAGTGGAAGCATTCACAGTGCGAGTGGGATGACGACTTCGTCAACAGGTGTTAATCATATAATGATAATCGTTTATAGTGGTAATCATTTATAGTGGTAATCATTGGTAGTGGCAACAGTGGTGCCATTAGAGTGTGAGTGCAAAGTTTTATAACTACCAAAAGGGCAGTTGACCAAGCAGGTTTTTAAAAATTATGATATAATTTAAATAAATTAAAATTTGGACAAAAAGAAAGGAGAAATTTAATAAAAAGTCCGAGGATATTCAAAGCAAAATAATTGGGGAAAACTTAGAAAAACCCCAATTTGGTCAGGAACCAGCTAGAGTACTGAAAAATAAATTTAGCAAACTTGAAAAATATAAAGTTGGACTTTAAACATACGTTAAATAAATAAATTTGGAACCAGTAAAAACTGGAGAAGAAAAAGATTCTTTAAATTTAGGAAATTTGGGAAAAGAACGACGAGATGGACCAAGAATCAGGGCCATTGGTACACAATCCGGGGCATCACAGTTGACCAGAAGGGGAACACGTGAAGCGCAGGATCGGATGTTTAGCATTAAAAAATGCTGTTTTAGTGGAAGCATTCACAGTGCGAGTGGGATGACGAATAGTGGTAATCATTGAACTATTTCAATGAAAAAATTGCTAAGGTAGTAAAAAAGGTGACAGATAAATCAGGGTGATCTAAGCTAGCCAAAAATACTCAGGGTGACAGGAAAATCAAAGTACTGTAAAGAGACATGCTAAGGTAAGTTGATTAGAGAAAAACAAGGAATCACACTGCAAAGACAGGGCGTCTAACACCCAATATTGTTGTGGAAAAGTCCTAGACCAGAGGAAAAATGCAGAAATTATGGCTGTAAATTTGTAGATCTTATTAATGAAATAAAGGGATGGCAAAGGGGGCAACCAGAGAAGTCGGACGCACTAATTCATAAATTAGCTTACCAATAAATTATTATTGCTATAATTAAACAAAAAGGAAGGCGGCGATGGCGGAAAACGGCACAGAAATTACAATATCTTGAAAAGAAAAGAAATAATTTTGATTTAGATTTAGGCCGGACAACTGCAAATACCAATACAGCATAAAATGCAGTATTGATATTTAACAGAATATTTTAATTTAGAAGTTCACTTTTCGAAAAAGAAAAAATAAAAGCGATTTTTAGAAACCCGAAAACTGCAAACAATTAAACACAAAACACAAAAAATAAAGCTGTTTCACCTTTGGGCTTCTGAATTGAAGTGAACTATTTCAATGAAAAAATTGCTAAGGTAGTAAAAAAGGTGACAGATAAATCAGGGTGATCTAAGCTAGCCAAAAATACTCAGGGTGACAGGAAAATCAAAGTACTGTAAAGAGACATGCTAAGGTAAGTTGATTAGAGAAAAACAAGGAATCACACTGCAAAGTCAGGGCGTCTAACACCCAATATTGTTGTGGAAAAGTCCTAGACCAGAGGAAAAATGCAGAAATTATGGCTGTAAATTTGTAGATCTTATTAATGAAATAAAGGGATGGCAAAGGGGGCAACCAGAGAAGTCGGACGCACTAATTCATAAATTAGCTTACCAATAAATTATTATTGCTATAATTAAACAAAAAGGAAGGCGGCGATGGCGGAAAACGGCACAGAAATTACAATATCTTGAAAAGAAAAGAAATAATTTTGATTTAGATTTAGGCCGGACAACTGCAAATACCAATACAGCATAAAATGCAGTATTGATATTTAACAGAATATTTTAATTTAGAAGTTCACTTTTCGAAAAAGAAAAAAATAAAAGCGATTTTTAGAAACCCGAAAACTGCAAACAATTAAACACAAAACACAAAAAATAATTTTTTTTTTTTTTTTTATTAATATGTGCCAGCCTGTTGCATGAACACATATAGACAAAATGGACTCAGTGCACACCAAATAATGGTCTAAGGACCGTGGCACTGAATCCTAGATCACTTGCGCCCTCGAGGGGACCACGTGATTCCTTCAGTTTTTAAACAGTGTGTTACAATTTGCAGATAAGTAATTTCAAATAGTTTTCTAACAGGTAATTTCCAGGTAGCACAAATAGGTTGAGGTGAGCCTGTTCGCCTGAGGCAGAGCACGAGTTGAGTCCAGAGGGATGTAGCAATGGTGGTTATTGGGCCTGTTCGCCTGAGGATCTCAACCATTAAGGTAGAGCCCCCAGTCCCCGAACAGACAATCGGGCTGATACTATCAGTTCACAAGTTGGGTCCAGAGGGATGTAGCAATCGTGGTAATGGGCCTGTTCGCCTGAGGCTGCACATGCCATTTTAAGGCAGGGCCCCCAGTACCCGAACAGGCAATCGGGCTGATATTATAAGTTCACAAGTTGAGTCCAGAGGGATGTAGCAATCGTGGTAATGGGCCTGTTCGCCTGAGGATCTCAACCATTAAGGTTGAGCCCCCAGTCCCCGAACAGGCAATCGGGCTGATACTATCAGTTCACAAGTTGAGTCCAGAGGGATGTAGCAATAGTGGTAATGGGCCTGTTCGCCTGAGGCTGCACATGCCATTTTAAGGCAGGGCCCCCAGTACCCGAACAGGCAATCGGGCTGATACTATCAGTTCACAAGTTGAGTCCAGAGGGATGTAGCAATAGTGGTAATGGGCCTGTTCGCCTGAGGCTGCACATGCCATTTTAAGGCAGGGCCCCCAGTACCCGAACAGGCAATCGGGCTGATATTATCAGTTCACAAGTTGAGTCCAGAGGGATGTAGCAATCGTGGTAATGGGCCTGTTCGCCTGAGGATCTCAACCATTAAGGTTGAGCCCCCAGTCCCCGAACAGGCAATCGGGCTGATACTATCAGTTCACAAGTTGAGTCCAGAGGGATGTAGCAATAGTGGTGATGGGCCTGTTCGCCTGAGGCTGCACATGCCATTTTAAGGCAGGGCCCCCAGTACCCGAACAGGCAATCGGGCTGATATTATCAGTTCACAAGTTGAGTCCAGAGGGATGTAGCAATCGTGGTAATGGGCCTGTTCGCCTGAGGCTGCACATGCCATTTTAAGGCAGGGCCCCCAGTCCCCGAACAGGCAAGCGGATTGATCATTTGGCAAGTTTACTTAGAAATTGTAACACTCTGGGTAAAACCATAGATATATAGTGGCTGTCCATGAAATTTGGAAAAGTTTAGAATACAATCTGGGGGTATTCAGAACTATAAATGATCCAACATTTGTTGCAAAGGATTGGGGAAAACCCCAGAAAAACCCAATCAGATCAGTAAACAAGTTAGTAGATGTACATATTTAGAAAACATTTAAATTTGGAAGTAATTAAGAACAGTTTAGAATACAATCTGGGGGTATTCAGAACTTAAATGATCCAACATTTGTTGCAAAGGATTGGGAAAAACCCCAGAAAAACCCAATCAGATCAATAAATAGGCCAAAAGATGTTAAAATTTGGAAAATGGAAATCAGCCAAACGTTAAGTACAAATCGGTAGGTAGCAAGCATAATGCAAGTTGTAACACATAGTCCATTTCAGGAGGTAAACAAAGGCATAGCATCAGTGATACTAGCAGAGTGTGGGTGCAAAGTTTTAATACAGCCGAAAGGGCAGTTGACCAAGCAGGCTTAAGACATTAGTAATGTCTATTGATTAATAAGTAAAAGTAATGAAAAGAAGGAAAGGAAAATAAACTTGGGAAAAACTTAGAAAAAGCCCAAACTAACCAGATAAAGTATTGAAAAGAAATTTAGATTAATTAAGATTAACAAACTTGTAAGGCATAAAGTTGGACATTAAGTAGACGTTAAATGATTAATTATCAGCCAGATTGATTGCTTGGAAAGAAACAAGAACCGTTGAGATTAAGCAAATTAGAAAAAGGAGAGTTTGACATGAAGCGAACAATGAAACGGACCAATAATTTGGACCATTTAATTAAAACCGGGGCATTACAGTTGAACAGAAGGTTAGCTCGTGAAGCACAGGATCAGATTTTAGCATTAATAAATGCTGATTAGTGTAGAGTATAAATCGGTAGGTAGCAAGCATAAAGCTAGTTGTAACACAAAGTCCATTTCAGGAGGTAAACAAAGGCATAGCATCAGTGATACTAGCAGAGTGTGGGTGCAAAGTTTTAACACAGCCGAAAGGGCAGTTGACCAAGCAGGCTTAAGACATTAGTAATTTGTGCTATTGATTAAATAAGTAAAAGTAATGAAAAGAAGGAAAGGAAAATAAACTTGGGAAAAACTTAGAAAAATCCCAGATTAACCAGATAAAGTATTGAAAAAGAAATTTAGATTAATTAAAATTAACAAACTTGTAAAGTATAAAGTTGGACATTAAGTAGACGTTAAATGATTAATTATCAGACAGATTAATTGCTTGGAAAGAAACAAGAACCGTTGAGATTAAGCAAATTAGATAAAGGAGAGTTTGACATGAAGCAATGAAACGGACCAATAATTTGGACCATTTAATTAAAACCGGGGCATTACAGTTGAACAGAAGGTTAGCTCGTGAAGCACAGGATCAGATTTTAGCATTAATAAATGCTGATTAGTGTAGAGTACAAATCGGTAGGTAGCAAGCATAAAGCTAGTTGTAACACAAAGTCCATTTCAGGAGGTAAACAAAGGCATAGCATCAGTGATACTAGCAGAGTGTGGGTGCAAAGTTTTAACACAGCCGAAAGGGCAGTTGACCAAGCAGGCTTAAGACATTAGTAATTTGTGCTATTGATTAAATAAGTAAAAGTAATGAAAAGAAGGAAAGGAAAATAAACTTGGGAAAAACTTAGAAAAATCCCAGATTAACCAGATAAAGTATTGAAAAAGGAATTTAGATTAATTAAAATTAACAAACTTGTAAAGTATAAAGTTGGACATTAAGTAGACGTTAAATGATTAATTATCAGACAGATTAATTGCTTGGAAAGAAACAAGAACCGTTGAGATTAAGCAAATTAGAAAAAAGGAGAGTTTGACATGAAGCGAACAAAGTAACGGACCAATAATTTGGACCATTTAATTAAAACCGGGGCATCACAGTTGAACAGAAGGTTAGCTCGTGAAGCACAGGATCAGATTTTAGCATTAATAAATGCTGATTAGCTGGAGGTAGCTCATATTGGTAGTGATGACACATTGTCAATTCAGGTGGTGATCGTTGGCAGCAGCATCGGTGATACTAGCAGAGTGTGGGTGCAAAGTTTTATTACAGCCGAAAGGGCAGTTGACCAAGCAGGCTTAAGATATTAGCTAATTGTGTAATTGATTAAATAAGTAAAAGTAATGAACAGAAGGAAAGGAAAATAAGCTTGGGAAAAACTTAGAAAAAGCCCAAGCTAATCAGCAAAGGTACTGAAAAAGGAATTTTTTTTTTTTTTTTTTTTATTTTTTTATTAATATGTGCCAGCCTGTTGCATGAACACATATAGACAAAATGGACTCAGTGCACACCAAATAATGGTCTAAGGACCGTGGCACTGAATCCTAGATCACTTGCGCCCTCGAGGGGACCACGTGATTCCTTCAGTTTTTAAACAGTGTGTTACAATTTGCAGATAAGTAATTTCAAATAGTTTTCTAACAGGTAATTTCCAGGTAGCACAAATAGGTTGAGGTGAGCCTGTTCGCCTGAGGCAGAGCACGAGTTGAGTCCAGAGGGATGTAGCAATGGTGGTTATTGGGCCTGTTCGCCTGAGGATCTCAACCATTAAGGTAGAGCCCCCAGTCCCCGAACAGACAATCGGGCTGATACTATCAGTTCACAAGTTGGGTCCAGAGGGATGTAGCAATCGTGGTAATGGGCCTGTTCGCCTGAGGCTGCACATGCCATTTTAAGGCAGGGCCCCCAGTACCCGAACAGGCAATCGGGCTGATATTATCAGTTCACAAGTTGAGTCCAGAGGGATGTAGCAATCGTGGTAATGGGCCTGTTCGCCTGAGGATCTCAACCATTAAGGTTGAGCCCCCAGTCCCCGAACAGGCAATCGGGCTGATACTATCAGTTCACAAGTTGAGTCCAGAGGGATGTAGCAAT